>JAECWR010000194.1:16532500-17045000 GCA_018150935.1 Drosophila pruinosa | reverse complement strand
AGAGCCAGAAGAAGACGCCAGTGTCTCTCCAGTGGCAGCGCGTGCCACAAGCAGTGGCAGGGGCAGGGGCAGGGTCAGCTGCCTCTGTCGCAATCACAACACATTAAGCGCTGATGAAGATGCAGCGCACTCACTTGCCACAGGCCACAGGCCGCATGCCACATGCCACAGACAAAAGCGCAACACACAGACAGATCAGATTGCACTTCACTTTTGCATCCGTCGTGCTTCGTCCTTCGTCCTGCGAGCTGCGAGCTGCATCAATTTGGCGGCACGCGCTTGTGGAAGCTGCAACGAGGGGTTGCTGCTGCACTTTGTGCTGCCCCTGCCTCTTGCCCCTGCCCCTGGCCATTCAAGCGAGTGTTGTTGCTGCCTTTGATATGATAATTATGAGCAGGGATCAAGTTGCATGCCCCGGGAGCTTCGTGCAGCGTGCCACGCCTCCAATCTGCCCCTCTCTCTTTGCTGTCTTGCAAGGCTGCTGCTTTCTCTGCCTCTGCTCTTCTGCACCTCTCTCTTCTGCTGCCAGTTTCTTTCTCCCTCTTCCTCCTTTCCCGTCTCTTCCTCTTCCTCTCCCTCTTCCTCCTTCTCCCCTCTGTTGTTTACATTACTTTACTCTCTCTCCTCTATTCCATTTGTTGAAGACTCCGCTTTCTTCCCAAGCCCTACCTTCCCTACCAATTCCCCCCCTTCTCATCTGCTCCCCTTTTGCCCTGTCTCTCCTTTACCTCTCCTTGCCTCATCTGTTGTCACTCTTTCTTCTGCTCTCTCTCTAATTCTTCTTCGCTGCTTTCAATTCTTCCTTGCATTGCTCTCCACCCATTCCCTCTCTTCTTCTTCTTCTTCTTCGATCCCATCGTATTGCTTTCTCCGCCCCCTCCCCCTCTCCTGTTGCTGCTGTCCTGCGCTCCTTTGATCCACTCTCTCTCACCTTTCTTCCTCTCACATCTCCGCTCTTCTTCTTCTTCTGTCTCAACTCGTCTCGCTCCAATGAATTGCCATCTCTTTCTCTTTCTCCTTCTCGCCTCCTCTCGCTCCCCAAAGCACAAATAACAGTTGAAAATGAGCCGCGTTACCGTTAACTGTTAACAGCTCAAGGGGCTGCCCCGCACCCCTCCCCCCTTCCCTACATGCCGCTTGTGGCACGTTGCAGGTGCAGCTGACGACATCGACATGGACAGTGGCAATGGGAACAGTGTCGATCCTCGCCTCGATAAATAAGCGACTTGCCCCTCGCCCCTTGCCCCTTGCCACGATGCTGCTCATTGTGCATTTGTTGCATGCCACACGCGTGCTTGGCATGTCCTGGCGAGTCCTCGCGGCTGTTCCTCGAGATTGGCATCATCCAATCAGCCCGGCGCGAATTAAAAGCGCATTCAGGTCACAGATGCGATGCCCGTTAATCGATAACGATAGCGATAACAGAATAAGGCAGACATTACAGCCTCCTCCTCCTCCTCCTCCTCCTCCTCCTCCTCCTCCTCCTCCTCCTCCTCCTTCATACTCAAAGTCAAAGTCAAAGACAAAGACAAAGACAAACACATGAAAGCGAAGTAGTGGGAGTGGAAGTGAGACAACAGGAGAGGCATAGAAAGAATAGAGACAAGGCGAAGAAATGATAAAAAGACAGAAAAGATGAACTGAAGACGATGCAGAAGAGCGGAGCAAGGAGAAAAGAACAAATAAATATTGCAGCTTTATTTATGGCAATTATTTAAACAATATATATCTATAATTTATTCATTAATCAAATTTAATAGACCTCAGTTCAATTTTAATCAACTACAATATATTTAGGAATTCTGTCTAATAAATAAACAAATAATTATTGAACAACATTATAAGAATTGAGGGAGAATAGCAAGAAGAGAGAGAAATGCAAATGAAATTATAATTATTATTATAAGTTATAATTATTATTATAATTATTATTATAAGTAAAGAAATATATTAAATATATATATATTATATATATAACAAGATTCTATTCGAATAAATCAATTGCATGAAAAAGAAATACAAGTCTTTCTTCGCAAGCCTGCTCTTCTGGTTGTCTTTCTTCCGCCTGCTCTTCCCCTTGCCTCGCTCCCTCCTCCTCCTCTCTCTAAGCACTCTTTGGCACTGACCTGGTTGGCGCTGTGTGGCAGCATCAGCTCTGACGTCAGCGTCTGCCACAAGGGGTGTTGGGGCAGGCTGTGGGGGAAGGGGGAGGGGGAGGAGGAAACTGATGGCAACTTGAAAAATCGGCGAAAAATGTTGGCAAATATTTTGTACGCACTTCTTGTGTTGAGGCAAGTAACGGGACACGGGACACGGCACACGGGACAAAGGACACGCACAATGCTTGCTACAGCACGAGGGTTGCAATCTAATGAAATAATAATAATAAAAAGCGAAAGCGACTACAATGAGCAGGGTAGCAGCAGTGAAGGGGGAAGGGAGAAGGGGAGGGGGGAGGGGGAGGCAATGTTACCCGTTCATCATTTGCAGTGCTGATCCTGTGCGAGCGAGACGGCAACAGCCCGTTGCGGGACACGCAGCTTTTGGTGGTGGCTAGACGAGTGCGCCTGTGGGAGAGAGAGAGAGAGAGAGAGAACTGACGATCCAAGGATACGCCGTGCTAATCGTCGCACTGACTTCCTCCCTCGGGGGTGGATGTTTCGATAAGCGTAGCTCCTGGTCCTGCTATTGATGTCCTGCTGCAGGACCTTCGCCTCGACAGGGTAGCGCCGGCTGCGGCATTCCTGGCACACGCATCTAGTTCGCATCCCACTCCAATTGCACACGCTTTCCTCTTGGGGTGGAAAAACTACTGAAATTTCCAAAAACGGGACGCTCTCAATCCTGGCTGTCCTGGCTGTGCTGGCTGTCCTGGCAGGGGGAAAGTCCAACACATTTTTCGGGGTGCAAGGAAGCAGCCAAAAGGCAAAGACGAGACCGAAACCAAAACCGTTGCAAGGTCAAAGGAAAAGCGTGCAGCAGCAGCAGAGCCAAGAGAGAGAAAGTAAGTGGCAAGAGGCAGAGTTGGAGCTGGAAGGTGGCATTAAAGCTGCAACGTGACGGAACTACTTTAAGCCTAATCCAAACAGATCTAAACAGAAAGGCAGACTTGCTTGTCTACTGAGCGTAGTCTAAATATATATTCAACTTGCACTTGAGCAATTAAATAAATAATAATTATTCTGCTTCAATGGAAATTAAATAAAGAAACTCATTGAGAAGCGCATGTTGTCTAAGCTACAATTAGAATTAGACTCGGCACTTTTGACAAGGGATCATTTTGAGAAATGTATTATTTTATTGCCATTTTATGCAGCAGTTTAATTTATTTATTTAAATGAGTTTTATGCCATTGCAAGTACTATAATTGTATAGGCAATTCCTAATAGAAAGGTACTTCAAGTTGTTGCTGGCAAACCTTAATATATGAGTAGCACTTGCGAATTGGGTAAATTTGTATTTATAACGAGGCCGTCGAAGGAATAAATAACCAATATAGAGACTATCTTTATTTAGCTACTCGAAGTTGTGCCATGGCCCATTAGCTGCAATTAAGTGGCAAAGAGGTGAGGAGTAGAACGGGGGAGGGGTGGGGGGAAGTGGGGAATAAAGTAAGTCCAAGTGGAGCATATGGCTGGGTAATTCAATTAAAAACGCATTCAACTGACCAAAGCAAAGCAAAGCGTTGCCAGACTTCGCTAAGCCGAAGCATCAACATGGCGGCTGTTTACCGTTCAGTTCGCCCGGGCAAATAGTAAATGTCAGCAGGACGAAAGGAGGCGAGCACTAAGGACAAAGCTACTGCACCTGGCACTTTAAGAGAGAGATGAGCACAGCTAAATCCTTGAGACGTTAACTGTAAAAAGCAACATCTCGAGGGGAAAGCAAACCAATGGCAAGCCAACGACTTGATACCCTTCTCCATGGAGAGTTGCTAGATTATTTCCTAATAGTTAATTAAGCTTAATTCTAATGCCCTCATTATGTTGTTTATTTTTAATTGTTGTGCATTTAATTGACTATATAGAATTCAACTTGATTTATCTGCTGGAATAATAATATTATATATTTAATATTAATTGTGCCACTTGTACTTTTAAAATGCATTCTTACACTCACCTTTGGCTGTGACTTTATTGAGCTCTTCAGCTTGTTCTTCAACAAGAATACATTCTTTGATATCTCCTCTATTGCATATATTCTCTTCTATTCTTATGAGCTGCCTCTTTTTGCTATTCCAATCAGATACTTTCGGTCCTTTGCTTTTGCTTTGCCTCTGCCAGCAGCTGCTTCTAATATCTAATATTGTCTTATCGCAAATCTGCTTGGAAGGTTCCCTTTCCCTTTCCCCTTCCCTTTCTCAAATATGGCGTCGTCAACTGAGCTGGCATTTCGTGTTGCCCAGAGGGGTTAGGGTATTTGGTTAAATCATAGAGAATTGCCGTGTGAAGTAAATTGAGAAAACTCAGTGGCTGCAAAGGAAAAAGGCACACACACACACACACACACACATGCATAGTGGACAGGCAGCTGAATTTTCCGTCTTTTCCACACTGAGAGAGTCGCTGACGTCGAAGTAGACGTCGGCGTCGTCGTCGACAGCGACTGCGATAGCGACGTCGACTTAGCCACCCTTGTTGTCAATGCCAACGTGAGTTTTCCTCGCATTTTCGTTGAATTTGGGTTTTCCTTTGCTGCCATCCGCTTCGTGACAAAACATGAAATGAAAATTCACTTTTCACGCGCTCACTTCACTCCCTCTCTCCCTCGCTCCCTCGCTCTCACCCTCAACTGCCTCTGTCTCTTCCATCGCTCGTGTAACGCGACGACGTCAATGTTAACGGCGACTGCGCTGCCGACGTCGCCGTCGCCGTCGCTGTGGGCAAATGCCAAACCATTCACATGGAAAATATTCGGTTATAAGTTTGGAACATTTGTTCTTCAATGGAGGAGCCTGCACACAGGTCGACACAGTGCCCTCCAGCAGTATGCAACTTTAATACGAATATATGTACAATATGTGTAATACTATAATATGATTACTTCAATAAATAAAAAGTAAATCACTAATAAATGTTATGCAGTAATTAAAATAATAGAATATCTGCTCGAAGTAGAGGTGCCATTACTTACTTACTTAGCTGTCGGCCAACTGCCGTCGCTCACTGTGGCAAAGCTGACAAAGGCAGCGAGAGCAGTTAGACGAAGCAGAAGCAGCGGATGAGCAAGAGTAGGAGGAGTGAAAGGGGTGGGGGCAGTTGCAGGGGAGAGAGCTAGAGAAATAAGAAGCTGAGCAGCGGTTGCTCTTCGACTTGAACTTCGATTGCGATTGCGACGGATAAACTGCTGGATAGACGCCGACTAACACACACACACACACGCACAGGTCAGCCATTTTGGTTTAACGCCGCCGCAATAATAACAAGAACAACAACAATTACTTTCACTAGGAAAAAGGCAACGGCGTCTCTGCCAGCGTCGACTGCGACTGTGGCGTCGCTGGTCGCCTCAGCGGCCGGCTGCGTGTAGATTTTCCACAGAAATTTTCATTGAAACGTTTTCAGCGTCCGTTGGCGTTGGCAGTTTACTCGTCGCCGTGCTGCGCGTTCGTTCGTTCGTTCGTCTCTCAGTCAGCTCTCGAATCCGTATCCGAATCCGAATCCGACATCAAAACCAAAAGCAAAAGCAAAACCAAAACCAAAACCAAAACTAAAACCGAAACAGAATCCAGAGCCAAGCCAAACCAAAGCAAAAGTGAAAGAAAATAGAAGCAAGCGCAAGCGAGCAAGAGAAATTCAAATAGAAATAGAACGAAAGAAAAAAGTAAAAAGGCGAAACGGAAACCGAAACCGAAACCGAAAACCGTAAACTGGTCGGGTTTGTTTGTTCTTTTTGTATTTTGTCTGGTGGGAAAACACAAAGTGAAAACGCAGTGCAAAAAACGCAGCAAGAAAGAAACGCAAACCGATAACGATAACACGATAACATCGCCGCACAGATAACGCGCCTCACACACACACACACACACACACACACACATTTTGGATATACATATGTATTTATAAATTGTAAGCAAAACAGCGAAAATTCCAAATATTCTTTGCTTTTCTTTGCGCCTCTCCTTCTACCCTCTCTCGCTCTCTCTCTCTCTCTCTCTTAATTCGACGTCGACGTCGACGCCGGCTGCGACGTCGCCGCCTTACGCACGACACACAGCGACAGCGGCTGTCTATCTCGCTCTCGCTCTCGCTCACGCACGCCGCCCAGCATCGCGCGCTCTCGCTCTTCCCCCCCGCTCATCGACTGTTGCCGCTCTCTCTCTCCCTCTCCTCTCTGTGTTTTCGTTCATTCTTTTTGTTTGTCACCTACGCAAAAAATGAAGAAAATCGATAAGCCCGAAAAAAATGAATGTTTTTCCAAACAGTTTTCACTCATCTATTGTTTTTCTCCGTTTCTCTTTGTGCCTCTCTTTCTGCTTCTGCTTCTGTCGAAAATCAATCATATTAAAGCGCGCTTTACAACACTGCCCGACTCTCGACTCTCGACTTTGATTGAGACGGACGGGGCAACCCTGTCGATGACAATCACATTACATTTCACACGTCCAGCTAGTTGTCAGTTTCAATTTATCAGCCGCAAAAATTCTGCCAAAATAATAATAAAAATAAAAATCCAAAAAGTATTTAAAATACAACAAAATCCGAGCAATTCTCAACACATTTCACATTTCCACATTTCCAATTTTCCTATTTTTTGTCGGTCTCCGATACCAAATACCAAATACCAAATACCCTTCGATTATTTTCTCGTTTCGGAACAGTATTCAAATTCCCATCAATCAGTCAGTCAGTCAGTCAGTCAATCAATCAATCAACTCCACAGAGCGAGCGGGATCGAGAGCGAGAACAAGAAGTGAGACTCTACTCTCTTGGCCAATCAATCAATATGAACAACTCATCGCTCAATCATTCTCATCGCAGCTCAATCAAAAACTCTCTCAGTCTCAGTCTCAGCTGATGCCGCATCTTGGAACACCCTCTGTGGAGCCCCTACAAATCAAGAAGCACAAGTTGTTCAACCTGAGATTGTACGCCTCGAAATAGCCAAGTCCATCAGTCATCAGTCATCAATCATCTTCAATCAATCACACAATTGCAACGAATCTGTAAGTATCAAGAGATCATTATCACAATCCACAGACCATTTACACTTTGCTACCTCCCATCAAGCAATCAGCCATTGTGCTTCAATCACATGTCATCTGTTTTGATTGATCGTCTTTCACTTTCAAATCTTCTGCTCTTCTTCTATATTTTCCATTTGACTTATTCACTCCTGATAAGTAGACATCATTCTTTACTAAAGATAGCTGAAGATCGGCATTACTTCTCTCGGGAATCTACAGCATAGACGGTCTTCTAGTTGAAGATTGGCATTACTTTTGTTAGGAATCTACAGCATAGACCCCCCTCTTCTTGCCGTTGCCTTGCAGTTGATATTTAAGCTAAAGAAAAGTAGAAAATACGCAAGAAAGGGGGGATAAAGTAAAAGAGAGAGTGGAGTCTGCCCAATCTACAGACAGAGAGAGAGAGAGAGAGAGAGAGAGCGAGAGAAAGAGAGACAGACATGTAGATCACTGTTTGTTGCTCATTCTGGAAATAAACTCGTACATTATAGGATCGGATATAACTCCTTCTACAAGGACCTTTTGAATGGCCATCGAGCGGGCATACCCGCTGCATCCCTGGGGTGCCGGGTATATACAGCGCTAGTTGATCTCTCCTCTCGCTTGCTCCCGCACAGCTTTAGGAGAATGTGTGCTAGAGCTGATAAGCAACAGCCACATGCCACATGCCATATGCCACAAGCCGCATGCCACAGAGCTTGCAACATTGTGTTGCAGCATTTGGCATTGCCTCTGCTCAAGACATTTATATCATTTCATCGTCTTCTTCTTCTTCGGGCATCGCGTCTATTTTAAATGCCGCCTATCTTGAGTGGTAGTGGGGGTAGAGGGGAGAGGGGGGAAGACGTGGCATGAATGGAAGTTGCAAGGAAAAGAACATTGTGTCTGGGCCGTGTGTGTAATCCACATAGCAGCCACTGTCTGTGGCATGGCTAAATTTAATGCATTCTCAAGTGTGGCAAGCATTGCGGTGGGAGGGGCAGGGGGAGGGGGAGGGGGAGGGGTTGGGGGGCATGCGTAGAAAGGAAACGCGCAAAATGTTTTCAAATCAATTTGAAAGTTCAACAGCCGCAAAATCGGCAAAGACAGCAAACAAAGTGTGTGTGAGAGAGAGAGAGAGAGAGAGAGAGAGAGAGAGGGTGAGAGCGTAAAATTAGATTACGTCGCGCATTCCACAGACGCGGAAATGGCGCAATCGCTAGATGCGTGAGGTGGGTGCAGATGCCCCCCTCCCCCCTACCCCTCCCATCCATCCATCCCTCTTCGGCACTGCACTAATGAGATCAGTGGCGAGAAAGCTTAGCCAAAGCTGCAGCTGGCAGCGTAACTGTACCGCAAAGCAAAAACAAAACAAACACATAGAATAAAAAGAACAAGGAAAAGAAAAAGAAAGAAACGCTCTCTCGGCGTGTCATGCGGTTGTCCTTGAGCTCGACGCGTTCGTTCACGTCCTTTGAATGCTCCCGTAATAAGCTTAGAGGCAGCTCCCTCTCCCTCTCTCTGTGTCTCTGTCTCTATCTCGCTCGCGCACTTCAATTATATAATATGGTACATACTAGTTCTATCAGCTTCTGCTGCTCCCCTCCCCTCCCCACCCCACCCCTCCGCTCCACTCATTGCTCACTGCTCACTGCTCACTCTGTGCCCCGTTTGAGCTTATTGAATTACTTGTCTGCTCGCTATGTGTGTACTCGTATGTGTGTGTGTGTGTTTTGTCTGTGTGTTTCGTCTTGCCGTTTGCTGTTTGCTTTCTTCATGCCATTTCGTTTTCAATTGTTTAATGTCCTGTTTTCTGGTGCTGCCGCTGCCGCTGCTGCTTTGTGGCGGGTTGCCAGTTGCCAACTGGTCCTGTTTCTGGTTCTGGCCCCTCGTCCTGCCACTACTGCCAGTCCCCTTCTGTGTGTTCACACGACACACGCACAATAGACACACACGTCTGCCTTCATCTGCTTGTGCTTCTTCCTCTTCCTCTTCCTCTTACTTCCCAATTCGTTTTCTCTTATTGTTGTTGCTGCTCTCGCTTCACACAACTCTCAACAGCTCTCGATTTGTTGTTTGCTTACAAAACTCACGCAATTTACTTCGTTCTCTCTCTATGCTGATCTATCGCTCAAAGCTTTGCTGCCAGACTCTCTTAGCGTTACATTGCACATTCAACGTGCCTTGCACTAACCTCTCACTCCCACCCACATACCGTCCGAGTTGTCGCTCTTAATTGCAGCATTACTTCACTTACGCATTTGCTAACTGCTTGATCTCTCTTTGCCTGCATCTGATGCTAGATATACTTAGTGTATATATTATATGTATGTGGTGTATCTTCACATTTGTATTTATTGCAGTGCACAAGTTCATTCTGATCTAGTATTTTGCAATCATTGCACAAATGTCGCTTTGCTGCTTTTGTCGCCGCCATCTTCTCAAACTCTCTTAGTTACCTTGACTTGCCATTGAGCTCTTAATTGCGTCTGATCAATTGCCCTATTGCTCTACTACGCCTACGCATATGCTAGCCTCTTAATCTCTTGCTAACGCTCTCTTACTTGGCTCGCGTCTGATGCAAGTTATGCTTAGTGAACATGGAATACATTCACATTTGTGTTTATTACAATTACACTACTCAATCTCATTCTCTTTTCCACACTTTACTGATCTACTATTTTGCAAGCATTGCACGCATGTTGCTTTGGCCGCCATTTTGCTGGCCTTTCTCATCGACTCTTGTGCATTGCACTTTGCACTGCACTCTTCAGCCACACGCACACGCACACGCACACACACATGACTTTGAACTCAGCCATTCGCAGGCTAGATTTTCGCCACAGGCCTATTGTCGGCTCTCTTGTGCGCTTTCGCTCTCACTCTGGCAGACGCAGTTGGGGTTAGGCTGGCAGTGCTTTCCATTGCATACTTTGCAGGGTTGCTGCTGTTGCTGTTGCAGTTGTTGCTGCTGCTGCGCGCGCCATTTTTGTGTTGCACTTGTTGTGCTGCCGCACACAGACTCAACAGAGCACAGAGCACAGAGTAACCCTTTGGGTTGGAGTGCAGGCACTGCAACACTCGGCTCGACTCTCATTGGCATGCAAATGTTTTTCACGCCCACAACGCACCCTTCCCCCTGAGCCGC
The DNA here is from genome assembly GCA_018150935.1 of Drosophila pruinosa. Classification (NCBI taxonomy): domain Eukaryota; kingdom Metazoa; phylum Arthropoda; class Insecta; order Diptera; family Drosophilidae; genus Drosophila; species Drosophila pruinosa. The sequence goes on along the minus strand of JAECWR010000194.1, from coordinate 17,034,687 downwards.
TTGACCTCTAACCCCTCAACCCCTCAACCCCTACCCCTACCTCTGCCACTGTCGCTGTCGCTGCTGCAGCATTGCACGCACTAGCACCAGCACTAGCACCAGCACTGACTGACTGTGCTTGCAACAACATGTTGCAACCCCATTTGGCTTGCCCTCACCTTTAACCCCTGCGGCAGGATGCGTGTCCTTTTTGATATGGGCATGCCACACACACAAAAAGGATGCACTTTTTGTGGCTGCGATTATATTGGCAAATAAAGAGGCATGAAAAGCTTTCCACTTTAATTGGCTTGTCGAAAGCTGCAGTCGCTCTCTCTCTCTCGCTCTCTCTCTCTCTCTCTCTCTCTGTCGCTCTCGCTCGCACTCAGTGGACAGCCACCCCTCGTCTCGGCGCGTCTGTTGCTCATTAAACGTCAATTAATGTCAGCTTCAACAACTGCAATTGCAACGTGTGTGGCAACCCTTGCATCCTGCCCCTTTGCCCCTTTGCCCTCACTTCTCACCGTCCTTCGTTGATTTTGTTTTGATTGCGGCGCGTGCGTTTCTTTCCCTCTCCCTCTCCCCCTCTCTTGTCCCTTGTCTGCTTTGCCCTGCACCGCACCTGGCTGTCGAGCGAGAGTGAGCGAGATGCAGTGGCCTTGTCTGAGTGGGAGAGAGCGAGAGAGAAAGAGAGCGAGTGCAGTTGCAACGTGCGCAACAAGTGTCCTGGATTTCGCACGCGTCTGTCCTTGGCAACACTTCAAGTTGTTTTGATTCCCCTCCCACTTTCTCCTCTCCCTCTCTGCTTTGACATATTGATAGCTTGTCTAGCTCGTTGCTGTTTGCCAACATATGGCGGCGCCCCAGGACGCAGTTGCACTTAACCAACTAACCAACTGCAAAAACAACACTCATAAATAAACACACACACACTGTTAAGCACTCCCCTTCTCTTCAGTCCGCCGTATTCGCCACAACTTGATTCCATTGCATTGCAATTTCTTTCCTTTAACATAAATAACACAGCATGTTTAACTCTTTAATTTTCGCTACAAAACTACTTGAGGTGCAAAAGAGAATACGCTTTTGCTTCCAATGCTGCATAACGCGATAACTGTTAATTGGCTGTCTCGCATTCTGGCTAATCTATCGCTGAAAGCTCTGTTGACTGGCGCTGCAACTGACTCTCTCTTCACACATACATGCATGCATTGGCAAGAGAGCATGCTAATGCGCTCTTACTTTGCGCTAATGCGTCTGATCTATTGCCCAAGGCTGTGCATTACTTTACCCACGCATATGCATGACATGGGAGAGGCTTCCAGTGTTCATTCCACTGGAAGTGTAAGGAATAATTGCTTATCTTTGGCATTAAATAAATGCTTGCAATTTAAACGATTGTACTGATTTGTATTTGTTTATTCAACAACTAGCTTACATCTGTAAATAACAAACGAGCGTTTATAATTAGAGTATATCTATTGTATGTTAGTTATCCGGCTCTAAGTGATTGCATTTCCATGAAGTAAATTGAAGGCTGAGCCTAAGTACTTGCGGCTTATCAGAGGCTCATCAATTTCATTGAGCAGTTCCGAGTAGCCATAACTCTTTAGTGTGAGCTTTTAGTTGTTGCCGCCACTTCACTGTGATACCCTACAGAAGTGAGATACAGATGTTACTTAGGCATTTACAGCGTATCTGCTAATCAAAAAGACCAAGTTAATTTTAATACAAATATTAATGTATGTGGTATGTATGTATGTATGTAAACGTTCTTAGTATCTCCAAGTGTGCACATGTGTGCGTGTGTGTGCATCTCTTCTGTTTGCTTTTGCTCAAAGCACACGGCTCCGCCGTTCACTTCCTTTGCTGCTTCCTTCTTCCTTTTAGGGCTTAAGCGCCGCCGCATTGAATTTTTTGGCAACGCCAACGTTGACAGCGACAGCGACTGTGACGCAGCGCAACGTTATATTATCCTGGCATCTGCTCTCAGAACCACACACACACATGCACACACTCGTTATTCCCAAGTCTGCTTTGACCGTAGCCAAAGCTCCCGGTTCCATTTGCCAGCCTGCGCGCGCCCCTTCGCCGACTCTCTCGCTCTCTCCCGCTCTCACTCCATTTGAGTCGAAGTTTTGAGCAAAATGTGGAGCATACACTGCGATCTTAGCTAAAATGATTGTTAACAAAAGTTTACTTGAGCACACATCGTATACACACATCAATTGATGTTTTAGCACTCGTTTTTATCAATTTCCGCATCGAGCGAGCGTTGAGTTTATGAGCGCAAAGCTTTTGCACGTTTAATCGCAAGAAAAAGTCACTCGGTTTTCAGTTTTCGGCTGAGGCGGCGGCGGCGGCGACGCTCATTTCTTATTCCACTCACACTCATTAAATTTTTCGGCAAAAGACACGCACACATACAGTCGTGCGCGTGTACACATGCACGAAGCGAGGGGCAATACATAAAAACATCGCACACTGCTTTTGTGTTGTGCTTGTCTTTCATTTGGCTGCGGTCGCGTTCAATGCTGTCGCTGCTGCTGTTTCTGCCGCAGCCGAAGCCGCTGCCACTGCTTGTGTGCTTGTGTGTATTTCTATGTGTTCAACCATAGGAATTTCGGCTAAGGCAAAAGAGCAGAGCATTGGCGTTCCGAAAAAAAGACTTGAGTGGAACTGTTAAGTGATAAATGTTACGCACTCTGCTTCGCTCTCTCTCTTTCACTCTCTCGCCTTTTGTCTATCACATTCTCTGTCTGCCTTCCGTGCTTCTGCTGCCTGCAGCCAACGGCTAGCGCTGCTTCTGCTCTGTCGCTGTCGTCGTCACCGTCACCGTCGTCGCCAGAATACCTCATGCACTTCGTTCATTTTTGTATTTGGAAACACAATTCCGTTCCGTCATTTGTATTTGGAACGCCGCAGCAGAAAGAAGGTCGACAAAAAGCATTTTATTGGCAGAATATTTTCGGCAAAAAGCAAAAATAAAACAACAAGATAGAAAAAAAAACCGCAAAGAAGCAAAAAAAAAGAGCGAAAAAAAATTTTAAATATGCATTAACGTGTCGTCCGTCGTCTCGTATCGTTTTTCATTGTTTTTTACTCTCTGTTGTGTTTGTTCGTAAATAGTTTTTATTTTCTGTTTCTGATTAAAGAAAAAAGAAGCGCAAAGTGATCTTGATCTGCTGTTGCTTCTTCATACGTTCGTTCGTTCCCAAACGTAAGCAAAGAAATCACAAAAAACCAAAATCCAAAGCAAAAAAACAAAAAAGCAGCGAGGAAAAGAAAAGAATAAAAGAAAAAGAGCGCGCACAAAACGCCAAAAATCAAATTGAAATCCCCCACAAAACCGAACATAAAATAGACAAGCGAAATCATTCAAAGCCAATAACACGCACACACGCTCGCATACATATGTGTATATATGTCTCATACGCACATGGACACGCACATACTCGCGTAGTATGTACGTACGTAGCGCTGTATGTACATATTGCGATGTTTTTACAATTGCCAAAAATGTATAATTAAAATATATAAAAATGAAATGAAGGAGGAGAAACTTGTTGTTGCTGTTTGCTGCCATTGCTGCTGCGTTTAATCGACGTCGTCAAATAATTAGCAACAACAACATTGGCTGGCACAACAACAAGAACATCGAATTTTGACTAGTTGTCGCTGTGTCGCGCTGGTTGTCATGGTCATGGGGATGGGGAGGGGGCAGCGAGCAGTCGGCGGGGGACTAGTGGCTGTGGGTTGTGGGTCGCGGGCCGGTCAGCATAGCGGGGGTGGGAGGGGGCAGCAGCTTTTGCTTTTTGGATGTCGTTGCTACTGTTTTTTCTTCTTTTTTTTCGTGGCATATTTTCTCGACTGTGTGCGTGTGCATGTGCGTGCGCGTGTTTGCCGCCCCGCAGCTTTCGATGTGTGCGTGGATGTGTGTGTGTGTCTTTTTACAACTCGCAATCGCTGCGTTTTCTTTGCTCTTTCCAGCGAGTATTTTTTTTGAAGTGATAAACAAATTCGCCAACCGGTTAACATTTCTATTTTTTGTTTTACATAATTAAAATAAAAAGAAAAGTCAGCAAAGTCAAAACAAAATACAAGCGCAAATAAAAACAACAAAAACACGCAAAAAACTTTTAAAAGGCGCTCTGACATCATCTGCGCACGAAATTACAACAACAACACCAACACCAAAAAACCAACAACAACAGCAGCAACGCCGCACAAAAAGCATAAGCAGCGCCAACAACTGCAAACACGCACACACACACACACATATGTACATATATATATAAGCAGAAAGTAAGCAAGAACAACGACAACATCAGCAGTAGCAGTCAGTAAAATACGCACACAGAGCGAAACATATGCTTAACAACAAACAAAAATACTAAATTATAAAGACATAGACAACAATAGCAACAACAGTAACAACTACAGCAAGTTGGCTATGAAGAAGCATTGAGAATTTTCTCCATTTTTGGGCCGCTTTGCTAAATGAATTTGTGTTTTTGCTTTTCGCCTACTTATTCACCACACAAACAAAAAAATGCCAGCAACAAAAACAATTGCCGAAAAAGCAACACCAACGCACACACACAAACGCACAGGCCAAGATCAAAGTCAACATGACGACGATGGCAGCGGCAGCAACAGCTCACTAACAGCAAGCAAGCAAAGCTCGCTCTCCCATTCTGTTGAGTTTTGGAGCTCTCTTTCTCACTGTCTACGCATGAATCTCTTTTAAAGCGAACGCCATCCGAGTCTAGTGCGCGCCCACTCAACGTCGTTGGCTGGTGCTGCTTTCAAGAGAGCTTATTATTTGTTGATTGTGTTTGGCTTAGCAACATGTCGCCGGCCGGCAGAGTGCTGTGATCGCTGCATTAGCAGCTTTTGTTGTCTGCAAATGGCGCAACAGTAGGGGGTGGTGCTCTCAGTGTTAAGAGAGAGAGAGAGAGAGAGAGTTGTAACATACTTGGTGGCGGCTCATTTACTACCTCCGTCTTTTCCCCCCACTAGTATTTTTATAACTGATTTTTCAAGCGTTTTTCTTCTTCTGTTGCAGGTTTTCATCCTTTTTGGGCCAAATTTGACACAGTTACCATTTGATTTCGAATCGTATCGGGCCTTAAATCCAAAACCGGCAGCAACAAATTTCCATTCTCGAAATTCAACGGAAAGTTTTGAACAAAAAAAAAAAAAAAAGCGCGCGCGGGAAAATAAAAGCACAAAACAAAACAAAACAATGCAACTACAAAAACAACAACAACAACAGCAATAATCAATAATTCGCTAATTGCATCAAAACTAGTTTTTCTTTCGGTAACGACGCGAAAAACGCAACCTTTTTTTTTAAACATTCCACGCCCCGAAAACAACAACAACAACAACAACAACAACAACAATAGGAAATCCGCGGAAAATCCTGCCAAAATTGTAAAGTGCTCCAAGTGTGTTTTGATTCCAATTCAATTAAAAGGAAACATAGACCGCAAGCGAAATTGTTATTATTGAAAGATATATATATATATATATATGTACATATAGTTATATATATATATATAACTAGCTTACAAGTATATATAGAAGAGCATATATTTTTTTTGCACGTACGTCGTTGAGTCGAACTCCCCCGAAGAAAGGAATATATAATAAATATATAATACATATAAATTGTGTTCGTCCCCAAAAAGCCACCCCCCAACACCCCTCTCGCGAAGTAATCAAAACAAGGACGAAAGTGAAAGAATATCCGAAAGAAAGCGCATATTTGAAGAAAGCAAAAGAAGCAGAAGACTCCGATAAGAAGACTCCGATAGCAGCAGCCAAGCTACACTTACAGTTCAAGTTTAAGATGGCTTCAGAAATGGATCAATTCGCCGATTTGGAACTAACAAAAGAAGATCGCGAGCAAATCTTCGATCCGCCCTTGGACCGGCAGCAATTGGAAGGTGCTGGCACCTCAAGGTATTTATCACACTCTCCTTTCTCCTTTCTCCCACACCCCAACCCCCCAACCCGCTCCTGCCAGAGATAAAAGAAAAATGAAACAACTACACCAAGAAAAACAACCACCCCCCTCCCCCCACACATATCTTCCCCGTCTACTGTATTCTACCTCTCAACTCATCATATTTCCATGCATAAATGTGTCGTCCTCCTCCCCCACCCCCTTCTCTCTGTATTAATTAATGTAGTTACTCTCGTAGCACCTTTTCTTAGTCTCCAGCATAACCCTTAACCCCTGCAGTAGTAGTTGTTAGTGCTTTGTAGCATTTAATCCTTGCCGAAAGCCTTGCGCTTTACTTTTAGTTGGTGCTTTTAAAGTGTAATGACGATATGATAGAGCTTTGAGCTTTAAGCTTTAAGCTGGCGAGCTTTTGCCGGAATCTTAGACACGATCTATGCTCACTAACTTGAGTGCAAGCGACCCTAAATGGCATGTATGGTCATCCAAGAAGACTGCAACACTTGAGGCTGCTAGGAGATAGGAGCTGGCACTTCGCTGTGCTGTGTACGCCCCCAAGTGGTCAATTAGTTGAGTTGCCCGAACCATACCCTCTTCTAAATCTTGCAAAATGGCGCCTCGACATTTTAGCTACGCCTTACCCACGTGCTGGCTGGCAAGGCTAGTCCCAGCTAACGTCCGGGCAAACCAGAACCAGAAGAGCTGAGCTCGCTAGGGAGGAAGGGAGGTAGGGAGGCAGGGAGGCAGGGTAAGGGTAGCTCGCAACTGCAATCCACAATTGCACAAATTATCACGCCAAATAACAAGCAGCTTGCCCCCCCCTCTCTCTTGCACACACACCCGCTGCCTGGGACCCAGATTGGGAGTATGTGGCCTAGCTATCTTCCGATCTCCCGCATCCCTCTTCCACCCGAAACGAAACCCTTTTTTTTTGCAAACCTACAACGCTGCTAAATAGCAGCTAATTTCCTGTGATAAATTGGGTAGATCACAGAAGAAGCTGCTGGCTGCTGGCTAAGAAGAAAAAAGCTCTCAGAGACCCAACTCACGACGACATTCTCGACCCTCGTCAACTCGCCTCGCGTCGCCCCGCGCCCGAGTTAAGCTCAAGTGGTGTAAGTAAACACTGGATCAAGAGCGCAGGGCAGAGAGGAAGCTATTATCATTGTCACAGCTAGAAAGCTACCAGCTACCAGCTAGGATTTATCAGCGTCTTCTAACATAAAAGAACTGCAAGCAACTTGCCTGCTTTAGCTTCTGTTTCTGTTTCTGTTTGTGCTACCTAGGCAACCCTACCCGACCCTACCCTACCCTACTCCAGCTTAGCCTACGCTTCGTAGGGAAGGGTAGGCGCAACCCCAACCCCAAGACTAGCCTAACCAGCAAACAAAATTGATATACTTGCCGCACGCAATACAACACTGCGTGTGACACAGTCGACAGGAGCAAAGGACCTCCTTACAGCCTCCTACCTACTGCCTACTGCCTACTGCCTCCTGCCTCCTAGGTGATCGCATCATCTCACGCACAGGCAGTTGTTTAGAAATTGCGGACTAGAAACTAGCTGAAAGTTCTGCAAAACTTCCGACTATCGCACTAAATGAGCTGCACTTTATTTCCTGAACTTCCTAGTTGCTCTGGCTATAGTTTAATTGATAAAGACAGCCTTCTGTTTTCCTACCGAGCTACTGCGAATAGTTTCCTCAATTAAAAGCGGAGTCTTAGCTGCAAACTAAGCAGTCTTTAATTCAATTCAAAGCTCGCTTTTGGCGTGAAGTAGAAGTGGAAGTAGAGTGAGACCGTAGTAAGCTGCTTGTTGCAACAACGGCTAAGCGACGTCGACTGCGACTGCGGCGCCGACTGCGAGCACACAGCAAGCAAGGGGGGGAGCAACAAATACTTTACTAATTTCTAAAAAACAGTCGAAAAATGCAAAGGAAAAAAACATAAAAAAAAAGAGTAGAAATACAAAAAGGAAACACAAAACAGCCAAAAGGAATCTCACAACGAGCACAAGGACGAGGACGAGGACGAATTGAAATTGAAATCTGAAATGTGAAATCTTTTTCTGTAGCATTCGTTTAATCCGCCAAAGAAAACATGAGCTGCTCCTGCTTCTGCTGCTGCTCCTGTTATTGGTCCTGCTTAGAAAAAGGGTTCACTCGGCGAGATCTCTCGCTGTGTGTGTGGCAAGTGTGTGTGTTTCAGGTTTTTGTGGCTGGTGGCAGCCTTAGATACTTAGAGCTGCCCCTGCCCCTGCCTCTGCCCCTGCCTCGTGTTTTCCCTCATTTCCTTGTTTTGCGGAAAAACGAGTTTCTCACATTTCCGTTTTTTTCTGCCGTCGGTTTTTTTTTTAATTATACGCAAAACAGTTTTTGAGCATCCTTTGGCCGCTTCTAATGTTCTCTTGCGCTTCTTGAATCACACACTGCGTGTCCTTTGCCCAATTTGTCTCGCCGCACTGCCAGAGGGGGAGCAGAAGGTCCTCCCTAAGGATCTAAGGATCTAATCACCAGGCCTCTACCCTCGTTCGGTGTGCATCCTTGCATTGTGTCTCCTTGTAGCTCTGCTCTTGTAATCCTTGCTGGCGATCGCCTTGGCTGCCTTAGTTGCCTTGGCGTATTTGATTCCCATCGATTATCAACCTACTTTTTGCTGCCTCCCCTCGTGCTGCAAGGCCGAGCCGAGGCCTTTGATTGACAGTCAAATTAGTCGGGCAGCTGGCTTGGCTTTGAATAACATCACACATACGCCACTTTAGCCCAGCAGCAGCTGTGCCCAGCAGAGCTGACCTTGCCTCTGTGTGTGTGTGTGTGTGTGTGTGTGCTCCATTCAAGACACAGCAGCCCTACTACAGCGCTACCTCCCAGCCCTACCGCCCCACCGCCCCCGCCGCTCATGAGCAGCAAACTCGTTTCGCCAAGGACTTGTCTCGGCATTGAAACCAGCACAGAGGAAGCTCAAGCGGGGGCGTTGGTGGGGGGGTTGGGTTAGGGCGTGTCGATGTGGCATGCCGCTTGCGGCCCAGCGGAAGAACAGAAGGACAACGAGTTTGTGCGCGACTTATTCAAGCGATCAAACAGGATGCAAATTCGGTCACGAGCGAGAGGAAGAAGGAGAATAAGATCAGGTAGATACGGGCTCTAGGCCATGCGGGTGTACACACACATACACACCCACACACATGCACAGGGAAGCAGGTACTGCGATTGCACTGCCCTGCCCTAACTAAAGCTCACTGCTATTTTATTTCGCGCCAAACTGGGATGCCATGCTTTGGGTCAAAGCTGCTGCTTAGGAGGAGCTTTAAGCTCATCGCTATCGCCTCTCTTAAGTTCACATTTGACAAGCAGATCTTGATGCTCAAAAGCAGCTCTCGCTTGCATGCTCAAAGTTTAGCCACAGCTTTAAGCTTTGTCGAGCAATTATCTATATTCATTTATGGATTGATTTATTTATTGATTTATTTAAAATAAATGCTAGATTTATTAGAAACTTCAAGCAACTTCGACTTAAAGCTGCTCGCCTTCCCAGTCTAGCGCTTCCTGCTAGGCTCGGGCTTTGTAAGCAAACTCTTCTGCTTTGCCCATCCAAGCGGCGTCCCTGCCCCTCCCCCTTCCTCATCCACTTCTACTGATGCCCTCATCCACAGGCAAATGCCAAACACCATTCTCTGTGCATGTGTGTGTCTCTGGCTCTGTGTGCATGTGTCCATGTGTGTGTGTGTGGCTTACTCGCTTCTCATGGTCTCTTCTCACGTTCCGCTTGTTTGTACTCATTTAGCGTGCGTTTGATCCACATTATTTCGGTTTCGTTTTTTCCTCTTTTCTTTGCCATTTGTTCTCTACATTTTTGTGTGCTCCTTTTTGTGTTTGTGTTCATTAGAAATTTCCAAGAATTCAACGACACAACAAGCAAACACACACACACACACACACACACACACACACACACACATACAGAGGTTGTGGCACGATGATGAGATTCGTGTTACTGCTGGCTTAGTTTTTCAAGAATGCTGCCCTACAGAGGGCAGAGAGAGAAAGGGAGAGAGGGAGACAGAGCGATGGAATGGGAGCGAATTGAACTGGGAATCTCATGGCCAAAAAACACAACAGAAACTGAGAACAGAAAGGACGCGGAGAGTGAAGAGTGGGGAAGGAAGACTTTCTTTCTCTCGACTAGCTTTATGCACCATGCACAGTAAAAGCTCGTTAAACAATCACTTCAACTTTGCATACGGAATGTGAAGAAAGTGCTTTCATTATTCCAAACATTTTAACAGCATTTTTATTTTGGTTGACTAAGATTAGTCTCTCTTCAAAGAGATTCTACAATTGGCATATTCGATTATAGACAGCTGGATTCGATTTAAGTAAAATAAAGCTTAATGTGCATAAACTCGGAATTTGTACGTTTAGCTTAAGTTGTAATAAAGGCTTTCTTCGCAGAAGCTTTTGAAATTGCTGTAAGCGGTGTTTACTGTACTATACCCCCCATGGCATGTTTCTCTCTCTCGACTAACCCTCACCCTCGCTCTTGCACTTTCATGGTCCTTTCTTGATCCTTTATTATTGTTGGCTATTTTGCGCGGTTGTCGACCAACTGTCTCCCGGCCTCGTAACGATGGCGATCGCATCGCATAGAAATATGGTCAAATATGGTAGAAGACTTTCTTCTGCGAAGCGTCAACCGTTATTTCACCGGTTGAGCGAGCGTCCAACACTTTCTTCCTTCCGCCTTGCCACAGCAGCAGCTGCAACTTTGGCAATTCGCAACCCTCTTGATCCTTTTGCGTTCGACACGCACAGGTAGCGGCACTTTGGCCATTCTTGCTGCTGCTCCGTCTCTGATAAGGGAAGAAAGCATTTCACTGCCCAAGAACAACAGACAACAGACGAAAAGCGCAAAAAGAAAGGGTTGGCATAACCGTATTATCTCTCACCCTCTGCCCTTATTTTTTGGAGGTCAATTTGCCGCATTTGCTTACTTGCTTATTTGCTTATTTGCCCTTCCTCTCTCTCTTCTTTGTTGCTGCACGACGCGACAGCTGCATTGCGGGATCAACAAACGAAGCACGCAAAAAGAGAACCTGGCGTGTGACAGACCAAGGGAGAGCGAAAGCGCTCGAAGAGAGCGCACACTTGCAATCAATTTCAATTGCACCTTAGGCAGTTGGGTAACACTGGCGCTTCTATGACAAATGCACACAAAATGGAGCTTTTTGTCAAAAGCTCAACACAAGCTGCTGCTCCGCTCTACGCTGCTCTGCTCTGCTCTGCTTTGCTGCTGATGCGACGCGCTGCGCGTTATCAGCAATTTACGATCAAGCCGGCCGGCTGTAAGCGTCCACGACGACGGCAGCGCGACTGTTGTTGCTGCTGCTGCTGTTTTTTTATTGAGGCCATTGAACTACCGAAATGAAGTCGAAATTTTTATTAACCTTAAACAGCGGTTGTTGCTGCCTGCCTGCTGTCTGCTGGCTGCTGCCGACAGCCTGCTTACAACTGTTTTTACCGCTTTTCTTTTATTTACTTAGTTGTAGAATTTTGGCCCGCTTTTGCGGTCGCACACACACACACACACACACGTGCATAGTAGCACTTGCACACGCAATAGTTTTGTTGTTGTTGGCAAAGCGAAAGAACAAATTAGCCGGCGCCAACAGCAGCAGCTTTAAATGTTTGTGGCAGCCACGTCGACGTCAACGTCAACGACGGCAGCGTAAACAAAACAAAAATAAAACAATAAATGACCGGAAATAACAAATAGTTGAGACGAGACCAAGACCTCAGCACCCGCCCCGTCCGCTCCCAACTCGATTGCTGCTGTTGCGGCTGCTGTTGGTGCTGCCGACGACAACGTACACACATGCTCTCTCGCTCACTTAATCACACAAGCAATGATGCGCGGCTTGGCGCACGCATACAATTAAAATATGCGTGACGTAATCGCCAAGTGGCCAAGTTGTTGCACTTTTGCGAACAGCAAGAGCGGGAGCGTGAGAGAGAGAGAGCATAAAAACACGTAATACAAAAGTAAAACAAAATAGCAAAAACAACTTTCAAACTTGCGGGAGATCTCCATGTGCACACTCTTTGTGTGCGTGTGCAAAAGCGCAACAATTTGAAAAGAGAACCCATGAGTGCGAGAGCCAACGGCGCGCCAGCGCCAATGCCGGTTGATTGAGCTTGAGCAGGCTACTGCGGTTTGCCGTTGCGTTGCCACTGACGTTGCCGCTGCGTTTTGTGCTTTGAGCTTTTGTCGCGCTACACTTGCCAACAGAGTTGTCGAGCCTGTCAATTCATGATTTACTTGTATGTACATATATTTGTATATGCAATGTACATACACATGTATTTATATTTATCCACATGTGTTGCATAAGTGTCTGGCCTAAATTTAAATAGATTGCCAACTTTGAAATGTGCGCTCACTTTAATGCGAGTACACTTACGTAGTGCAAGTGTTGCCAGACAGCTGCTTAGACGCTGCCAACTGTTGCCTTCATCCATCTGGCAACACCAAAAGACAAGGAGAACGTTGCGCATAGTGCCACTTCTCCTACTTGCTGCTGTTTTGCTGCCATCTATTTCTACTTCTCTCCTTCGTCTCATTTTCGCAAGTGTTGCGCGCTAATCATGTATTCGTGCTCTTGCCGTTTGTCTTTACTTCAAAACAACAGCAACAACAGTAACAATGACACCGCCGACGACGTCGACTACTTTGACGTTTATTGTCGCTTTGCAGCCGCGTAGCCGGCTGCTTCATTTTGTTTTCTCTCTCTCTCTCTCTCGCTCTCTAGTGCTGTCTCTCATTCTCTCTGGAAACGGTGCTCCAACGCGCTGGCACTTGCGTTTTTGCTTTAACTTCGTGTCCGCCTGTCCCTCTGTCCGTTTTGTCCATTCGACGTTGCTTTGCGCCTTGCTCTTTGGCGTTTCTGTTTTAGTTTCAGTAGTTAAATGCTCTTTGCATTTTGCGGTCGTCTTTTCTGAAATACGCGACGTAGTTAATACAGCAACAACAACAACAACAACAATAAATTCAAACACAGCAACAACAACAAATAATAATTCAACGGCTCGGCAACGCAAACCAACAGCAAAAATTATAAAATATTTTACGCCTGCTGTTGTTGGTGTCTGCGGCTCCGTGCGTGTGTGTGTGTGCCAGTGCTTTTACTTATTTTTTTTCTAATAGTCATCGGTCTCTGGTCGTCGTGGGCGCAAAAAAAATAATAATAGAAGAAATATTAACAACATCAAATCAACATCAAACATCCAAATTTTGCTGCGTTTTTTTCAAAATTAGCTTAAAGCTTTAAGTGATATTCACATTAGAACCACCACAACAACAACAACAATTCGAAACAAGCTGTGAAAAGTGAGTGATGATGAGTGTTGGAAAGCCATAAAAGAAAGAGCAGAAATAGCGAAATATACATATAAATGTATGTATGTCGTGTAGGACAAGTGTCATGTCGTTTTCGTTGTATTTTTTTGCTCATAGTTTTGCGTAGTTTCAATGTTTCCATTATCTAAGTAGACACACAGGAGGGCATATGGTACTGTGTGTTAGTGTGTGAGGCAAATCAACTAATGTGACTTATGTATGTACATATGCATTGTACTGCGACAAGCCGGCGTCACAGTGTTTGTGTGTGTGACACTTTTATTGTTTGTTGTTGTTCTCCCCTTCCTTAGCTTTTAGTCGAACAATTGCAGCGACTGCGACGACGTCAATTATTGAAAAAATGCGCTTAAATCTAGAAACGCATGACAATAAAAATCAATTTAAGCAGGATATGCCTATGTACACAAGTATATGCATGCATACTTATGCACGCACACATAGACAGCATTTCTTTCTAGTTGCGCCCAGCCCAAAAGCAACAAGCAAATAAACTGACCTACTTTGCTCCACTCTGACTTGTGTAGTTCTCTAATCGCTGGAGTCTGTGCTCTGCGAGCGAGAGTGAGAGAGTAAGATCGGGCGCATAAAAGTGAGAATAGTGTAAAACGTTGATCTGTAGTTCGGACAGTAACTTTGTTGCTTTTGATTTCAATGCAATTCAAACATCTCTCGCTCTCTCGCTCTCTCTTGCACATCGACAGCATTCGGTTGAGCCGAATTTTAAGCGCCCGTCTCTATGGCATTCTTTATGGAAAGGGGTGGCAATACCGTGTGTGTCTGTTTTCTTTTTTAAGCTGGGTCTATTTGCTAATTAGTCAGACACGTAATTAGTCTAGTCAGACACGTATCTCATGTACATACATACATACATACATATATGTATGTACAAACTGGAAATGGTTTAATCAAATTTTAAAATTGAAACTAACGTCGCCTTTCGCTTATCGATAGTCCGGATATTGCTGATATCGATAGTATTATTTTTATACCCGGCTACCCAAAGTGTAGAAGGGTGTTATAACTTTGTGCCAATCGACCAACAAAAAACACAATTTATTAAAGAATTACTTTAATAGGGCAAAGTTAGTTCCGGTATATTTAAAAAAAAATACTTTTGTATGTTTTTTAGTATATTTATAGTCGCGCTCGTATATTTTCTTCCATTCTGGGGGTAACTGACAGTCGAGCAAACTCGACAGTAGCTTTCTTGTTTTTTTTTTTTGCACATGCACATGCGTGCATTTTGAAAACCTTGCGCAGTTGGCTCGCTTAGAATTGCGCGCTTGTGTGAGTCAGCGTCGTTCTCTCCCCCTCCCGCCCCAACACATGAAGCAAACTACTGCATAAAAAGACAGAAGCAGAAGCAGAAGCCAATGCGAATCAAAGCCCATACGCGTGACTAAAAAGAGCAAGAAGCAGCAAAGAGCGCTAAAAGATCAACACTAGCAACAACAACATGGTCGAACGAACGAATGAAAAAATGAAATAAAATCATAATCATATCAGTTCACAAATTCTGCTACATATTCCTGTTTGTTGCCTTTGCTGCGTGTGATTAACAAATGAGCGAAGCAAAGGCAGAGCGCCGTATGGCTTGACTGCGGGTGTCGAAATGTGTGTGTGTGTGTGTGTGTGTCTGTGTATGTGTCTGTGTATGTAAACTAACGGCGCTGGTCGGTCAGAAACTACGTCATTACCGCGACGTATTGTATTTGTAGTACTACTTAACGTACGCCTCTCTTTCTGTCGTTCTCGTTTTCTCACTCCCGCTATGCATGTGTGCATGTGTGCGTGTGTGCGTGTATGGGTTGCCGTTCCTTAGTCTCTCAATTCGGTCGCGGCCAGCGGCTCTCTTTGGTTTTTAGTTCTTGTCGTGGAAGTCTGGCAATAACGGTCGGCACAACACCGAAACAATGAACTACAACAAAAAGCAAAAGTGAGCTGTTTTTTTTTTTATCAATTTTAATTTTCTGTTTTCTACTATGAAGAGTGTTGCTGTGTAGCGAGACACACACACACATCCACGCAAATAATCAAATATACAAAGAATAATAACAAGAACTCACTGCAGCAGAGCAAAAATTGCAAACTCGAAATAAAAATAAAACTAAAACAAAAACATTAAAAATGCACAGCAATAGCAATTACCAATTACCCAACAACCACAACAACAATAGCACCAGAATAAATATCAACAATAATAATCATCAATATTACAATCATCATATTCAACAACAACAAACTACGAAAATTCCACGTTTTTATGATCGGTGAGTTTTTCAATTGACTCTCTCTCTCTTCTCCGTTGCGTTGCCCCCCTCCGCAAGCGTCCCGTTGTGGGCGCTCTGTCCTGCAAGCAGCGCTCTATTTTCCATTATATGTATGTACGTATGTATATGTATGTGTATGTGTGGGTGTGCCATCAGTGTTGGTAAATATCGAACATTTCGTTAACATTCAAATATGCACACTTCATTGCACTCAACTCATTTGATAGAGTCATCGGTTTATTTCGACTGCACTTGCAAATCTTGAAGAACTTTGTCCAATGGTAACCCTAAATTAAGATTACCGTTTCTAACCTTTGCGATCGAGTTTGAAATGACTGCGGTGTTATCGATAACATTCACATTTCAAATGGAACGGATTTTTCTTAAACTACCACATGCATTTTCATTTTTGATATCGCTCTCATTACTACGGCTTTTGATACAGCCACGCCCACCTCCCCTAACTAACTCCCCTCTCCCCCAACCCCCATAGTGTGGTAGAAATGCGCCATTTTGTTCAGCGACCTATTTTGCATTTTGTGAAGAACAAACCGAGGGTTAGATAAATGCAGATGTATGCATTTGCATTTGCACTTGTGTGTGTGCGGCAATGTGCGTGTGCTTGCAGCGCTTTTGCCGGCCAATTTAGGTCAAATCAACAGCAACAATGCGCTACTAAAACAAGTTTGTATGTATAGGCATTCACTTACACTCACACATACTATGACAGCGACAAATTCTTGAACTGGTTGGACAAAGAGGTGGTAGTGGTGGGACGTGCAGTCGGGGCGTGGGCAATAGATAAACACTGCAAAAAACGGCAAAACAAGAGACGAAGTGACAGGCAAAAAAACAACAACAAGTAGCAACAACATTAGCGGTGACAGTTGCAGCCGTTAGCAAGCAGCAGAGTGCACAAAAGAGTTGCAGTCTTCGACGGCATTGACGTAGCGCAAAGTGAGCCAACGACACCCAAAGCAACTTGTGGAATGCTGTAGAAATAGAACGGACAAACCCATACGCACACGCACACACACACGCACTCGCGTATGCAAGTATGCGTCATGACCCCTTTGGCTGTGTATGTATGCACCAAAGGGCGGTCGATGCAAAAACATAAAACAAACAACAGACGAAAACAAAAACCAAATACAGCTATAACAAAAACAAAACCAAAAACAAGAACAACATGGGCAGAAACAGCAGCCGATGGCGGCGACGGCGACGACGACGGCGCAACAGATTTCTGACTTTCATTCATAAAAATTTCAAAAACAAAAAGGAAACAAGCAAACAAAGCGTGCACGCACACACACATGCACTCCGACTGAACGATGCAACATGTGTGTATGCACATACATATGTGAAGAGCGCCGCCTTTCTACGTGCATGTGCTTATATGTACATATGTATGTACATACATACTTGTATGTGTGTGTCCATTTAAAGCCAACACAATTGTTGTGCATAAACAACACACAAAGCAGCGCAGACGGTAGACGGTGATGACTTATGCGTCGCTGTTGACTGCGCTGCAGGCGCATATAGTATATTGATTGCAAGACCTGCGTCCACACACACACCCAAGGGCTGCGTGTGCATTGATAACACGAACGGGCGGGCGCTCAGGTGTGTGTGTGTGCAAGAGAGCGAGTGCTAAGCAGAGGTCATTTGCTTAGCTGTAGCGAGGCGCCAGCGTCAGTCACATGTCAAATGAAATAAAAATGCTCTCTTCTACATGTACATATGTATGTATGTGTATACATATATACATTCTTGGTACTCTTTACTCACTCACACTCTCCTGCATCATGAGGAGAGAGCGTGCAAGTGCGAATGCTTATTGGTGCAGTAGGCGACGTCAACGAACTGCATCAGTAGCTGCCTCGCTTGACATTTGCATATTGAGACTGGACATGTGTGGGCTGCAGCAAGAGACACTGCATACGAACGCGTGTGTGTGTGTGTGTGTGTGTAATGTGACGTGTGACGCATGCGCAGTGCTCTCAAAACCGGGCGCATACAGTTTGAGAGATACGCTCACATGTGCTACTAAAACTGTGCTCTCATCTCAGCAGAAAATGCATGATAAGCAGAAAGAAGAAGAGGAGTAACATGCGCCAAGAGCTTTGGCTACTCAAATTTAAAAATCTCACAAACAAGTCGAAAAAATGGCAGCCGCAGCAAATACTTGGTTTGGTTCGTTGTCGTTTCGACTTCAATTCCTGGAAAAACGAGCAAAAATTAAATACATATGTACATATACACATGCATGTATGCGTATGTGTGTATATAAACCCAGACGCAAACAAATATGGCATAAGCTACAACAACAACAACACTGTAAAAAAAAGAGAGCGACTGCTGCGGCAGAGAGATCCAACGCAGCAGAAAGAAAACTAAAGGCGAAATGGAATGCGATTGCGTCTGCGTCTCCGTCTGTGGCTGCTGAAGGAGTTTGGCCACTCGACTGTTGTTGTTTCTTGCAATGGCGCTCTTCCTTCCTGCCTCTCACTCTCGCTCATGCAGCTTTCATTCATAAAATTTGGGCTTGGCAGAAAGTTTCGCAGAGCTTTTTGTCGTCAATTAAACGGTAATCGTGTTGTTGCAATTGCAGGGTATTTGAGCTTCGACCTACTGCTGCTGCTTTTGCTTATGCTGTCTAGTCAACACCTACTGTTCTCTCCTTCTCGCTCGTTCTCCCTCTCTGTTTTCATATGAGTTTGTTCTTGTTTTGGTAGCTTTGCTGTCGTCGTCGTCGTCGTCGTCGACTTTGGCTTTGGCTTTGGCTTGGTGGCGGCGGCGACTGGAGTGAAATTACTTCCAAGAAAAATAAACACGATATTAAATGTGCAACATTCCAGTCGATGGCGTGGCGAGAGGCAGCTTCAAGATTTTGCACTCATCTTCTGCTGCTGTTGCTGCCTCTTTCGCAGCTCATTGTTGTTGCTTTTATTGTTAGACGTCTGCGTTGCCCCGTTATGGCAACAGGATGTTATCGGCCAACCAGCGCCATCATCCCCCTCTCTTCTCCTACACGTATAGATACATAGACACACACACATACACACCTACATAAATAGATCACTCGATACTTGTGTAGTTGGCGTCTTTGTAGTTATCGATATCATGCATCCTTATTGTAAATCTCATGCTCTCCTTTATATTACTGCTCTCCTTCTCGTTCGTTCTTACAAATAAATACAAACACATTCAGACTTTGGGGTTCTCGCGAAAGCAAACGCTCTAATCAATAAGCAGCACAACAAAACAACGCAAATAGTATTTTTCTCTCGTGTCCAGCGGGATGTCAAGAGAGGATGTCTTTAGCTGATCGACCTCTGGCAACTCTGCCTAGCAGAAATATGCAAATGTATTCGAAATATCTGGCAACGCTGGCCGGCTTTTCGGGTTGCTTTAATTTGAATGTCATAACATAGAAAGTACGTAACAAACGCACTCGCATTCTTTTGCTCGTGATCTAGCTCTAACTCTCTCTCGCTCTCGCTCTCGCTCTCACTCCGTTTTAAAGCTCATTCATCTACTCTCGCTCAAAAGTACCGTTGCATTGTCATTTACCCACTATTCCCCGCTTTCCAGTTGAAAAAAGAGAAAAGAAAAAAGACAAAAATTGTAACAGTACGCTAAACGCATCCTTACAGCCGCTCTCGCTCGCCCTCATACATATATCACGCTCTCTCTCTCTCACGCTCACTTCATAGATGCTAGTTGCGCTGCTGAGACTCTTTTTAACTGACATACTGCTCTTGTTTCTTCTTTCTTTTCCTACTTTTCTATTCATTTCATTTTTTGTTTTTATAATTATTAAAAAAAAAAAAAAAATCAATCAATGTCACTTTCGTATAATTTATTATTTCCTTTTCTTTCTCTTTCACTTTTCAATGTTATTTTTGGTTTGTTTTGTTTTTGTTTGTGCTATTCATTTCTTTGTTTTTCTGTTGTTGTCATTTCTCTTTTGTCTGTTACTCTGTTACTCTGTTTTCTTCCCCGTTTTGTTTTTCGTGTGTGTTTTACGCTATTTTCTTCACAGTGTTACGACATCAAAAATCTTAATAAGCGGCATACCGCTGCAAACACGTTTCGAAGACATCGAACCGCTACTGCAGCCCTATGGCATCGTCAAACAGTGTGAGGCTATTTCTAGTAAGGATCAAAATACTCAAACAGTACATATAACATTCGAAAATCCTGAGCAGGCGCAAAGGTATATACAACCAAAACAATCGATAACTATGCATTCATATTTATCGATATCCAATCCATAACACTCGAGAACTTAACACTAGATTTACGATTTTCAAAACAACATTGCAATTACAAAATGGAAATGCTGAAAATCTAGTGCTAAGTGCCAATATATATTCAATATATATATATATATATATACATATGTATAACTTTTATCAAGGCTGGAAAATTATCGATCGCTCAACGACAGTTGACTATCGCTGCTTTTCCAGCTATCTTTCTCTCTCTCGCTCTCCGTGTGTATGGCTTGTCTTTGAAAAGTGTTGGCTGGGGGGAGTGGGGGAGGCGGCTTTGACTAAGGGCGGGGCTTGTATGTTGGCATTTTAGGGCGTTTGCGAGACAACCCTACACAAGAACCAAAAAAAAAGAAAAAAAGCAAAAAAGCAATATTCGATATATTTCTGCTTGTTGTGTAACAATGTCTGAAACTGATCTGAATGTTTTTATATATATTTTCTCTCTCTCTCTCTCTCTCTCTCTCTCTCTCTCTCTCTCTTTGTCTCTCTCTTGACACACACTGTACAATTTATAATCGATAATCGATCACTCACTCGATATATAATCGTCCCCTCTATGCAGAGCTGCTGGTGGCTTGAACGGTGTCGAATTCGAGGGCAGCAAACTGCATGCCGAGCAACTGGACAAAAATCAACGGCGCAGCCAACGCAATCAGCGAAATCCGTATCCGGGTATGCCGGGTCCTGGCCGCCAGGCGGACTTCCCGCTGCGCATTCTGGTACAGAGCGAGATGGTTGGCGCCATCATCGGTCGCCAGGGCAGCACCATTCGCACCATCACACAACAGAGTCGCGCCCGTGTCGATGTGCATCGCAAGGAGAATGTCGGCTCCCTCGAGAAGTCCATTACGATCTACGGCAATCCGGAGAACTGCACCAATGCGTGCAAGCGCATATTGGAGGTGATGCAACAGGAGGCGCTCTCCACGAATAAGGGGTAAGTAAGCAGGAGAGGAGGTGCATTCATTTTACTAATTTTGGCTCATTTTTAGTGAGATCTGTCTGAAGATACTCGCCCACAATAACCTGATCGGTCGCATTATCGGCAAGAGCGGCAACACCATTAAGCGCATCATGCAGGACACGGACACAAAGATCACCGTTAGCTCAATCAATGACATCAACAGTTACAATCTGGAGCGCATCATTACGGTGAAGGGATTGATTGAGAACATGTCACGAGCCGAAAACCAAATCAGTACCAAATTGCGCCAAAGCTATGAGAACGATCTACAGGCAATGGCTCCCCAGAGCCTCATGTTCCCTGGCCTCCATCCCATGGCAATGATGTCGACACCGGGCAATGGCATGGTCTTTAACACAAGCATGCCGTTCCCCTCGTGTCAAGGCTTTGCCATGTCCAAGACACCGGCCAGCGTGGTGCCGCCGGCCTTCACCAACGACATGCAGGAGACAACCTATCTCTATATACCCAATAATGCTGTCGGCGCCATCATTGGCACCAAGGGCTCCCATATACGCAGCATTATGCGTTTCTCGAGTGCATCCCTCAAAATTGCACCCCTCGATGCCGACAAGCCGCTGGACCAACAAACTGAGCGCAAGGTCACAATTGTTGGGACACCGGAGGGTCAGTGGAAGGCGCAATACATGATATTCGAAAAGATGCGCGAGGAGGGCTTCATGTGCGGCACCGACGATGTCCGGCTAACTGTAGAGCTTCTGGTTGCCAGCTCGCAGGTATGTGTAACGTTCATTCCAAGAGTCCTCAACTTTCCCAAGTCCAATTTGCATTTGTTTGCTTGAAAAGAAAAGAAATGCAATTTAATTCAAATGCAAGAAGTCAACAAATTTATAATAATACAATTGAAGTTGTTAGTTTTATATTGGCAAGATAAATAATAGCGATTTATCGATTGCAATGCATAATTGGTATAACAGTTTGGCCTGGTATAACAGTTGCCATTGCCCTAGCAGTCTGTTACGATTTCACGATAACGATAACGATACTTGGTTCTCTGCAATATTTATCGAAACTTCACTTTCGCCCCTCGCAGGTTGGCCGCATCATTGGCAAGGGCGGACAAAACGTGCGTGAGCTGCAACGTGTCACGGGTAGCGTTATCAAGCTGCCAGAGCATGCGCTGGCGCCACCTTCTGGCGGCGACGAGGAAACACCTGTGCACATTATTGGGGCATTCTACAGTGTTCAGGTGAGTGTAGCTCCCCCCACCCCCCATCTCTGATTGATAGCAAAATAACTCTTGATTTTTCACAGTCCGCACAGCGTCGAATTCGAGCCATGATGCTATCGACGAATCCGCCTCCAGTGACCAAAAAACAGAAAGCTGCCAAAGAACAACAATTGCAACAGCAACAGCAACAACAACAGACCTTAGCGGGCGCCTCGCCAAGTGGGACTCAACAACAACAACAACAGCAACAGCCACAACAGCAACAACAACAGTCGCCATCGCAGCAGCAGCAGCAGCAGCCGCTGCCGCTGCAATCACATCATCAATCGTCGGCGGCGTCATCGTCGACGCCACCTGCGCATCATCAGCAGCAGCAGGCGTCGTCGACAGCGCCTTCACATCAATTGCAGCAGCAGCAGCAGCAGCAGCCGTCGCCACCTCCCGGCAATGCCGCATCGGCCGCTACACAGCAGCAGCAGCAGCAGCAGCTGGCGAGTTCACAGCAGTAGGCAGCTGCAGGGGATGGGGGGAGGGGGCCAAGCAGAAGGAGCAACCCAGCAGCAACAACAACAACAACGTCAACAGCAACAATCAACAGCAACAATAATAACATTTACAATAATTACAACAATAATAATAATATTAATTGCAATAGATACAAATAGTTCAATCTCAGCTCACATTCGTCGGATATGTCAAGGCAATTTCCTTTTGCATTTAATTCTCTTTCGACAACAACAACAACAACAGCAACAATATCAACAGCAGCAGCAGCAGCAGCGACATCGTTCCTCTACGTCACATACAGAGACAACTATGCAGACTGTATAACAGTTTGCAAGCCATGCCACTGCTGTTATACAACTAGCAGAACTCTGAACACTGATTAGCTGAGAGGCGTTAGCGTTTGATCCTCTATTGTTATACACCTCACAACTACACACACACACACACACATACACACGCACACCTGTTTATCGAGGAACACTGCAAGAATGCCGGCAGAAAACGAAGGCGAGTAACTGGAACCACAACAACAATAACAACAACAACAACAACAACTACTACTACTACTACTACTACTACTACTACTTTTATAGCTGTAGAGCAGCCCCCACCGCAGCAGCAGCAGCAGCAGCAACAAATATTTGGAAAACAACTAAACACAAAATGAAAGAAAGATATGAAAACAGAAGAACAACTAAAAAATCTACAAAAAAACAAAAACAAATACAAAAATTAAGTCGTAAAATGCAGAAAATTCGTTTTTTATATATAGAAATATAAAATTTAATTTTTTTTTATGAATTTTATTTTTTTTCTTAAAACTCGTTTAGTAAGCGTACATTAAGTGAAAATAAAAACAACAACAAAAGAGAAACAAAAAAAAAAACAAAGAGAAAACAAAACACAACAACAACGTCAACAACAATGTGGAAAAGCGAGAACAAAAGCTAAAACAAATCAGTTGGTTCGTGTGTGTGTTTTTTAAAGGATTCTTTTAATTTTTGTTTGTTATAATATGGAAAATTTTGGAAACGAAAGGAAAAGATAAGAAAATAGGAGGAGGAAAACTGAAAACTGAAAGAAAGAAAGAAAGAACACTGTATGTTTTGTTTATATAATTATAATTATTACTACTACTACTACTACTACTACTACTACTCAATACTACTATCAATAATTACGAACTATATACCTATCTATTATCTATTATATTTTGTCGTGTATTCAAACCACACAGAACACAAAGAAATCAAGCGAAATTTGAAGCAGGTGTCAACTACACAGCCCACCTCGACAACAAGAACAACTAAACTAAACTAAACTACAACTAAACTAAAACTAAAACTAAAACTACAACTATAACTATAACTAAAGCAACAGCAAGTGTAAAAAAGCACACATGAAAAACAACAAGAAGCATAATAATAATAATAATCAATATAATATTATTTTGGAAGCGAAACACAAATTTCAAACAACAAGTAAAAGGTGTTCAAATTTAGAGGGTCTAAAAAATAGGGAGTTTACGTATATACAATGTATTATTTGTATTCTGTACTCAAAGAAAAAGCAGCGCAGCTTGTATAACAGTACGCAAACACAAATATCTATGTATATGTATATGTATATATACATATATATAACTAAGTTGTGTTTCTCAAACCTAATGCCAATCAAGCAATCTTAGTGTACAGCTGTGTAATAGTTTTCGAGAATTGAGATCGAGAGAAGAATTGTTATATTGTTTGAGTAGTAGAAAGATAGAGAGAGAAAGAGAGAAAGAGAGAGAGAGAGCGATAGCATTGTAATGTGTTTGCCTTGAAACGAAAACAAAAATAACGGTGCTGAAATGTTAATTTTTTTTATATAACGAGAAAAGCGAGCGACAAGTGTTACATTATAGGCAAAACGAAACTGTTATAATTCACTAAACACACCTCACTACACTACACTACACTATACAACACAACACAACACTACACTACACTACAATACCTTACTTAGTTTTCAACTAGTGTATAACAGTTTTATATCCATAGCGAAACTAAAGTAACTGAATCGGAGCAACAAACAATCAAACAAGCAACAACAAACCAAGCCAATAGCCCAATTTTGTTACAAATAGAGTATAACGTGAAGCGTTTATTTTTTTTTTTTAAATATATTATAACACTTTTATTTTGTTTGTTTATAAATACATACATACATATTACAATACGATTTAGAGTTATAAAGAATACATGCATACAATTAATCATTTTGCTTTTTTGTTTAATTCGTTTATTTTTTTTTGCCTTACTTTAGTTAGTCGTAGAAATAGTACAGTTCGTATAACACTTGCAACTGTTATACCAGAACAAAAATCAACATTTCGGCCACAAAAAAAAAAATGAATGAAAGAAAAACAAGCAAATTGAAAGTTTCGGGTAGAAAAACAAAACAAATCAAAACAAAAAATTCAATTCAGAATTCAGAAGGACAGCAGAAGATAGGCTTTTTAGGGCAGTTTAGGACAGATGATAATTTTGATGACATACAAACAATACGATACGATACGATATATGAAACATGTGTAAAAGATCTATTGATGAAGATTGAAAAAGTAATTAAAATACCTCAATGTAAGTGCATTATCTTCTATGACAACAAAAAACAAAACAAAACAAAACAAAACAAAAACAAATGTTAAAACCTAACGAATATGTAAAGTGTGAGCTAAAGCGAAACAACAAAAGAAAACAAAAAAAAACTAAATGAAGATGAATAAAAAGAGAATCATAAAGATATTTATGATAGTTTTAAGCAATGAAAAACAAAAAAACGAAATGAAAAACAACCTGAAGGACTACAACAGCAAAACAACTAGCAAGAACAACAACAACAACAGCAACAGCAACAGCAACAACAACAATAACAACTACATCAAACACTCTAAAGGCATATCAATAAATCAAGCGAGAAAAGCATAGCCCAGGGAGAAGATCGGACGCGCAGGTACAAGAGAATATTAAATATATGTGTATATATAAGAAAGGGTAAACAGTTCCACCAATAGACTCGACAAAGACCAGAAGCAGAACCAGACCAGAACCAGAACAGAACCAACAGACTCAGATCGCCAGATGAAGAGAGAGTGAAATTGTTAAAGTTTTGGTATTTCCTATATATGTACATATGTATGAGCAGAACCTAGGCGGGTGTACATAGGCATATGTATGTGTATATACAATATTTATATATGATATATGTGTATGTGTGTATGTTGGAAATGCGAAAACAGCCAACTTGTTGTTTTTGTTAAACACTTATGATAATCTTTTTTTTCTACACGTAAATGCATACATATATATATATGTGTATATATAATATATATGTATATAATTTTTAATGATTTGCGGGAAAGAGATAGTGCGGAAACAAATGTCCAAAGTTGTCAATACAAAGAGCATATACCTTATATATGTGTATATATATATATATATACTATATAGACAGACCTTTAAAATGACCTATACTATACGATGCATGCTTCTTGGGGATGATGCCTAAGCATTTTATTTATATATATATACAAAAAGAAAAAAAAAACAAACAAAAACAAAAACAAAATGAAATCGACAAATACAAAAAAAAAAAAGAGTAAAACGAATTTTTATAAAAAATTCCAAAAATGTAAACTAGAAAAAACATTGGCAATGTTTTTGAACTTGCATTGTTTTTATTTTGCATAAAATTCCAAATGCTGAAGCAAGTGAAAGAGTTAGAGAAGAATCGTAAGAGTGAGAAGCAAGAAGCAAGAAGCGAGGAGCGAGGAGCAGTGTGGTTGAGTTAACTAACTAAATTGCTCGGTTTAAGGGGGGTTTACCAAACCAAACTATTAAGATATATATATATATATATAAATAATTATTATTAACGAAGATGAAGACAACACTGAAAATGGAAAGAACATAAATTATAGAATGAGACCACAAGATTAATGTGAGTAAGTGGAAAGTGTGCGCGTTGAAAACGAAAGCGGGAGATAGAGATAGCGATAGCGAGGTAAAACGAGAGAGCAGCAAAGAAATTATTTTCTAGTATTTAGAGGCTATTTTATGTTGATTATATATAAGTATAAGATTATACTTATCCCAGATAGAGAGACCTTCTTCTGGAGATGCGTGTGATTGAGTAATTATGATATAATAATATTGAAGATATGTTTCAAAGATTGTCTTTGTGATTGTTCTTCGTTGGTCTGCATAGAAATGTATCATCATCAACATATGTCCGTTATCCGTGAGGCCGGAGATTGAAGATTTAAGAAATCGATACATGACATCTAATCCTCTTATCTTCATGAATCACATTAGGGGGTCGAGGGATTGACCATTCTTTGGTTTTTTTTTTTTTTTTTTTTTTTTTTGTTGTGCGTAATATCAGCTGCTTTGGTAGATTGACAAACCTCAGTCCTTCACCCTTCAGATTGGTCTTCAGTCTGTCTCGGTCAATCAAGTTTGCTTTGAAGAGCTGCTCTCTTTATCATTGACCCACATTTTGCGGCTAAGATGAAAATTTGTTTAAGAAAACAATATTCTTGTATATTCTTATATCGTTATAAAAAAAAAAAGAAAGGCAGGCGAAGCGACAGAGAAAGCGTAGAAATAGGAGACGGACCAGAAAATGTGGATTAAAAAGGGTAGAAGAAAATTAAATTTTAACTTGAGGTTAAGAGAGAGAGAGAGTGAGAGAGAGAGGACAACTCTGAACAAAGTGGCAACGCCACCGTCGATTTCATGCGTTTATCGATAGCTCAGGAACATGGCAGGGTGTTGGCTTATCAATTCTAAACTTGATTCAATTGCATTCTATCTTTTACAATACTTTTATCCACATATGTATCTTTTTGGCCATTATTTGTAATTCACACACACACACGCACACACACTCACGTACACAGACAGAGACTGCGACAGAGGACGATCGGATTTTTCATTTTTCACACAACAAATAATGTAGGGAAGCAAAGCAACAAGAAGAAGAAGAAGAAGGAGAAGAAGAAGCGGAAGCGGAAGAGCAAGCGAAAGAACGAAGCGAAGTTAAAATGTAATTTTTTCTAAAAGTACTTTTTTGTGTTGTAAGTTGTGCCAAGTACTGATAACGTTTAAGGTGTGATAAACTCGTTTTAAAATTTAACAACTATTTAAACTATTACTAAAACAAAACAAAACAAAAACAAAACCAAAAAAATTACAAAAATGAAAAAAAAATTATGATTTTATAAAAATTGCTTTCGATTTACACACACACACGCACACACACACACACACACCCATACATACACTTTCACACACACACACACCAGACTTCAAAAGTACTTTGACATTTGATTTGACAGCCAACAACAACAACTACCACCACAACAACAACAACAACAACAAATGCTTTGCTATTACAATTAACTATTTAATTTATTCATAAATATATAAATATATTTTTTTCATATAATTTCTTAACGTAAACCTATGACAAAAAAGATATTTGTACTCTTTGAAAGATAAAAAAAATCGATTTAAAAGGAAAAAAAAATTTAAATGAAAAAAAATCATGATAAAGGCGAAAATTATAAGGGAAAAGCGAAGAACAGGAAAGCATAGAAGGAGAGTAAGGGAAGGGACGATACTTTTTAAAAGGGCATATTTTTTTATATACATATATTTACATATTTACATAACGTTTTTAGCGGTACAAACATCGTGAGTACAAATCAATATTTATTTTTTCTGTTTTCGGTTTTTTTTTTGTGTCTTCGATTGTATAAAATGAGAAAAAAACAAAAAAGAATTTAGGGATTTTCTTAAAATAAAAAACAAAAGAAAAGAAAAAAAGCGAAACAAATAAATTTGTTTTGAATTGTTCAATTGTTGGGTGAGTGAGAAAGTTAGGTAAGAGAAAGAAAGAGAGAGAGAGAGTGAGAGTGAGAGAGCAAGGATGAAAACAGTTGAAACACTTTTTTATACGATGGTTAGCGATAGTTAACGATGATCACAATAACGATATAAAGCGAGTTTTAAACTTAGGCTTAACGACACGCCGAGCAAGTTGGAAGAGCCGAGCAAAGCAGCAGCAAATAGCCCAGAATAAAACAATGAAGAAGCTGTCACCTCACTAAATACAACAAAATAAAAGAAAAGTGGAGAAAAATGTCTTAAAAGGAATAACGATAACGATAACGATAACGATATTACAACAAATGGTATTCTAAGCAGAGCGCCGAAAAGCAAGTGAAAAGTCAAGAAGAAAATAAAAATAAATATATAAAATAAATGGGGGTTAATTTTATAATTTTTAAACAAATAAAAACATGAAGAACATTTGGACGCAAAAATCAAGCAAGAGTCAGTTCAGTAGCAACAGCACATAAAATGGAATGAAATGGAAATGAAACAAATTAAAAACAAAAAACAAAAATATATAACCGGACATAGAGAGAGATAGGTCAATGTTATAGAGCAACAGATTAGATCAGATCAGTTTACCTAAGCAGAACAAAACAGAACCGAATCGAACCAGAACCAGAACCAGAACAGAACCAGTTAAACAACTCCTCGGATACGACACAACTGTACTAACATGAAGTTGAAACATGAAAAATATGAAGAACGCATGGCATGAAACATGCGTTACAACAAACTGTTGTCAAAGCAACAATAATAAAAAGTAAACAAAAAAAAAAAACAAACAAGAAATACAATAACAATTACTACAACAAACAAGATAACTATTCAAATGAAATGAATTAAATATACATACATATATATTTTTAGCATTTAAGCGCATACAAAAACAAAAACAAAAACAAAATGAAATGAATATGAAAACCCAGTTAACTGAAACCTACATATATTATCAGCCGTAAGAGTTTACATGTACTAAAAAATATTACAAACAAAAAAAATTATAAAACATAAAAAAGCAAAAGCAAAAGCAAAAGCATGATAAAAGCCCATACAACATAAACATAAATACATACAAAAATGCAACTATATACACACACACTCATACACATACACACGTGCATAGCCCAAGAGTTTATGTGTATTGCAGAACATTTCAAAATACTAACAATTGGCTACAAATATACACATATACACATATACATATTACAAACACATATACGATACGAGAGGTTCAAATCCCGAAGAACGTGTGCAACGAAACGAGATGGAATTGAAACCCTCCATTTGTTTCCGCAACAAAAAGAAGAAGAAAAACAAAAAGAAAAAAGTTTTTGCCTCTATATTTTATTTTGTATGTATATTTTGCATTTCTAGCATCTTTTTTATTTTTCTATTTCATTCAAACAACATAATACTGTATTTAAATTAATAATTATTAATAATACAAACGTACTATATAATCATTTATATATATTTTTTTAATTGTAATAAATTCATACGGTAATCAACTGGAGACTGAGCTACAACATATATTTAGTTACCGTTATGTTTATTGCATTTGAAGAAATCAGGAGAAAAAAAAAGAGTCAAAAATACAAAAAAAAAACGTTCATCTGCGGCCACAAACCCACACCCTTCATGCGAAATGTTAATGATTGATAATTTCAATAATTTAATTGCTTTGATTCCTAAAATTGCAAGGTTCGTTTGACGCCAACGCCTTTTCGAGATACTCCCATTCCACACAGCATATCACCAACCCATCTCTCCCACCCCAATGCAACCAATGCAAGAAGCAGTAATAAAAAAACACATAAATGGACATCCAGTGAACGGTTTGCCTGTGTGATAGTAGTTTATAATTAAAATCGTTTGCTGGACCCGTTCACCACCCACCACCCACCTCCCACCTCCCACCTCTCACCAAAATACACCCAACATCTACATCAACACAAACACAAACACCACATAGTGTTTTAAATGGCGAGCAACGTAGGAAACCATAAGAAAATATATACATATAAAATACATACATACATAATCGAAGAATAATATCATTTATAATTTAATTAAATAACAAACAAAAAGTCGCATAATAGAGAACACATTAATAACATTATAATAATATTGATAATGATAATAATATACTATTTATGATAATAATGCAAGTAACACTTACAATATATATTTTTATTTACTTTAATTATTTTTAAAGTACCTATTCTGTAGTTTAAAGTTTTTTTTTCGTCGTCGTCTACATGTAAATGTTAAGTTCATTAATTAATCTACATAAATAATAATTTACATGCTAATGTGGACTGGACGACCTAAATGTCCTCTACATTGTACATTGTATCTACATTACAGCGCTAAATATCTATAAATATTATAAACATACAAAAAAAACAGTAAAATTTTATTAAAAAAACCAAAAAAAAAAAAAAAATTTAATTTGTTCTTTTTTATTACTATTGGTATTTATTTGTTTCTTATTTTCATTCGACTTGTTTGGCTTGTGGTTCAGCAGCCAGAGAGTTTCCTAAATGTTTAAACCCATGTGTTTCATTCCGTTTCGTTCCGTTCCGTTTCGTTTCGATTGACTCGAGCAGCGCAAAAACAAAAACCTCAAAATGATGCCAACGTGCTAAAGGGCCAAAATGTGCTTTTGCCCCCAATAATGTTGCATGTTGTATGTATGTATCTCCTATGATATATACGAGTATGTATAGGAACTAAACTATCCCACGAGCCCAAAAATTCAAAACAAATCAAAGCAAAACTTGAATTTAATGTTGATGTATGTGTAACAGTAAAGAATAAAAGAAAACATAGAAGAAGGAATAAAACAAACTAAAAACAAAAGACACTAGAATCAAATACACTTAAAATAAATGCGTGTAAGTACGAGTACATTTATATAGACATACATACATACTATATACGATACATACTAACTAAAAGATAAAACAAAAAATAAAAAATTAAATAAATTAACTACCTCAGCTTTGAATATTTCTATAGAAATGTTATTAAATGTATTTGAATGGGCGACAGTAAGAAGAAAATGTAAAGAAAAACGAAATTAAAGAAAAATGGCGAAAAACCAGTTTTAAAGCTGCATTTATATACTAGTAACAATACTAATTATATTAAGTGTACGTTTTGCATATTCCTATATAGTTAAATAAACAAAACAAGGCAAACTAAAAACTAATATTTAAACATACATACATACATACTACATACATACATACATATATTAACTAACAAATAACAATAATTTTGCGTCCATTTTTGTTGTTTCCTATACAAAGAATGAAATTTAAAACAAAAAAAAAAAAACAAAGAAAACATAAAAAAAAACATTTAAATACATATATAATTGTTTTAATTGTGAACGTAAACAAAAAGCAGATCCAGTTTCAGATGCAAATGCAGAATCAGATCTTATGGATACTCCTCCATACACACATACAAACATACATACAAGCATATTCCTATACACGCATACTACTATATATTATATCAACCAACTCAGTGTATGTTTTGTACTTTCTGCCATTGAAAATGAAATGAAAACTAAAAACTAAAAAAAATACTAAGAAAATAAGCAAAGAAATTAAATTAAAATCCATATGGAAGCTTTCTCGGTGTCAGTTGTGTCATAGTATAGATTCAAGCAAACTAAGAATTTAATAAAAAAAAATATATAAAAACAAAAAAACAAAACAACAAAAAAAACAAATATTCACAAACTCAAAAAAATTAATAATTTATTTGCAAGACCTGCACCTATACAACCAACAAAGAAATGTATTGAAAATTAAAGGTCAGTCAGTCCTATATGGTAACATATGAATGCTAAATTTTCTCCTTTTCGGTGTAATTGAATGTTAATCGCTAGCGCAAAATGTGAACAACTAACACAAACAACAATATACAACAAAAACACATAAACAATGCAAACACGCTTACACACTACATTTAAATTCAAACAAGAGAAATACTCGTGCATAAATCCAAAATTGATTAATCCAGCATCAAGCTAGTAACAAAAACTCAGCTACAAGATGTTTTTAAAAAAAAAAAAAAAAAACCCAACTACAATTTTTGTGACCATGTGAAAAATGAAAATAAATCGAAAAGAAAGAATTACTCAATAAATGTTTTTTTTGATAACTAGTTTTTAAAATAAGGCGCATTGCTTGGGTGGTATTTACCAACACTGGAAAAAGCTAATACGGTGTTAGTAAACAGACTGTTAACAGGTAAGATTCAAAAGTTATACTTAACATTAACAGAAATGTTAATACTATTTTAACATTTTCCTTTTGGGAAATTAGTGAGGTAAGATTGGAAATTTAAAATTTGAGCCACACAAATAATGCTAATTAATACCAAGAGTAATAATGCCTGATGCTTTAAAACTTACAAATTCGAGTGTATTTGTTTCATTTGACACATCATTTTTTAAACATTGAATATGACTGATGTATTGAAATATTTCGATAGTTGAGTTATCGTTGTGTAATTATATTTTAAGATGTAATGCTTATTGATTACTAAGAAAATCGTTATCGATGTAAGTGTTACTTTTATTGATATATTAAATGCTTGCGCTATTATTATGAAAATAACAAATTTAGTTTTTTTAAAAAATGTAATAGGTGGGAATGAGACATTTAAATGGTTTAAAAAAATTCAGGACAGTGCAATTTTGTCGAAATTCAATACGCTGTTAAAATTAGCGCCTTTTAAGAAAGTGTAACCAACTTTGTAAATAGACGACATATATTCGATGCTAAATAATATATTTTCAATTTTAACATGCGGTCACGCTGATCGAAATGCTTAGCGTCGGAGGAAAAGCATAAAGCATAATGTGTTTTTTACGCTTAACGTTTGTTAACTGCTTGGAAATAACGACAGCCGCAGCATAAGGTAGATAGCTCTGAAGGCCCAACAACCAGCTGTGTCCTCAACAACAACAATATACTGTAAGCTGAACTATAACAACTTAATATGTTCATTTTAATTGCGCGCGCTTTAAATGATAGTAATGTGCCATTGTACAAGTATAAAAATGCGGAAGGAAGGAAGCGTTGCTGTCGCACGGTCAGTGTGTGTGTTTGTGTAAAAAGTGTGGGTGTGACTATATGTATATGTGTGTGTGCGTAAATACATAACAAATAATGCCGACGCCACTAAACAAATTGAATTAGAAGCTATCAAGAGTCGTAATGTAAACAATGGTGACGTATGTACGTCTCGGCTTGGATCGGCTTCATCTTTGTCTGCCTATCCGCAATCACCAATAAGAACAACAACAAAAGCAATAACAGCATTACATTACATTACGAGAATGTCCCGTTGTGCGCTGTCTATTTATATAGAGATTAGCATGCTTGTTAAAGAAATAAATTGAAATTGGGGTGGGTGGCCTTTTTGATGGCAGATGTCAGCCACCCATCCAGCCGGTCAATAAGCAAACAGGCACTACAAGTGCACGCATACATAAGTGACTGTCTTTGTGTGGGTCTGTGTGAGTGTGTGGGCATGCATAATTCATAAACAGCATGTCGAACTGAGCTCACAAGTGCAGCACTGTGAACTAATAATATTACAAGTGTACATACATATGTATATACACATATAGATAGATGACAGCAGGAAACAACAACAACATTGACTAGTGATGCCCACGCTGAGTTCTTGCTGTTGTCTAACACTATTCAAACTGTAGTAGCGGGAGGCCACTGCCACTGACTGACCTTGGACCAAGCGGCGCCTTTGTCAGTATCTGTGCGCTTGACTATGAATGTATTTGTGTATTTAATCTGTAGTCTCGATACAAGGCTTGAAGGCATTTTGTTGCGGTTGGACTTTGCGCCTTTATTAAGTCTCTCTAGTTGGCTTGATAAGAAATTAAAGCAACAACAACAAAAAAAGTTGATTGCATGTCATTCTTGCTACTGATCTAGTGTGTGTGTGTGTGTGTGTGTTAGGTCTCAAGAATGCACATCACAATTGCTATTTTGCTGTACGACAGTTTGCAACGGCTCTGGGCTGTGCGGTGTGGGGGTTGGTATCGGCAGTCTGTTGGAACTCATTGTATTGTACAGCTAAATGGCAGCGAGACGAACTGTGTGCTCTGTAATTTATAATATTGATCAAGACGCTGCAGGGGCACTGCTGTATTTGCTTAGGGCAGACTACTTTATATGAACTGCTTGCCTGTCTTAAACTAGCGTACACGCACTGCTTGCGTTTCATAGCCGTGGCCATGGATCTGGCAAGCAGGGCAGCCAACTAAGAGACAATGGAAGATCAATAAATATAATATACAATGTTAATGATATTGCATAATGAATATTTGTGCATTTGTGTGTGCATATGTAAACAGTTCAATTCTAATCACACAATTGCTACACATTTGCACAATTGGCAGAGGTACAAAAGAACAGATCGATGGGCCATACTATTTATATAGTATATTATATAGAGCGCCCGCAGTGTTAACACTTGTAAACAAATTAATCAAGTGCTTAGATTAGGGACGGGCATTTGAAGCATAGACTGTCTACACAACACGGCGTATACTCAATCCAATGTCTACCTAATCCGGATTCGCGTCGACAGCACCCTAGCGCTGATAAGGCGGCCAATCAAAGTAATCAAATGATAAACGACAAATATAAAACAAGAAGTCCCAATGAACAATATTATTTGGTCATCATAAATGGGAACTCGACTTCGGATTCGGATTCGGCGGATACTTTATCAACTGTCTGGTTGACAATAGGTAGCTGGTAGCTGGCAGCTGTTAACAGGCAGCCTGGTGGTTGTTTATTGACTCTGTTTCGACGTATTCAATCAATCGATTGATCTGTTTCGACGTACTCAATCAATCGATTGATCAATATACATACATATTTGAATACATTCTGTGCATATTCGTTGACAGTTTCGCTTGTACTTGAGCTTGTGCTGGGCCAGCTGAAGAGCAGCTAGCTGGGCGTGGACCGAAACGATGAACACCCTGGTGCAGGACTTACAAAACCGATACTCATTTCTGGACAATCTCTTCCGGCATGTTTGGACATCCATTATTCAATCAAATATCAAGCTGAAACTGCAACTGCGCAACATACAATGGAAAAATGCCAAAGCCAAGCCCGGCTGTGCCTATCAGGCCACAGAGGTAAGTGTTTGCATCAGGTTCAAAGTTCAATATACTCACAAACTCTCTATTTCTCTCTTTAATCGGCAGATTGAGCAGGTGGCGAATGTAATAACCCATGGCATTTGGATAGTGCCCGCGGTGTTTGCGGTCATA
This sequence comes from Drosophila pruinosa, assembly GCA_018150935.1. Lineage (NCBI taxonomy): Eukaryota > Metazoa > Arthropoda > Insecta > Diptera > Drosophilidae > Drosophila > Drosophila pruinosa. The sequence continues at coordinate 16,998,827 of JAECWR010000194.1, read as the reverse complement.
AAGCTCTTTGAACGCTCCAATAGCGCCAGCCAGTATCTGGTCTCATGGGTCTATGGCACCGCGCTCTGCATGCTCTTCACCGTCTCCACATTCTTTCATTGTTCCTGCTATTGTGCCGAGCACAAGTGAGTCGTCTGCGGCTTCGTCTTGCAGTTATAGTCTTTGCACTTAAAATGGCTTTTTTTTCTCATTTTTTGTTAGGCCACCCAAGAACTACAAGTCATGGCCTGCATTTGGATGGCACACTTATCAGGGCCTGAAGAACGTCTTGCATCGTTGCGATCGTGCCATGATCTATGTCTTCATTGCCGGCTCATACTTTCCCTGGTTAACATTGGAGAATACGAATCACTCGGCCATACTGTTTTGCATGGAGTGGATCATTTGGCTGATGGCCGCCATCGGCATTGCCTATCAGCAGGTAAAACCAGCAGTTTATTCATACTTCTAATTCATCCTCATGCTCATGCACATGCTTCATTCTCAGCTTTACCATGAGCGCTACAAGTGCCTGGAGACATTTATTTATATAGTAATGGGACTAGGACCGGCGCTTGTCATGATGTTCACCGGGCATGATTTCAATGGCATGATCCAACTGAAATACGGCGGAGCCTTTTATATTTTGGGCATTGTGTTCTTTAAGTCAGATGGCCTCATTCCCATGGCCCATGCCATTTGGCATCTGTTTGTGGTGCTAGCTGCCGGTTGTCATTACTATGCAATTCTTGTTAATTTATATCCTAACGACGCCAACAACAACCACAATTATACAAACTAGTCTAAGTAGCTCGTGACCCGGACTCGAACTCCAATTCCAATCCGATATGTGGGCCACAACAAATTTCCCTTTGTGTTTGTGTACTTAACTTCGTCCCCACCCACCCTTGGCTCACAAGTCGAGATGGTTATTGATTATATAGCTTACTTCGAGTCAGCCAGAAGTCAAATCGTAATCCTTCCTTACCACCCATGATGAAGATAGGTTAAACTGCTCCAAGATTAGCCAAATTTTGTAAAGAACAAACAAAAGAGCAGAATGCTGCGTATTTAATTTATCGAATTTATTTGTGCATATACTATTGATAGTATATATGACGTATGCATATGTTGCTTGAGTTCTTCAAAACGGATTTATCTACCATCTAGCTGTAATCATATTTGTAGTTTATTAGAACAATTTGTTAGTGTAAGCTAAGGGTAGCGGAAGCTATAGCTATAGATATAGCGATAGCAGTAACAGCAATTGTTTATTGAGATAAGCATTTCTTGTGATCAACATCTGCGGTCTTGCCAAAGATACAAAAAAGAAGGAATCCATTAATTCACAGCTCATATACTTGTGTTTGTATATGTTATCCAATGCTGGTCTTTCTTTCAAATAGACCATTCAAGTGGAGTCCATTTGAATGAATATTTACCACATGGATTTGTACACTACCATAGTTTACTTAATAGTAATAGTTTTGTAATATTATGACATGCTCACATTTCGCGATGTGTTTTTTTAAGACTTTCGAAAATTGTACAAAAGAAAAACCGATGTAATTCGACGCCTTTCACAATACTAGAAGCCCGCCTAAAAAGAAATTGATATATGTACATCTAATATAGTTATAGTCATGTATATACATAAATACTACATAATAGTTAATTTGTTGATCACGGACCAATATTCGATGCATGCTGTTATTTTACTAATTGTGCAATTGCTCAGGGATTAATTATGCAGGCCCAATGACGATGATGATGATATTGATGATGATTATGAATGATATTCGATCTTACAAATTGCATTGGTTCGTGATTACAAATACAACATACACACTTTATTTGTATACAAAATTATTTTGCATCTGCTTTTCTAATATTGATATGGATTGAGGATTATACAATAAATTTGTGGTGAGCAGAATTTATACAACATAAGCATACAAAATGATTTACTTACTGTCTCTCATATACAACATTCGTATTTGACATGTTAAAATGGATAAACATTAATTTACATCTCATAGCTGACGTAGCCCGACGTTGATCTGCTTTTTATTCTTAAAAAGTGAAGAAAACTCTCATTGCAAAGAAACTTGTATAACTTAATTATTGGACTGATAATATTATTGATTTATTTTTAAAAAGTGCGAACAATGCCGGGTGACAACAGCTAGTTTACCCATATACCTTTAAGTCAATACAATTCAAAGAATATAACACGTACACAGATTTATTCATTTTTACATAACATCTCAACATACATACATACATACATATACAACGTAGTTTTACGAAAAGTTTTGTTGCAACAAAAATAAAGAAACTGTATTCCCAAATCAAACTATAAACTCGACTGGTTTTGAAACTGGCGCCATGTTGATCGCAAAGAGGGCGAAGAACACTGTTTACAGTGTTGTTAAAAACATTAAGCACTGCTATTGTTAAAATTGCTATCGATTGTAACGATAGGAGTCGATTCAAGTACGCAGCAGCAGTCCAAGACAAGCAGCAAACGTTTAGACGTTCGAATGCAACCGCTAACGGACTAAACGCAACCGAATTTTCTGGCACAGTTTTGCTCGAGCCAACATTCAACTAATGCGTGACTCAATATCAGACTATACCGAAACGAGTGTGTGCGTTTACGCTTGTATAAAATGGTATATCTACTTATTGTATGGTTAGTGATAATTGTTTACAGATATGTCTGCCAATGTTATGGCCTACTAAAATACGTATAAATAGATCAGTTTTCTGTTACTGGGCATCAGTTGGCGAGCAGCAGTCGTAGGATGCGGACGTGCAGTGCAGAGTTCCTCTAAAGTGCCAAGGAGAAAACTTCTAATTAAATATTATTAACTATATTATAGTACATACACATATAGACATATATATATTTATTATATACTTATATACTATATACATACATATATTTGTTATATACTATATACCATATACCACATGAATACATTATATATTATTTACTATATACTATGGACTATGTACTATGTACTATCTACTATGTACTATTGAGTCACGCTTATGTTGCATGTTAGCTCGAGCAAAACCGCTAACGAACTGAACGCAACCGAATTTTTAGGCACAGTTTTCCTCGAGCCAACATGCAACATAAACGTGACTCAATTTTTGAATATACCAAAACGAGTGTGTGTTCGTACGCTTGTATGAAATGGTATATCTATGTACGTATTGTATGGTGGTCTTACGTAGTCAAAGAAAAGGTGTAACCAAAGTTACTTATTGTTTAAATGGTGTATTTTTTAGGGAAAAATATAATATGTTATTTTGTAATTTAAAATGTGGTCACGCAGTCCGCGAGACAAAGAAATTCCAATTAATTGTATTTGGGGTTTTTAATGGATAAGGGTAAAAGAGCGTATGAGGCGCTTAAAAAGGCACTAAATACGCGGGTGCTAAGCGCCCCAGCAGATGATGCACACTATATGCGCCAGCTTTTGTTCCTGGACTACGTCCAAAAAGAGATTAAAGGGCCACATGGCGACGAACTTTGGGCTCAGCTGGTTCAAGTGCTGACAGATGGTTGGACTGGAGACAATGAGTCGCAGCTACTGAACGCATGGCTACAGTGGCTGCACGAACTGCTGCTGAGACGCAGGCATCTGCTGGGCGAAACGGAACCGCTGCTCGAGTGGCTGTTGCAGCGTATGGAACAACAAGCAATCCAAGTTGAGGTTTTGCGTTGCCTACTCCCATTGCTGGAATGGCTGCCAAGGGAACTGGCGCGTAATCACCTACCACGCCTGGCGCTCGTATCAACGCCAAGTAGTGTGGAGGCAACTCTGCTGCTGATGCTCTGCCAGGACATAGTGCTGGTCAGCACGCAACTCACGGCGGTCAGCACGCAACTCACGGAACAGGAACTGCAGCTTAGCAGCCAGTTGGCCAACAGTCTGCTGCAGTCACACTACGATGGCAGCTGGACCAGCTTAGGAGATGCTGGCACAAAGCGGGATCAGCTGACATTACTGGTGGTGCATTCGTTGCAGCTGCTGCAGAAGATTGCCGCCTTGCATGCGGACTATGCGCAGCAGCAGGCACCCGAGTTGATTGGCTTGGCACTAACCTACATGCGCACTCGGAATGCGACACAGACGGCACCGACACTGCAGCTGCCTCATCGCGTGCAGCCAGCACAGCAGTCGGCAGCCTATGGCCAGGATGAGGAGGAAATGGCGGACAGTCAGAGTTCTGCGGCCGCTGGCCGTCGTGTCAAATCGCGCAAGATGCGCTCGCTGACCAAGCAGCGGCAGAAGCACGCCAAGGTGGCGTCAACAAGCCAGCCTGTAGAGTCTAGCACCGAGGAACGACTGCAGCTGCTGCTGGGTAACTTAGTTGCCAGCGGCGATGACTCCGAGGGTGGCTGCACACCTCACTCCGATGCAGATGGCGGGCAACAGTTGGCCGTAGTCTTAAAGCAGCAACGCCAGTGCCAGGTGAAGGTGCGGCTGGCGGCGCTACAGCTGCTGGGTGCGGTGACCAAGCAGCTGCCACGACGCACCCTCTATGGCTACTGGCATGTGCTCTTTCCCAGTGACACCAGCGAGGCCAAAGATCACTTGCTCCATATGGGCGCCGGTGATGGCAATCTGCGCTGTCGAAAGCTGGCCCTCCAGCTGGCGGCACAGCTCTTCTACGGCTCCAAGCCGTACCTTGGCCAGGCGAGCAGTGCATCGGCGCCCAGCAATTACACGCCGTTCGCGCTGAGCCTGGCGAGCAGCGTGCTGGAGGCGTATCGTCAGCTGACTGGCATACTGGAGCGGGAATTTGGGCCGCCGGTGCTGACGCAGTGCCTCACGTGCCTAGCGGTGCTCGTGCAGGCGACGCCCTTCGATCAGCTGCAAATGGGCTTTGTCTATGAGTTTGTGCCGCATGTGAAGAAGCTGGCGCGGCACATGGATACCGACGTCAAGGTGTCGGCGCTGCTCGTCATGGAGATGCTGGTGGCAAGGGAGCGGCTCACCCAGGAGATTGCCTGCGCCGTGGGCTTGCCACCCAGTGAGCGGCTACCAGCGAAGCCAAAGCGTCACGAGCTGTGCGAGGAGCAGCAGCAGCAGCAGTTCGAGCAGCTCTGCGACTCCGAAGAGGAAGAGGCGGAGGATGAGCAAGTGGCAGAAGCGACTGCACCCAGTCCGCGCATACCGCGTAACTCCTGGCTGCTGCGCCTCGTGCTCCGCCACCTGGACCGACCGGGCAGTGCGGCGCCGCTGCGCTTGGAGTGCCTCCAGGTGATCCACGCCATGACCAGCCACTTTACGCTGCTGCGCGAGCACTTGGAGCGGCTGGCCGCCGTGCTGTGCAAGGCGCTCGAGGACGCCTCGCTCGATGTGCGTCTGTATGGCGCACGCTGCCTGGACGCCGTTGGCTTCCAAATGGCGCGCGAGGCGCAGCAGCTGGAGCTGAACCAATCCCAGCAGCATCTCTGCTTCTGGCAGCGCATGCTGCAGGCCATCTATGCGGCCTACCTGGATACGAGCGACGCCACGCTGAAGAGCGCCCTCTGCGACGCGCTCTCCAACATGGGCGTACACAACTTCGAGCGTCTGCCGCAGCCACAACGCAATGCTCTGCTCGCCTTCCTGCTCGGCTGCAGCAGCGACGATGCCGCGGATCCCTTGGTGCGTGCGGCGGCCTTGCGAGCCTTGGCTGTCTACGTGCTGCAGCCATCGCTACGTGAGGATCTGGTGTTTGTGGAGCATGCGGCGGAGCTGGCGCTACGACTCATTGGCGACAGACAGTTGGTGGTGCGCACTAAGGCCGCCTGGGCGCTGGGCAACATTAGCGATGCCCTTGTGGCCGCACCGGAGCAGCCAGCGGAGAAGGAGGAGGAGGAGGCGAAGGAAAAGGAATCTCGGCAGCAGGAGCGCATCTCCCACACCCTGCTCACCAGGCTCATCGAGGCTGCCGTGCTCGCCTGCAGTGATCACGACAAGGTGCGCGCCAATGCGGTGCGTGCCCTGGGCAATCTGCTGCGACTGTTGCCGCCAGCGGAGCACGAGCTGATGCTGCGCTCCATGTCCAAGCTGCTGGATTGCGTGCGGGCCGCGGGCAGCGCCAAAGTCAAGTGGAATGCTTGCTATGCGCTTGGCAGCCTGGTGCGCAATCGGGCCTTGTTTGCGACCAGCGCCAGCTTGGCGGGCACACTCTTTGCCACGCTCAGTCAGCTTATTGTGCAGCACGCCAACTTCAAGGTGCGCATCAATGCCACCGCTGTGCTGCTGCAGATCGAGCAACGTGCCGACTTTGGGCAGCACTATGCCACCATGTGGTCTTCGCTGATTGCCGCCATCGAGCGTTCGAATGCCTTGGACACGTTCGTCGAGTACAATCATCGCGATGGCCTCCAGCAGCAGCTCTGCCTGGCCATGGCCCACATGCTGGGCCGTGCTCGACCCGATGATCTACTCACCAATCGCCAGGCGCTCGAATCCCAGCTAGAGACAGTGAGTGCCACCTGGCGACGTGTCGCCTATCGCATTCTGCCCGAGCAGGCGACGGCCCTCTTCAACTGCCCCTCCATGTTGCAGCAACGCTTTGCGGACAAAGTCCTGACAGCCGAACAGCGCAGTGCGCTCACATTCCTCGTCGCTGCACTGCGCCTTGAGAGTTGAACACTAATCTACCCACAACCCCATGCTCATGCTCATCCTCATCCAGAACGTGGCCTTTACTTTTGAAATAAATGCAATTTTGAAACACATTCAAAGACGATCTCATAAGTTGTTGCTGGGACCAACAAGGGGTTTCATAGTTCTGTCTGTCCGTCCATGTAAGTTCATGGATGCAACATTAGATTGATGAAAACACAGTATTTAGCTTTTGAAGTAAAAGGCTCACATTTATTAATTATAGTTAATTAATTCAATAAATACACGCACATTAATAATTCAATAAAACATTCTCATTCATCAGTACACACACACACATACATATAGTTCAAAAAAGCCTTTCTCTATATGTATGTATGTATGTATGTATGTCTTGCTTGCTCAATCAATCTATCTCTGTCCTTGTCTTTCGCATCCATTCCATTTCATTTGTGTTTAACTCATGCCAAAATACATGTAAACAAATCACCATTTAGTAGTTGCTGTCGATCATAAAATTTGTCTTTGATTCTTTTTTGTTTGTTAGCTAATATATTTGTAATTAATTTGTATGTTGTTATCATGTATATAGTATATGTAATGTATATTTCAATAAGTATGCGCCGAAAAAACCAATAAAGCCAAAGCAACGCACTGGACCAATTCGTGTTTTGCAATTTCAATCAATTCGTATTTGTTTCTTGTATATATAATATACTGCTATATATGTATGTAAATGTATGTGTATATGCACATTTATGCAGAGGCATACATATATTCATTCGGGCACTGTAAATTTTAAAACAATTTACTTAATGTACTATTAGTTTAAGTATTAGTTTTAATTCTCAAATACAACTAAGTAATATTACGTATTTTTCATATTTTCTAGAACCAAATTGGAATGCATCTAAAGTGGTTTTTTCTTTTGTAAGGCTAAGGATTTATAAGCTATTTAAGTATTGGCGTAGAATGCTTTTTTTCCAAGTTTTTGTTTTTTTTTTTAATTTTTCCCTTTTTTATGTATTTATTTTGTTTTGGTTTTCAACGATATTGAGTCAAGTTCAAGGTTCCATTAGGCAGTTAAAAAAAAAATAACAAAAAAAGCAGCTTTTAAGTAATGTACTTGAACTTTTTATAGTTACAGTTCAAGCCAAGAGTCTTGGGTCCGTTCTTAAATGCTAGGCACTGCAGTATGTCATTGGCTCAGTGTGTGTGTGTGTGTCTGTGTGTGTGTGTGTTTCTTAGTACTAGTGACTGCAATGTGCGGCGCTTTTTGGGGCGTTCTGAGGTAACAATAATGATAACGATAACGATAACGGCAAAAATGAAATCGAAACAGTCGAAGAAGCAGCTAGTTGTAGTCGTAGTTGTAGTACAGTAATAATAATAATAAATACTACTATTTAATAAATAACACAGCATAGTGTGTGTGTAATCATCAAATCGCAGGCAAATCAATTAGCAATTATCACGCATACTCTACTCAATGCCAAATGTGTTCGTCTCCTCGACGGCCAGCAGCAGCTTCTCGTAGAGCAGCTCGGGCGTGGGATACGGCGGCAGATCGAGGCGATTGAAGCAGGTGTGGGCCCTGGGCAGTGCATTGGGTTTGCCCCACTTTTCGATGCAGAAGCGACGCGGTCCCGTCGAGCCGCGCAGCGCCGAGAAGCCCTCGTAGGGTATGCTGGAGGTGCCGGTGACGAACTGCAGCATGCGCAGACGCTGCTCATTGCTGAAGCGTTCGATGACCTGCCAGAACCAGACAATCACCTGATGGTTGTCATGGTAGCCCGAGCGATACTCTGTGTTGAGGCGCCAGTCGTTTGTGTCAATCTCGGCAGTGCCAGCGATGACCAACTCCAATTCACGGGCATCGAACACGGAGACAAGACGTGAGTCGACGACCTCATAGAAGCCACGCACCAGCGACTCGGTTTGCTCCTGCACACCACGCTCCAAGCGCCACTTGATCATGCGCTCCAGATACTCCTTCTTGTTCTTCTCATTGACAATGACATTTCTGCCGCCCGGCTTTAGTTCGCGCTCGACGACGCGACCGAGCAGCTCCTCGGTGACACAGAAGGTGAGTCCCAGATCGATGCCAGTGCCAATGTCATTGTCGCGAATCCATTGCAGTGATTGATGGAACTCATTGTCCAGCGACTCTAGATCGCTGAGCGCCACCGGCAGACGCAGCAGCGCCTTATAAAAGGGACGTGTAAAGAAGGCATCCAGCAGATATTGATGCACCAGTGCCAGGCCCAGCACCCGACCACTGAAGCGAAACCAATCGTGGCAGTTGTCCACAAAGGCCGACAGTGGCGACACTTGCACCGTGTACGTATCATTGGCCGAGTACTCGAAGAGGCCGTAGTAGGGATTGAAGAGTTCCCGGGAGAGCAGAAAGAAAAACTCGCGCGAAGGGCCGCCATAGTCGAGACCCTCCTCGGTGTCCCAGAGCACGGCAAGGCGGCCACGCTGCAAATCCTTCTTGTTGGCCGACATGATGCGACGAAAGGCGTCCTCCAAAAGATGACTGCGCCGTATGTGCAATCTGCAAGAGACAATTTGTAATGCAGTTCAAATGGAGCGAACCAATGTGCTACTCACTTGAGCTTGTGCGGGCCCTGGCCGTATCCCTTGGACTCCAGCTTGCGATAGAAGCAGCGCAGCTTCGCCTCAAAGTCGCGACGAAAGGGGGGCGGTGCTCGCTGCGGCATCCGAGAGCTAAGCACTGGGGAACCCTGCGGACTGCGCTCTTCAATAGGAACATAGCTCATGATCTCCTGTTCGAACAGGCTGCAAAGAGAGGAGGGGGTGTGTCAGTAAACATAAACATGCCAACTAATTTCCCAGCACGTAACCCATGCACTGTCTCTGACGTCAGCCAGGTTATTAATCATTGGCCCAATGCTTAGTGGTCGCCTGCAATTGATTGCTTTGCTTTTTCTCTCCCGCTCGCTAAGCTGACAATTCACTAATGAGACATATTAACCACGGCAACAGCTGCAACAGGTCGCAGTTGAATAAGTTGCACATAATAGACGCAGCCAATACCCTGTAAAAATTGCCAGCTTTGCAAAGCAGCTCACTATGTACTATGTTTATTTAATCACACACGACAGCTGCAATTTTAATACAATACATATACACACATACATGTATATAGAGTACATTTTTCACTATTCATTCAGGCGACTTAATCGATATATCTTCCGAATATTCAAAACCTAAAAAGCACTTTATTTCAGACTATATCCGCATTCATTTGATATATTACCAATCAATATTAGCACGAAGTGGCTTCGCAGGGTATTAGAGAACTAAACAATAAATATATTTTTAATAAAACTGCACTTTTTTGCATTACTCAAAGCTATTGCAAACACACTTCCACATGCATGTAGCTGTTCAACAAAGAAGCGCCATAAATATTGTTATCGATAACGATTTCTGTCGTATATGACGATAGTCATAGAAATCAAGATGTTATTGACATTTACATATATTTCTTTCATTGCACCCCACTGCAAGTACGAAAGTCTTTGCATTTTACAAATTGTCAATTGTAAGCTACCGACCTGCAGTTCACTGTGAGCTAAAAGAGCTATCTGCACTTCTTATAGTGCGTCGTGCTTGTGCTTTAAAAAAAGGCGTGACGATTGTCATAAAGTCGGCGCGAGGGTTTATTCTCCAAATGATAAGGAATTGTTGTGTCACGGCTCTGAGCTAAGCATTATTGAAAAACCAAAGACGAGATAAAATGATCTTTGCTTTTGTTCAATCTTTTTTTGGATGAGATTGTATTGCCAATTTTGCAGTACTTAGTTGGCCTTGATTTTCCACTTAACAAACACTAAACGGAAATTAGTCAAAGACAGGAAAAATACACGGAAGAATTGAAAGCCGACCGCAACAGACCTTGGACTACCGAGCCGAGAACTTGGCTTGATTTTTCCCATTGGTTCGATGTTAATGTTGCTGATCGTCTATAGATATCGCTCCAATATCTGGCTGGCACTACGAGTATTGGTGTTCTAATTGCCGATTAATAATTTGTTTTGTGCTCTCTTTTTTGTGCTTGATTATTTTTCGCGCTTACTTTTTGACCTTCAACTTGAATTTGAATTTGAAAATTGGTCAATTAATAAGGCAAATTATGGCGATCGGCAGCATGCCGTGGTTGGTACGGCAAAGAGGTACGGGGGCATTGGGGCGTGTCCGTGCAGTAGTGACAACGGTTTTGAGTGCAATTAACGCCTCTTTCGCGGCGCACGGAAATGACTAATTTTCGTATTTTATGTTTTTTTCAAATATTTGTTGAGCCCAGTGCTCAATAAAAAAAAATGAATTTGGCAAAAAACACACAAACGCATAATGGAAACTGAAACTGATCGGCAAATAACAATATAAATATAATATTAGCCGTGTCAAATTACTTTCAAATTGAGCCGAGTTTACAAGTTATTAGCGAAAGCCCCGCACAGGAAATTGCAATTAACTTAAATTAAAGGCGGCACAAATCGCGCATGCGTTTTCAACGAAAACGCGCGCGACTTTTGCCGCCTACAATGGTGAGAATGGTAAGAGTGGTGGGACTGGTGAGAGTGATGTTTATTGGTGCTTTGGTGGTGGTGTCATCGCACTGTGCCGCTGCTTCTTCTTCTTCTTCTTCTATTCTGGCTCGGGGCAGTTTAAGCTGCAATTCACCGCAAGAGGTCGCGATAACTTGGGTGCGGTTCAATCCAATTAACAATGAAGTCTTCATTCAAATTCCCGCTAAAAGCGCATGAATAACCCCGGAGACTAGACTAGAGTGCACTCGACTAAGACAGACTACATACATTTGTATATAAAATCCAAGCGTGTCTTATTGTTTTCCTTATTATTGGTAAATGTTATCAAATATGAGTGAAAGAAATTTCACAAGAGCTGTCAGTATAAAATACAAATTAAACAGATAACCGCACATTGAGCATATGAATTGAACCAAGTGCTTGTCTTATCGTCGGATGCGAGCTTTCGTGGATGTAATATCGAGTGAGGAACTCTATTTGTTACTCTCTTATTTCTTTAACTTCTACCCATAAAAGTTGCCAGAAAACGCAATTAGTAAAAGTACGGCTTATTGCAAGTTATTTTTGTAAATTCTCGAACTGCAGAGTAAACACAAGTCGACCACTCTCAACTAGAGCAATATTGTGATAAACGGATGGATTACAATATATCAAGTAGAGCCTTGTTGAAGCTACAGAGTATCTAGTGTATCGCAAGAGTGATGCAGTACCATCATCATAATGCTGCAAAGTAACTGAAAGTCGATGTCGCCGAAGAGAAAGTTTACAGAAGGATAATCTATCAATGGTCGGACTAATGTCAACAAACCTATTTGTTAACTTGCGGTGGCAATCACTTCACATAGTAGTTGTCGGGCCAAGGCACCCGTACCCGTAACTACAGTTTCAATTTCATTTCAGAGGAAAACAAAAGTCTAGGAATACTTGGATGAATGTTATGCAAAATAATAAATAGTGCTTATAAATACACGTCACATAGTATATGAGACACTTGGCGACTCACTTGGCCCACATGGTGCTGTAGGTGTAGCTGAACCTCGAAAAGAGTCCCATGGTGGTAACCCTGGCAGCCCTAATGGATTCTCAATTAGCACACAATAAACTCTATTTCATATACTCGTAATACCAAAAACATAAGACACAATACTCGTAAATAAAAGTGCAGCTAGTCGAAATATAAAACCTTATAGCGAAGGCAGCCAAGTAAGGCGACTGATTTGGCTTCGGGTCTAAATGGGTGCTACGGGTTCGACAGCAGCGTAGGTGTTGCAGTAACCCTCATGCAGTCAGATAGAGGGAGAGCGAGTGCGAGAGAGAGGGGGCAGCGGGAGCGAGGCCCGATAGCGTTGATAAGCAGGCCGATAAAACGCAAGCATTGTCAGCTATTACGAATTTAATAACAAACCAATGTCGCAACTTCTATGAAAGAGAGCCAGTGCCAGGAGGGGGGCTGCAGATTTTGGAGGAAGGTAATCCGGCAACATGCTGTTTCACAAGTTGATCGATTATCATCGATTACGAATGTGGCAACTTTAGTGTCAAGTCGAGTGCCTCGATAAGCCAGAGCTCGGCATTATTTATACTATTATTATATTTATAATACTAGTGCGCGCCTTGAGCTCTTGTCTCGTCTTAGATCCTGTAGCCTTGAGATCCCATCAGGTTGGAGTAAACATCTCGCTCGCATTTCAGTTCTACAAATTGTTGGCGTAGCATTCCTTTAAACTGATACCATGGGAGACTTCTAGCATCCAAATGAAATGTTTTATACGATCCGTCTGTCTGTCTGTCTGTCCGTCCGCGCATTCCATGCAAGCTTCTGGCTTCCGCTTGAACGCTGGATGCAGTTGCATCGTGAGAAACTGCAGCTGAGGCAAAGGAAACCAACATTTTGAATGCCACTGGACTCGGACTGGAGTGCGAATGACGCAGTTTCTGCTGCGATGTATCAGAAGTGCTTAGTTGGCACTTTGCCTATGCTGTGGGAAATTATTAATTGCATAGAAGAGGACGCAAACAGTACGAATCCGAAGCCGAATCCGAGCATAATAAACAAATGACAGCCATGAAATATGATAACTCAGGAAGTAGTACCAGCAAGTACACAATTTGGAAGCTACAAATAAGCAAACAAACGCACATAGATCGAGACTCTACAAGAGGCGAGCTTCCCAAGACCTAATCATAGAGAGTGAGTAAACATATTGAGAAACAAATTGATTAGTATCAATAGATATAATGAAAAAAGTGCTTTGTATAAACATAGAGCCATGGTGATGATTCCACATTCGAAAGAGAGAAGAACGTTGCCTACTTCAAGTTGGCAGTCTTAAAGATTTCTGAAGAAAAAAGACTAGCTGTACTTGGTTGCATAAAAGATGCACTTGATAGCTTAAGTGTCCAGTTAAGTGTCCTGAAAAGCCTTCGGAATGATGCCGTTTGGTTTTGAGACAGTTATATTTAAAACAGGATTGCAGACAGAGTTCAAATTGCATGATCAAAATATTTAAAAATGACCCACATTATTGAATCAAAAACCATAAATATAGAGTAAGCAATCTGTCGATCTTTCGAATAACTTTCGATTTACTCATTCATTGTTTACTGATTGCCGCTTATGACTATAGTTTTTACCAATGTCTAGCTGTCGTAAGTATTTCACAAATGCAAGTAAATTACACGGTTGTTTTTAGTCATCGTTAAGTATTCGTGCATACTTATTGACAGATCTGAATACCAAGGAGAGAGGGGGGACTTACACGGCCCAGACGATGTAGGCAGCCTTTGAAAGGAAGCCCATATTGTGGTGTACAATGTTGTTGGTTGTTTTAGTCGTAGTAGTTGTTGTTCTTTCAATTGTCGTTGAACGCCCAAAGCCTTGAGCACTGAATGGTTAACCATGCCGTTGACAATTATCAAAATTCTTTATCAAACTCACTGCACAAAATATGGAAGGAAAAAAAACAACAAAAATCCAAATCCAAATCCAAAACAAAAAATGAGCTGGTATTTATTATCTATGCAATAGTTATTTTTGCATTATTTATTAATGTTTTTACGGCCTGTTTGTATTTGTATTTATGCTTGCGGTTTTTGTTAATTTTGATTTATTTCACATCGGTTTTAAAGAGGAGCGCGAATCGGTGGCCGTAGATTAAAACACATACGAGTCGAGTCTACCACTAATAGTAGTAGTTAATACGGTTGGAGTTCGAAAACAAAAACAAGCCAGCTGGGCCTCCGATCGATCGATCGATCGTGCTACTTATGTTGGACAGCGGCGAGCACAGAATGGACGCGTTTGTCTAGCGTCCGAGCGATAAATATGAAATTCGAATTGGAATTGGAAATGGCAACAAAAACAAAAACAACAAGCCGAAACAGTCAGAACAGAACTGAACACAAAACACCAAACACTAAATACTAAACAAAATTATTTAATTGTAAATTTGTTTCTGTTTTCATTACTTTGTTCGCTCTCTCGCTCGCTCGCTCGCTCGCTCCGCCCGAAGCATGCCACGAACTCTTGCCGAACTTCAAATTCTGCTGCGGCCGCCTCAAGAACGAGCCAAACGGACGAAGCCGAAGCCGATGCGCCGCACAGTGGGTCAAATTAATTGATTTACGAGTAGCATTCAGTTCAAGTATTGCAAATATCAGAGGGCGCCACAATTAACACTCTATTAAGTGCATTCAAAAGTCGTCTTCAAAGGCAGTTAATGAAAAGAGTTATAATGGCACTTGGAAAGCGAAGATAATTCAAATCGTTACTACGAGTACATATGTACAACAAAAGTTGCACATTTCGCTATCAACTACATTATTACATATGTGTTTACAACAAAAACTTATGCACACTTTAGTAAAATATTATTTGCAATGAAATTGCAGATAGAAAATAATTCATATTTTTGTCCCCTTTTAATTATTATTATTATTTTAGACTTGCTCAAGTATGTATAAATATAATAATATTTTTGACATCAATACTCGTATTAACATAACATTCTGATGCAGTTCCAGTTAAATAGAACATGTAGAAGAACACTACTGTATTTGCAGTACACATTATCAGCCTAATAAAATGGAAATATGAGATCAAATGAACCAATTAACTGCATAACGTTGCCCACTGTGTATTGGCGTGGACGTCGTTGAAAAGAGAGTGAACGGGTAGGGGGTGGAGGGGAGCAAGAGGGCGGGCAGAGTGAACTGCTGAAACCGAAACTGAGTCATTGAGCTGGGGCTGCACTTTGATTACGTAGACGAAGGGCTGTGAGCTGTCAGTGTGGCGTTGGTCATGGTTATAGCTGTGGCTCATCAGCTGCCACCGGGCTGACGGCTGACTGCTAGCCAGGGGAGGGCTTTTTTGGGCGGGGCTAGCTGGGCGAGCCATGCACTTAGCACGCCCAAATGCTGCAGCAACAGTAGCGTCCACTGTTTTGAGGCGGCAACGCATGCGCAGCCCAAACCCAAACCCAAAGCCAAAGGCAACGCCAAAGGCAGACCCAATGAACTGTAAACCAAGCGAGACGAGAACAACTAGACGGGGGCAAGATTCGCCTTCAATGGGTCAAATAAAAAACACAAATAGCCAACGACAACAACAACAATAGTCGATGCTTGTCAACGCTTCAGTTGTGTCAAAAATGCTAGAAAATAATCATCACCATCATCATCATCAGCATCGGCATCGATATCGTCATTATGAAGATGACGTAGCTGCCACACCCCCAAGTGAGCTTAGAGCCTGCAGCTGGAAGCTAAAAGCCGGAGCTGGGGCTCCCAGACTGACTAATAAATTATGGTTTACGAGTATTGCCAATGTATTTCTCGAGAGGGAATCCAAATTGAAATTTGGGTTAAATTTGTCGCCATCAAGCTGCCTCTCCAATTGAGGATTAGCTGGAGAATTTAAGTGCCCCTTTGGTGTGGGCGTGACTTCGCCGTCAAACTACCACATTCATTAATTAATGCAATACCACTAATTGTGGCTAAACAGCTGCGACAAGGGTATTCCCGGACGTTGGATTAGCTAATAGCTAATAGCTAATAGCACTGACAAGCGGCAGTTAGTACGGTACTTTGTTATCGATAGCTGATGAGCATGAAGTGATTGTGGCGATTGATTGCCAGTCGCTGTCATGCAAATAAGCTACCAGCGGAATTATCTCTTACAAGTTTGAGGCAATACAATGTTATCGATAATAAGCAATCGATAACAAGTGTGAAAAGTTATAGTCAGAAGGAGAAACTGTTAAATTGATTATCGTTTGTCCAACATGCGACTAGCAGATAAATCTCTTCGAACCATTTAACATACAAACTGCGAACGCCAGATGGCGTTGTTGCAGCAGCAGAAAGGGAGTTGATCTCCCAATCTAAAGCATCTTCTTTTTCTTGCGCCACCACTTCAAGAACGAACTCTAACTCACTGTAATTACTATACTATTGCTATCGGATCAAATACAAATACTAATAGTAATAATAAAAATTATAATTACATCTGACGATCGATTTGCAAACAATCGATATACATATATACAGCTGGAATCATTTGGTTCAAGAGAAACGAAACCAATTTGATTGGGGAATATCTTGTTTGATTTGGTTTGTCAAGTAAATTGATTTGTCATGGGAAATCGATTAAGATTATTAGCCGAAATTGGAGTTGCTGTCTTATTTGATACAAGAGCGAGAGAGAGAGCATGATAGAGATAGATCTTAGTCATGCATATGGATATGGAACTGTAGCTGATGTCAATTAGCCAAGTTTGTGGCAGCATTTATTTCCAGCACGTTGTCCAGTTGGAGCTGGGACTGTCCACTCCTACGGCACTGCCAACTTGCATTTGCCGGTCTGCCTCTTTGGAGAGCAATGAAGCGTCATAATTTGTCTAATTGAATGCAATTAAATCGCCTCAATCAGATAGCCGACTTAAACTTTGGCTTAATCTTTCGACAAGTTGTTGAGAGATTAAGGTCACCGAAATGCATGTGAATATTTCCTCAATATTTGTGGTTAAACTCGAATACATACATACGTATATATTGGCAATTAAACAATAATAAATAAACGAACATTAAGTACTCGTACTACTCAAGTAGAGGAAAGACGACGAGGAGGAGGAGAAGCTTCAACCAATTTGTTGCCTATGAATTAACCTTGTTTGCAAAATGAGTTAAGAAACAGCCTTCAAAGCCATTTTCAATTGCAATTAACACACATGCGGTGCGGTGCACTGAAGCAGGACAAGCACCAGCCCCTCCAACCACCTGCCGCATACCAAGAGCCATCATCGCACCACCATCACTGCCTTTGTTATAGCCTTTGCCAAGTGCACGAGTTGGCTATGACTCTGACTTGGACTCGAACTCCGATTCTGATTCTGCTTCTGACTCACCTGAGCAGTATGGTCAATTGTAGGTCATGACCCAGACGCTCCAGTGCGGGCACGCCCTCCACCCTTAGTATGTTGATTTTCTCTCGCAGCGAACGGGACACCGTATGCTGTCCTTGTCGCTCCCGCAGTATCTCCAGGATGTTTGGTTGACGCAGAAAGGCAATAACCTGGCCAAAACAATTACAAAAGAGCAATGATTAATTAATATTTCCTATTGTACATAAATATCTACGACCATTGAATGTACTATCAAAGCAACTAAACATAAATTACTAACAAAATGAAAATGCGTATTAAATGTGAACCTAAAATACTACTATTTAAATAAACAACATTATATTCTCTAGGTATTTGATATTTTCTAAAAATAATTAAAGAAAACAAAAATAAAAATAATACATCAAATAAATAATAATACTTATAATGTACTAAAATGTAAAATATTAAACGAAATTAATTGTATTGTATTTAGCACAGGCCAAATGCAATGATCAATTAATAATACATTATTCTCTTCTAATTATAGCAAATCTATTCATGAGTTTAAAATATTGAGTGAATAAATATTTATGTTAATCAAATCAATTCTCAAAGTAACAAAATTAAAATAGAAATATAGAAAATAAAACATAAACAATTTAAAACAGAGCACAAAAATTGTTACTCTTAAAAACCATTGTTCATTAGTTGAAGAGAAGATGATTTTTAATAGATAAGAATATGTTTTAATAATTCTGCATTGTAGTAGTTAATTATTTAAAAATAAGTGAACAGGTTGGCAGGGCTGCTTGGCAAATTGGCAGCACTGAGCAGCCTGCAGTCAAATATCTAATCGGTAGATGATTCCCCAATTGGTCACTCACCTTTTCATTGTAGGCAATGGGCACATCTTCGTAGCCGGCGGCAGTGGCTCCACTGGAACTGCCGCTGTAGCTGGAGCCACCTGCGGCTCCGCCTAAGCTCAAGGCACAGGCGATGGCTGCCGCCGTAGTGCAGTTGTGGGCGGCAGCTGCCGTGGCGCGGCTGGGGCGTGGCGGGGGCAGCGGAGGCACGCCCGAAATGGAGACGGGGCTGCTCGAATTGATGTGGCCACTGGTGGCGGACAAGCAATTGCCATCCATCTGATCCGGCTGGTGTGAGTGTGAGGGCATAAAGTGATGCTGCTGCTGCTGCGGCTGCTGCTGGTGCGGTTGTTGCTGGCGATGGCGGACCACGCGTGGACAGTCGACAGGCAGGCGGGGATCCATGAAGGAGGTCTTCCTGTGCTCATGGTCGATGAAGAACTGCTTGCCCGACTGATCCATTTTGGTCTCCCAGCAGGAGGGCAGCTCGCGAGTCAGCTGGGCAAAGGTGTTGACCAACGCCACCAGATCCTTGTTGTACTGATAGCGCTGGAAGCATTGAGGATCACGGCGTATGCGCATGACCATGTGCTTCAGCGCCGCATTGCGATTGTAGATGGCCAGCGCCGCCTCGTTGGTGTGGAGCAGCGAGTAATAGTCGGGACGGCACAGCATCAGCACGGCCGGATGTATGGCCAGCGTATCAGTCGCAGCAGCTGCTGATTCCGGCCCAGCTGCCGAGGCGGTTGCTGCGGCAGCGCCGGAACCGGCGGCCACAACGGCAGCAGCTGTCGAGGATTGCGGCAGATTGTACAGCTGGTTCTGGGACGGCTCGACGGCGACTGCGGTGGCGGTTGCGGTGGCGGCGGCCGCATGCAGCGACAGCCGATTCTCATTGGTAATGGTGCGACGTATGGACTGATAGCGTCGGTCCAGCTGCTGGCGATGATGCTGCTCCCGTCCACCGGGTCCGGCAACTGCTGTGCTGGGACCCGGTCGCTGCCACGACGTGGTGCGTGTGGTGTGATCGATGTAAAAAATGCGTCCATGGCTGTCCATGCGAGCCTCCCACGCCGGCGGCAGAGGCTCCGCCGGCATCAAGCTGCCTGCTCCCGCTCCCACAATGGCGCCTCCGCTCTCCATAATGCCAGCTCCATTGCCCACTGCTGCTGCTGCTGCCGCCGCCGCAGCAGCTGCTGCTGCACTGCGTTCAGGTATGGAGGGCAGACGTGTGCTGCTAATGTGCAGCATGTCGTGGCTGTCGTCCGCGGCTGTAGTCAGCTGGGCCGGCGACCCTGGCGGCGTCTGCAATTGACTAGGGTTGGACTCCGCGGCAGCCAGGGCAGCGGAGTTGGCAGTGACGGCTTGCAGACGCGCATGCCGGCGGGCATGGTGCGTGGGCGTGGGCGGGCAGACCAGACCACCCGCCGCAATAGCAGCAGCGGCAGCAGCAGCGCCGCCTCCGCCGCCGCCTCCCACACGCTTCAGCAGCCGCTGCTGCGGTCGCTGGGCATGAAAGGTGGGCGTGCCCGGTGGTGGAGGCTGCGCCAGGGGCATCGGCAGCATCGAGGACTCGATGCCGCCCACGCCGCGTCCACGCGTCGGTGAATACTGCTCGGGACTGAGGCTCAGGTCCAGCGGCGAGGCACTGCGCGTGGAGCAGCCGGAGGGCGGACTACGCTGTCGCTTGGGTGAGAGCAGCAGACGTGACGTCGAATGATGCGGGTGCTCCTCTGAGACGCCACCAACTCCTGCACCCTTGCCATTGGACAGAGCGCGCGCCAGCGGCCGATGCTGTCTCAGGTAGGGAAAGTGATGTGCTCCCCCCAAGGCACTGCTGCTGCTACTGCCATTGGCACTGGCATTAGCACTGGTGGTGCTGCCGCTGCCGCTGCTGCTGCTGCTGGTGATGGGCATGCTGTTGTGCTGCTCCTGCAGCGGAAATGTGGGCGGAAACTCGTAACTCATGTGCGCGGGCACCTTCTGTGTGCTGATCGTATTGATGTAGCTATCCGGGCCGATCTTCTTCTGTATCAGCGGCTTGAAGCGGATGGGCGGCGAACTCGACTCCGGCTGTTGTGGCAGCCGGAGCGGGGAGCTGTTGTTGCTGCTGCTGGCCCCACTGTAGCTGGCCACATCATCACCCATGCGCTCATCCATGTCCGTGTCGAGTATGTCGAACTTGAAGACATCGCCCTGCAGCTTGAACTCGCGTCCAATAACACGTGGCGGCCACGAGCGCTCGAGCGGCCGATGCGGCGGCTGCAGCTGCATCGGCTGGCGCAGCTGCTGCTTCTGCCGATGCTGCATGCTGAGGCCACTGGCCTGCAAGGCGGCCGCAGCGCCAAGCAGGCTCTCCACAGCGGCAGCCTCCTCGTCCACCTCATCATCGTCGTCATCGGCGTCCTCCTCGTGCTGTGCCTGCAGCTCAGCCAAGCTCAGTGTATCGACCATTTCGGCTGGCACCGTTTCGAAGCATTCGCGTGCCACCCACAAATTAAAGCTATCTCCATTGCTTGTGGTTGTGGTTGTCGTTGTCGCTTTGCTTCTCTTCTTCGACCCAGCAGCACCAGCATTCTGTGGTGACAACGTCCAGGATTTACGACGTGCGCCGCCGCCAACGCTGCAGCTACCGTCGCTGCCAATGCTGCCATTGCAGGAGCTCGTGGGTGACAGCGTCGCTGCGGAGACGGATGCCGAGGCCTCGCAGGACTTTGTCGAAAGCAGCGCTTGGTGCTTTCGCTGTGGCAGCGCTGAGGCAGCTGCCGCTGTCATTTCGCTTGCTGCGGCGGCTTTAGCTTCTGCTGCAAATAATTTAATTAGCTGAAGCCCAAGAATAGTTTAAAGAATATGCGAGACTTACGTGTTTCCTTGTCCACTTCCACTTGGGCTGGTTCTGCGCGCGCATCTTCATCTGGTGGCATTTGTCTATTGCTCTCATCTGCATCACAAATATTTACTCTGACGTCACTGGCCAAAGTCAACGAACTTTGGAATTCCGTTTCAAGCTCATCGCTTTCATTGCCATTGCGCGCCTCGTAGTAAGCATCCTTGGCGTCATCGTCATCATCACCATTATCCTCATCCGCGTCGTCTTCGTCGTCATCCTCATTAGCGGACTGCTTATCGTTCTCAAGCGATGTTGTTGTCACTTGGTTCTCGTGCTCAGCATTCGCTGGGCTCTCACCGAGGCAGCCAGTTATGACGCTTGCTACGGGCACGTTCACTGAAGTTTCCATACTACTCGATTACTGCTGCTCCTGCTTACCCCGCCCCAACTGCTGCTGCTGCTGCTGCTGCTCTACTTTTTTATAGATTTTTTGTTTCGCATAATATTGGCTGATACTGCTTCTGGTTGCGCTGCTGCGTCGTTCTCATCTAGCTATCGATAATTTGGTTTGTCACAACAGCTGTTCAATGGACCCATTCATTTACCAGCACTGTTCACATTGTACAACAACATTGCTCTCATTTTTCAGCATCACTGTACAAAAAACGATGCAAAATGTAAACAAAAGTAGGACCAGCAAGCAATAAGCAATGTGCCCATCAATTACACGCAAACAAATACCATAAGATAATACTAAGGGTATATTTTAACGACTTCGCGCCAAAGTAAATAATTATCCAATTTAATTATTAGAAATGAGTAAATATGAAATTACCAAAACTCTATCATATCAATTGTGACAAATTATTATTTTTTCTACATTAAGCATTTTTATACAAAAGAATTTTTTTTTTTTAAAGAAAAGAAGCTTACGAAGATAGTCAAAGCGAAACCACAAAATTGCGGTACTATTATATTGTCACTCAAATTAATTTTTAATTTAAAAGTCTACGTTCCTGTTCTTTGTAAAATGTTTGTTCGCGGCAATAGTTATGAAATGGATGAGACTATAACTGCACAGGACTCTGACGTGGAGAGCAACAATGGTGGCATCGATTTAACTTCAAAAAAACGGCGGAAGTCGTCAAAGGCTTCAACCGCTCTTAATGGTTTTACGTGTACGTACCAAGAGTATTGCCAACACACTTCTATACATGGTGTGCAATATCTAGGAGAGAAGGATCGGCCGATAAAGGAGCGTATCTTCTGGCTGTCTGTGTTTGTGGTGTCCATATACTGTTGTGGTACACTTATACACAGCGCCTACACCAAGTGGGATGCAACGCCGGTAATCGTGAGCTTCGCCGAGAGATCGACACCAGTATGGAATATACCCTTTCCGGCGGTCACCATATGCTCGGAAACGAAACGTGTGCTTAAAAGGGATGCACCAAATTCGTATGCGAATCTCTACAACCAATTCACAGAAGACATGCGAGCCAGTCGCGTTTTTAAGCCTGAGAACATTACGGCTCGAGAAATGGAAGAGTTTCGCACTCTTTTGCACGTGTGCAATACCCAAATCATCGAGGAGGATGTGCCCCTAATACCCGGCGAAGATTTTGATTACTTTGATGTGCTAAAGCGCATGCTGCCTCCTTTTGAGCGTTACTTCTTCTATTGCAGTTGGCTGAGTCGCTTCAAAGAGTGCGACAAATACTTTCACAAGACTCTCACGGAGGAGGGAATCTGTTATACGTTCAATGGTTTGCCTCCCAAGGAGATTTATCGAGAGGACACATATCAGTATCATCACACCACAGCCAAGAACTTTACACATTCATCGTGGAGCTTAGAAACCGGATATGACTCCTCCAGCGATGTTGAAACTTTTCCGGCGCGTGTGCTCAGCGCTGGGGCCCGCTCGGGCATATTCATGACACTGCAAAGTTTCAAACAGGAAGTGGATTATGCTTGCCGTGGTCCAGTCCAGGGATTTAAGGTGTTGCTGCATGCACCGGATGATGTGCCACAGGTGTCCAATCAGTTTGTGCGCATACCCATGGGCAGGGAAGTTCTGATTGCTGTCAAACCCAATATGATTACCACGTCCGCGGGCATTGCCGAGTATCATCCGCAGCGGCGTCAGTGCTTTCTCAGCCACGAGCGCCTGTTGCGCTTCTTCAAGGTCTACTCGGAGTCCAATTGCCAGCTGGAGTGCCTAGCTAACTTTACACTAACCAAATGCGGTTGTGTCAAGTTCTCCATGCCGCGCAACCTGGATATGCCAGTCTGTGGAGAGGAAAAGATCCACTGCTATAATCGTGCCGAGCGTGAGCTTCTTGTTCACGAATTTCAGCGAGTTCGCAACCTCAATGTCCCCGGAGAGGTGCCCAGAGGTGCCGAGTCCGCTTGCAACTGCATGCCCGCCTGCACATCGTTGGTGTACAACACGGAAATCTCACAGGCAAACTTTGATTTAGATGAAATGCTCGCTGCCGAGGGCGACACAGAATTTAAGCGCGAGTATCCAGGCTCTCAAATGTCCAGGCTATCAATTTACTTTAAGCAGAGTCAGTTTATAACCTCCAAACGTTCCGAGTTGTATGGCATTACGGACTTTTTAGCCAATTGCGGCGGTATCTTTGGGCTTTTTATGGGCTTCTCAATACTCAGCATGGTAGAGCTGTTGTACTACTTTACTTTACGTTTCAGTGCCAATCTGAAACAATTGTTCAAAGTGGATTTTTAAATATTGTGGGCTTCTTTTTAGGCTGTCCATCCACGACCTAAATGTCGCGAATGGAATCAGATCAAATTGCCCTTTTTATGTATGTTATTTATAAGTTCAACTGCTCAAGTTCAGTGGAAGAATTTTCTCCTGTCTTCTTGTTTTTTATTGTTATTTTGTAATTAAATTTGAACTTGGTTTATTTAATGTTTAAATTTGAAGCTCCAAGAGACTTTTTAACGTTATTCTGTCTGGCCACACGGTTGGTCATATGTATGTCGACGGATTTGTACTCTGGGACAAACACGTTCGATTCGAACTAAATTTCGAACAAATTGCCCTTTTTATGTATGTTATTTATAAGTTCAACTGCTCAGGATCAGTGGAAGAATTTTCTCCTGTCTTGTTGTTTTTGATTGTTATTTTGTAATTAAATTTGAACTTGGTTTATTAAATGTTTAAGCTCCAAGAGACTTTAACGTTATTCTGTCTGGCCACACGGTTGGTCATATGTATGTCGACGGATTTGTACTCTGGGACAAACACGTTCGATTCGAACTAAATTTCGAACAAATTGCCCTTTTTATGTATGTTATTTATAAGTTCAACTGCTCAAGTTCAGTGGAAGAATTTTCTCCTGTCTTGTTGTTTTTGATTGTTATTTTGTAATTAAATTTGAACTTGGTTTATTTAATGTTTAAATTTGAAGCTCCAAGAGACTTTTTAACGTTATTCTGTCTGGCCACACGGTTGGTCATATGTATGTCGACGGATTTGTACTCTGGGACAAACACGTTCGATTCGAACTGAATTTCAAACGGATTTCTGAAAGCTATACAATTTTGTTCAGAAGCATTCAACAAATGTAAATACTGCATTGTTTGTATTTTAATTAATATAATGTATTTAAAAATAAAATGTATTTCCTTTGTCACAATGAAGACAGACTTTTAATACTCACAAATTGATAAACATAAAATGGGGAAATTATCAAAATAAATCAATTTTATTTGGTTTTCAATATTTCGAAATTATCGCTCAAGAACAAATGATTTCCTTAACATTATAGCAAAGAGTTCTTAAGCGATGCTCATTAATTGGTTTATAGCACCTCAATCAGGTTTCAAAAATAATTGTAAGTATGGTTGGTTTGCTCGATTTTCGTTACATTTTGTTAGAATTTAAGCGTTTTGGGTACAGATTAAGTAGCTCCACATTTGCATGGTTATAATCATGTATGTATGGAATATTGTATGTGTCTGTATCTGTATGTATACGTGGTTGTGTCTGCGTACATATTTCGTGATATAAAAATATTTACAGTAATTAGGAGTTTGCAATGCTAATAGAACTCGTAATCGAAATGTAAATCAATTGCGAATAGCGTCTTTAGTAACTAAACCGCTGCTCCAAAAACAAAACATTAAAAAAAAAGACAAACACAATTCATTAAAATAATAGTAATCATAATTAAAATAATAATATACAAAGCGCAAGCACAGATAACAGAACTGAACAAAAACAATGGATATAACTAATCGAATCGACATATGTACATACATATGTACGTACATCATCAATTAACCCGATAGTCTTATGGTACATACATAATTCTTTCTTTCATTTATCGTGTAAATGTTCAAATTTCTTTTTGTCTCATATGGCAGCAAATGTGTTTGCCAATTTCTTGTCCATCTGCGTCTGCTGCTTATGCGTGTGTGTGTGTGTGTGTGTGTGCTTGTCTGTGTTTTTGGATTGATCTCTACGTGCGTCTGCATTGTATATTTATGTGTACATGTATATAATATGTATATATATATATAGCATATATGTATGCATATAGATTTAGTATATTAATTGGTAATACGCTCAAAACAAATGTGTTTACTTAAAATCATCCGTTTCAAGTATCTCAAAGTCGCTCTCATCGGAAGAGTCCAGGGCGGTCACTTGACGACTCTGGGGCTGTGACGGGGACTGGGACACGGACTGAGGCTTAACTATCGCTGCATTATCCGTGCTATCCGCCTCGTTGGCGCCCCACTGGACCAAATTGGACATAATGCTGGGCAGCAGGGCCTGCGCTTGTGCTTTCACGGCCAGCGCCATCAAGGAGCTGCCGGCGGCGACTGCATCGTTGGTGGGCGGCGCAGTGAGCTGTCGCAAGGAGGGGCCTCCGGCATCGACGCTGGTGTGGTCGGGAAACTGCAGACCCTTGGACAGGCTCTCTTCCGACGATGATGAGGTGGTGGATAGTGACGAGTCGCGCTTAAAGTGCCCTCTGCGAAAATCCATCGCATTGGCCACTGCGGACTGTGTCTGTGAGTGTGCATCATCACCAGCTGCTACTGTCCTGCTCTTCTGTTCGTATTCGTGGGCAGCACTTGGTTTGCTGCTTGCTGCCTGCGACAGAGGCACCAGTTCATCGTCCTCATCTGTGGAGTGTTCATCGATCTCGGGTATGGCATCGGGTATGAGCAGCTCCGAGGGTATATCATCACTGCGCTCATCATCGTCGTCGCCCATGCCGTCAGCATCGGCATCGGTGGGTGAGCTAATGGTGGCCACATCGCTCGCACGCTCCAGCACAAACAGATTCGATTCGTTCACGTCCGGCATAAACTCATCATCCAGTTCGGCGTCGACATTGTTAAAGTTGATCTTCTCCGACCATTGGAAGTCTGCAATTGGCCAACAATTTGAATTTGAATTAAATCGAACAACAGTTAAGCGTGCAACTGGATCGTCACCTTTGCGTTCAATTTGCAGCAGTTTAAAGTTGTATTTGGTGGAGATAAGTGCGGCCAGCACCAGGAGCGTCAATACAAGCGTTGAGCCGGAGATGAGATGACCCAAAATGGCCAGGGAAGCCAGGCAGCCGCTGCTCACCAGGCAGAACATGCTGGGGGAATTACGCCGCCAATCCTCGGCGCGTTCCAGCCACGATTCGCACTTGACGCGCAACTCGGGTGTGAGGACAACGCGAAAACTGCAGCGAGTCCAATACAGCCAATAGCTAAGGAGGCCCAGAAACAGGACACCCAAGGGACGCACACTGCAAAGGGAAAGATAAGCGAATAAAGAGAATTAACACTAGACGAACTGGAGGCGACAACAGGTCGTTCACAAATGCACAGACACATAACTAATATTAATAATATACGAAAAATACAGAATGGAAGATGATGCTACTTAGATGGCCGAAAACATGTTCTACCAGGAAGCACTTAGCATCTGTTTTACCTGCCCGGGCTTGGCCTGGCCCAGCCGCCGTCAGCTGCTGCCACAAGTTCATAAGCTTCCGAGCAGGTCAAACCCGGTTTGGATTTCGATTTCGATTTCGATTTTGTTTTTATTTTATTTCATTATGCGAACATCAGCAATGGCATAAAGGCTGTTATAGACCCTTCACTACCCTATCTCTATTGCCATCCCGCTCGCTCTCCCTCCCCTGTCGCGTGACATCACAAGTGCTAAAATTGTTGTTCGAAATGCTTGATTAGTTTATAGTCAAAGTCGGCATAAATCATTATTAAGTGAGGTATATTAGTTTACTAATAATATGTTTTCGCTTAAAAGTTTCTATACTCTGTGTCTATTGAAAGTAAACAAAGACGGGTACTATAGTTTTTCTTGATCAGCTTCAACAATCGAGTCAATTAAACCGTGTCCGTCTGTCTTTCAGATATTTAATTTTTAATA
This sequence comes from Drosophila pruinosa, assembly GCA_018150935.1. NCBI lineage: Eukaryota > Metazoa > Arthropoda > Insecta > Diptera > Drosophilidae > Drosophila > Drosophila pruinosa. Next base: position 16,971,118 of record JAECWR010000194.1, on the reverse strand, counting down.
TATACGCTGTTAGAAATAGCGCACTGTCGACTACAACTTGCTTAAAACCGATCTTTCTCTTAGCTAAATAATATATCTGAAACCCCTTTAACTGCTTTAGAACTATGATATAATAGTTATTGTGCAAGCTTTCACATTCTAAAAACAAAGCGTTTTATCTGCATGGGTCGTACGATCAAGATAAAGAAATGTGTCATTTCCTCAAGTGCGTTTTATTTATTATCGCTTGCTACAGGGTATCTGTTAAGTACATACATGTGTATGCACATCTGATCCACACTCGACTCGACTATCAACTGTTTGGTTCGTTCGCGCTTTTTACGTGACGACTGTTTATTTTGGTTGTGTTCAGAACTGTCTAATTACCATTATCGCTTAGTTTGCTTTCCACAACAGCTGATTCGCACATCTTTTCTTTCAGCTGTCTCTTTCTTTAGCTTACAAAGTAATTGTGGGCGGAGAGGAGGGCGACGAGAGGCAACAAGCAATCGAATTGATTGCCAGAGCAAGAAGAAGAACTTAATTGATGGAACTGTTCTTATGAAATTCAACAGCAAGCGAGCATCGCAGCAATGTAAATAGATTAAGTCATTACAAGAACGATCATTTATTTGTAAAAATCTTTGTATGTAAATTGAAACAGGATACTACCCAACTTTCATATTTGTACAACACACCTTAGCCACATATGTACATACATATACATACATACATATGTATAAGCTATCGAGTGCCAACTGACAGAACTGCGAAAGATAAACAATTCACCGTATTTAAATTTTATCGGCAGTTAGTGTTATTTATTTGACGTTGGTGCCTGACAAATAACCTTTAGCTGCATAACAATGCCAATTGTTTTTCCCTGATAGCTGAATGGTAAACAAACCAATGCAGCAAGTAACAAGTGCATTGATATGCAAGTTCTATTCTTCAGCTACAATTACACACACACTTATGTACATGTGTACGTACATACATACATACACACAATGTACATACTTGGCAAGCTATGCCTGAGGCTGCGTGCGAATCATTTTCGATGCATTTTTCTTTGGTTAATTACACCACACAGAGAATTGTGATTAAACTCGCACACATGCATACACACGTTGCGATATATGTACATATAGACTCCCAAAGTAGACTGTATATGCATGTGTATTTTGTGTGCACATGTCCAAAGCGGTGAGCCATTGAGTTTTAGGGGTTTTAGGGGTATGACATGGAAATGACACTTTTACGTATACATACATACACATGCATGTGTGTATATGTGCCAGTACATTAAAAGCCAACAACAACGACGTAGACTACCAACCACAGAGAGGGGGTAAAAGAGAACACCGAACAACCAGCCAAAAGGAAGGTGTAAGCACGTACCTCTACGTATGTATGTAAACACATACATATATGAAAAAAGATGTACATACTTATTCCCAAAATAAAACATTGCAACTTTGTAAAATTGGCCACGCGACGCGTTTCATCAGTCGCTTTGGTGTTGGTGTTCGTATCTCTCTACTCTTTCTACAATTCTCTTCCCGCGCAGCAAGTGCTATGCTTTGAGTTGGTATTCGCTGCTCTGCCGCTCTCAACGTTGTCGCCGGCTTCAGAATGTATTTTTGTTTTGCTTCCTTTTGGAAAGGGGAATGGGCAACATGCGAATGCGTTTGGTCGGTCTGTGACCCAAATTAAGAGGTGTGGGCACACTTTAAAATTTAGTTATATATATTTATGTATGTATGTAAATGAATGCCATATATTTTAATGGTAAATATGTATGAATGTATATTATAAGTGTATGTACATCCATATGTATGTATGTACATACCGTGTACTTACCAGGACATTAATAGCACCATTCCAAGTGCAATGGCAGCGCCTTCCAGCGTTAGCCGCGAGGGACGTGGAATTTGAAACATTTTGATTTTGATTATTACTATATTTATTATACAGCAGTCTGCTGGTTTTGCGGAATCGATCCTAGCACTAATTATACTCTGTTTTTATTGCGATCTGTAGAAAGAACAGTAGAGAGCACAAAATAATCGTTAGGTTTCGTATGTTAGATTGGAGTTTTAATCGAATTCGATTGGTCAATCGCCAATCAGCTGTGAGCGCAAGGGCGCTGTAACCACTCGCGCACTTGCACTTTCCCACTAAATGCCAGGGACCAGAATGTCAATTCACAATGGGGCTGAGGCACAGCGCCAACTTGTTTTTCCGGCTGCTGCGTAGAAATGAAATATTGCTGTGCAGCACGAAAACAAAAAACAAAAAACAAAAAGAAATGGCATTTTACCAAAAATAACGCAAAAGAAAAGTCCAAAAATGAAAATATAATCTTGGTGTGCTTGTTTCGTTGTTTTTGTTGTTATTAAATGAGACAAACATAGAAAAGTCCATATTTTAGGGCACTTTGCAATGCTCTCAGCATTCGTCACCGCGTCAGGAATGGACTTAAAATAACAACAATTTCAATTAAAAGAACAAGAACAAAGAAATTGAAACTGCGTTGCAGCTAACTGCCAAAGTTTAATGATACGTAAGTACATATTTAATATTACATATTTTATATGCCTTTTGCGACTTTCTTGTAGGATTTCCGTATTCATTACATACGCATATGCCAAAATATATATTTTATGTACGTGTACATATGTACATATGTTCATATGTTTGAGGTGTAAAAGTGCTACAGTTTTGGATAGATATTTAAACTGTTTTACAGGTACCTCGCTTAGCACAGCAGGTCAGTTAAGCCTACTTTGAGCCCAGCCCCAGCCGTGTTGGCGTGTATGACATTGGCAGCGACGCCGGCAGCGTGCGAAAAAGAGCATGTGAGAGAGCGAGCGCGCGCGTGGCCATTAGGCTGTGGTGCTGCCCATCAAAAATAGTTTGAGAAGTGTGAGTGAAGTTGTGATAATAACAAAAACAAAACCGACTAGCAAACGAAACGAAAAACGAAGGCGAAAACAAAAACGGCAAAGTTGTTTGGCCTTCGATGTCTTTTCAATTGCGTCGCAGAATATACATATGTATTAATGTACATACATATATATGTATATATATATATGTATACTATTTCCATAGATGTACATATGTAGTAAATTTGTGGCGTTATTCTTTCTGATTTTGTTCTAGTATGTACAAAGTAATTAAATACATACATACTTACATACATATGTATATGTATGTATATAGTAAGCAACGCAAATACAAACGACCAACGAGAGTTGCTGGCAATCAAGTGACTTGAAATGACTTAGCACTCAGTCATGTTTCCCTCATGTAAAACCCCTTGCCAAAGCAAACATTGCAAAATAAAAGAAAATAGAAGGAAATGATACAGTGAAACCGCCTCCCCTTTTTAGAACAAACTGAAACGCAGTTACCAGTTACAGCTCGATACTCTATTTCCAACCACACAAAAGGCTTTTGCTCTGGATAACAACACCCACCCACACACACAAACACAACGACAAGAACAAACACAGATACAGAACATGTACAAGGCTACAATATTTTCCGCACACATGTGATTATTGTATTTAACAAATTTTGATTTTTAAATGCAAAAATATGAACGCAGTTACATATATACATGTGTTTGGTTACATATGTATGATATATCTTTGAGTATAGTTCCTTAATTTTGTTTTATAATTCGCACACACATACACATGAAATTCGCATGGAGCGCGCAACAGCACAAACAAAACAACGAGTTTGCTAGACGCGTCGCGGGGGCTCGTACGTCCTTCGAAGATATTGACACCCACGAACAATTGAATATACTTTTGATTTATTTTCGCTGATTGCGTGCACTCTGATGGATGGTGTGCGTGGTGTCTCCGTTTAAACGGCAAGATAAACAAAAACAAAAAAAATTGATAATAAACAACCAAGAGCAGCACACATGAAACGCGCAACACGATATGAAATTCTGCTCAGCGTGACCGCATGTCCAATTTCAAAATATTCCCATTTATCGTAATGAAAATAACCTGAATTACTAACATGTTGAACTGAACTAGTAAGTGTTTCCGAAGAGGCGCGAACTTTTTGAATTAGGTAGATGTGAAACTTACGTGCATGTTAAACAAGTTTTAACAATATAAACTGTTCCTTAAACTTCTTAAATTTTTATCTAATTAAAAATTAAAAAAACTGAGATAAAATAACATTATTCGACACGTTGATGTAGAACCAGTTCACATTAGTATACGAACTAGTTAACTTGTTCAAGTGAGCGTGGTGAGCGCGCATCCCACAAGTGCTGGCAACCTGTGGAAATGCAAATTGAATTTAAAAACTTGAACAAGATGGCAGGCTGTCGCAAAAAGTAACACAAAAGCGAACGCCGATTCACTTTTAAGTTTTTAATTTTTGTTTTTATTAGTTGTATATTATTTGTTTTGTAAACAAATCTGTTTTGTGTTTGATCAAACGAACAGAGGCTGCCTTGGAGTTGTCATTGAAATTGTCATAGCAACGGACACACAACAAATGTAATGTTCAGTTTTTAATTTTTCGTTTTGATCGCGTTTTTCGCGCAAGAGGTACGCTAAGCAAGCGAATTGTTTGATATTGTTAAATAAAGCATCCCAAAATTTAAAGTGCACAGAAATACAGAAGATTGACGGCAATGGATATGGATAACGCAAGGTGGGTCGATTGCCTTATACAATTTATTTGTATTTTCTTAATTGTGGCTTTCGTTTTGTGCAGCTGGGCAATGGATCAGCTGCTTGCCGCTACTGAGGAGAATGAGGGCATATTTACATCACCGTCACATACAGATGGAAGTACATGCAGCGCCAAAGCCGAACCCAATTCGATTCCAGCTCCATACGTGTCTCAGTTCCGCATCGATGGGCAGCCTATTCTGCCGCCGCTGGTGAGTAGTTGTGAATATATTTTGTTAGCGGGAGCGCCAGCACTGAACCATAAAACACACAATCATCAAATTAAATAGATGACAGCGGAAAGGCGGCGCCTCATGCAGCAGTTAAAACAACGAGCCGTCGATCTGGAGGCCAAGTACAAGCGAGCGGATGGCGTTCAATCTACAACAACCAGAGGCGAGACAGTAGTTTCTGAGTCGGAGAGCAGCAGTAGCACCAACAGCAGCAGCCACAGCCAAAGCAACAGCAATAGCAGCGAACTTAACACTAGCACCATGAGCACCGTACAAAGATTTCCACAGCTGCAGCAGACCAAGACCTTCATATATGACAGCACATGCCAGCAGCAGGAGTTGCACGGCTCGCCACGATGTCGTCCCCAGACACTTGGGATAACCAACAACAACGGCGTTATACCAACTATTTGTGTGAATCCTCCAACGCCACTGGATTATCGGCCTCCCAAGCCGCCACCATCGCCTTTGACAGAAATGCTCCTACACAGTCCGAGTAGGTCGCTGGGCACACCTAGACGCAAACTTAACAACATTACCAATCGCATTATGCAGTTTGAGCATATTGATAAACAAGAGCCATTGGAGTTGTTGTGGCAAAACAAGGAACTGGGTTCTCCAGACAAAAGGATGCTGCGTTCCAGCACTAGTCCATCGTTGCATGCTGCCCATGCGAATGGCGTACAAATGCAGCGTTCCCGTTCATTTACACTAGAGGAGCCATCGCAGGCGCTTGTGGAGCACATGCAGCGTGAAGCCAACAAGGCGCCCCTAACGCCACCACCACCATCACCACTGCCCTCTGCAGCTGCCGCTGCAGCGATTGCAACAGCAACAGGCAGTCGTAGTGCATCTCCACGCTGTCGCTTCGCTTTGCCTTTGACTGTGTCATGCTGCTCCTCGGCGCAGAGCTTGGCGCATCTGCGACGCGACACCGTTGAGTCCAAGGCCAAGCAAGTGCAACGCAGTGTTAGCAGCAGCTGCGTCGATTTGGGCAAGTCATCATCGTATTCACCAGGTCGACGGTGTGGTGGCTACAGCAACAGAAGCATGCAACAGCAGCAGCAGCTGAAGCTGCTGCTGCAGCGAGCAATGAATGAGGCGGATGATGTATTAGATGAGCAGAATCAGCTAGAGCGAAAGCAACTGACGCAAGCCAAACGGCAGATGTTCAAAGATATCAAGTCGGCGCATCGCGATCGTTTCCAGCAACTGGTGCAGTATCAGCACGAGGAGCAGCGACGCATGCAGGCGGAATTCGATCGTCAGCAGAAGTTTCTCATTGAACAGATCTGTGCGGACATCAATGTGTCCGCCTATGCACCGCTCTCCAGCGAACTCAGTCCGGGTGGCGTCTCGGCAGGCACCAGCACCGATGATTTTCCAACGCCCTCGTGTTCCATCCAGAATGATACTGTATCTCTAACGCCCAAAGATTCGGTATTGTTTACAGCACGTAAACGTCTTTTCGATGCGGACACTGAATCCGACGTGCCCTCGGATTTGCTACCAATGGATAGTTCTGCCAGTTCGCCCAAATCAATAACAATCAACAACAGTAGCAACACCACCAATAATAATAATGTCAATGCCAAGGGCAAAATCAAAAAGCCCATCCAACGCAGTCAGTCGAAGCCGCCGCCTGTAGGCAGAAAGGTGGCCAGTCCCATAACACCAGCCAAGACGCAGCCAGCTAGAAGAGTCATTACAAAGACCACAACTACAACGAACAAACCAAATCCGCGCAATCAATCCCAGCAGCAACAAACTCTCTCCAAGACGCGTCGCCCCGCTTCGCCCAGTCGTCAGTCAGTGAGTAGCAACCTCTCTCTATTCCTCTCTCACTCTCTCTAAATATATGTATATCTAACTCTGTCTATCTCTAACTGCTCGCTTTTGCTCTTATTAAGCAGCGCTTTGTGGCCAAGAAGTAATTGCAGCCAATCAAGTGCCTTAAATCCTTATGGGAATCAATACTAATTAAGCAATTGATTATAGTAATGAGAAAGCTAAATGCAAATACTACTACTAACTAGTACTATCCCCAAAAAGCCCTGTATTCCATGCCAATTATTAACTTCCATCTGATCATCGCCAGCTGCCAGCGCTAGAGGTAGAGCTAGAGGCACAACAGCGTCGTCAAGAGGCCGCAACATTACTTTGTGCCGTCACACGAGGGTTCCTGGTGCGTCGCCTGTTTCGCACAGAGCAAGTGCAGCGTATTGTGCAAACCATACGCGACACACTCATTTTTGTGCTCAATCTACACATGGAAACCTATGGCAGCGGCACAGATCAGGAAGATCCAGCCAACATACGTCTTAAGGCACGCCTACTGCAGCAGGTGAATGCAATTCAATTAACTAACAACCAAAGTATATTTAACTAATCTATTGCCATCTTTCTTGCAGCTCTGCTCTGCCAGCCGTACGCTACATCTAATTTTCTTTCAGACGAGCATAAAGGAGCGCATGGAGATCATTGCGCGGGATCGCAAACGTATTAAGACCAAGCTTGTGGCATTGCATATGAAGCAACGCCAATAGCACAACCTCTCTCTTGATCGAATAATTCCAAGACAATTCCTTACATTCAATCACAAAAATAAATAAAAAAGACTTTATATTTTATAAATTCATCATTGACATACATATAAACCTTATCTTCGCTTGCCAAATCAAAAAAAAAAAAAAAACCCAAAAATAGATATTAAATACTCTCGAATTCAAAGCATTTTATAGAAAGCACTGCACTGATAACATTCGGAATTGGATTTAACTAATAAGTACACTGTATAACTTTGTTCTTTTTTTTTTTATACTCAAAATGAGATGTTATTAATAATAATAGGAACTACCAAAAATGAATTAACATTGCTACATATTTCACATATATTTCAAATATATTTAAAAAACAAGATCGTTTCTAAAACATTTAAAAATAAATGAATTGATATTATTTTCAAGAAACTACGGCCTTACATTTAAATAATAGAATTTCAATAACATTTGGCATAATACTTTTATTGTTTTAGCCCACAAAATAGTCATGCGGGAGAGTTGGCGCCGCTTGTGTATTCGGCAGTTATGGAAGTCGCCTGTACGATTCCTTACACACATTCATAGGTGCAACATACATATACACGAGACACATAAATGTACATATGTTACGTATTTATTACATGAACATCTGATTTTGGGGGCAGATACAAAAGACAAAAGCTAGCTAAAGATGAGAGCACAGTACCAGACAGCGTAAGATAAGACACAAAGACGCTTGAATTGCGGAACACACACATACACATAAATATACACATACGTATATATATATGTATATTATAGTATAGTATATATTATAATTGTATTGGTATAATTACATATGTATGCATAACATTATCTGTACCGCGCCAAGAGAAACGTGCATGCCTATGAGTCGCGATACATCATATACGTAAATGGTGTACACACATACACATATGCGTTTGCAGCATATATGTATACACATATACATATGTATGTAAATATATAGTAAATATAAAATTAATTAATTATATTATAAAAAGCATACAAATTCTAAGCCGATGCCGCGATCTCGCAGTTTGTTTCCTGCTCTTGTGGTTGTTGTTGTAAGTTGGTGTTTTGTGGTGTTCACTGTTAACTGTTCTAGGCACAGCTAGGGCAGCTTAGGAGAAGCTGCAACACGAATTTGTCTTTTTCGCTGTCTTGTAGAAAGCCTTGCTCTGCATTGATAACTGTTCAGACTTGTAGACCATGTCTTCCAAGTTTTCGCCACGTTTTAGCACAGCTTCAATTGTGTTCTTCAATATGATTTTCGTTTCATCCAAATCCGTTTGCATTTTCAACAGCGGATCCGCCTCCTTGGGGTCCTGGTATCTGGCCAAAAATGCGGGCAATGCATCAAAAGGAATTTGTGCCTCGGAACCATTGGGCCACAGTCCCGCCGCTACTTTGGCCGTAAAGTCGTCCAGTATCTTTGTGATTAACGTATGAGCCACACGTTGCGGATACTCGTGATCAGCAATAAGTACTCCGGCTAGGTTATCGGCACGAACATAAACATGGCACATGTAAGCATCCTGTTTAACAGACTGTCGCAGTGCCGGCTGTGTGCGTTCAACAATAGTTCGTGATGCGAAACTGTGCAGAGCAAGAAAATATATAATTTAGCACACATATGCCAGATGTCTGATATTAGGGGTGTCACGGGGACGGTGGTCAAAATGCGCCGTCGCCGTAAATTTTGCGTACTCACGTCATGAACTCATTGACAGTGCCACGTTGGAAAAAGGGAAAGGACTGCAAGTCAGATGTTGTCTTCAGCAGGCGCGCTTCGGTGGCACCTTTGTAAAAGACGCTCAAGCTGAAAACCCTGACCATATTTCACGACTTTTTATGCGGGTTGCGAAACTGTGTCTAGGATGAGCTGCACTCGTTTTTGGAACAGGTCGATTGATATTCTTTGTTTATGTTTTGTATTGACTTGCAAGGTGGGTTTAAGTTTAAGTGCACACTTGTTATTGTTGATATCAATGTCAATTGTGACAAAAAAGATCTATGATTTGTTTAATTCGTTTTGTGTGTATGAGTGTGTGCCAGCGTGACCGCAATTTATATTAACAAATATACTATTTAGCTTCAAAGCGTATTAAAAATGCTACTTTTGTACATGTTAGTTTGGTTACACTATATTTAGTAAGCCATTTTCAAAAAATGGCGCCACTTTTGATTTTTTTTTTTTAAACATCAGCTGTTTAACCAACTTATAAGAAAAATTTGAATTTGAATAACCAAAATACCAATTTGAATTCCAGTAGTAAACGGCTGTTTCCATAAAAACACGATATTAAAATAATATCAAAAAATTAGCAGTGACGACTTGCTATCGACTTGTAGTATTTAAAATATTGTATAGACACAAAACGAGATATATCTATTAACATATGATGAACATGCACTTCAGCTTCCAATATTACAAGAATATTTACGATTAAAAATCTTTGCATGTTAATATATCCCATCAATAAATATTTTTCGAACTAAAACTGAACTATATTTTAATTCTTTAAGGCATAAGTAGTATATTACATAATTGTAGATCCACTAATTATATTATATTGTTATCATAAAAACAATTATAACAAGACTAATTTTGGTCGCCACCAATGCTAACAGGAGCACTAGTTTGTTGTTCCTTTTGTTTTAAGCTCTTTTCAAAACGCTCAAATTCCTTATTTGTCACATTGTCCACCTCATCAAAGACTTGTTCTACGGACTGAACTTCCGGTATATAAAATTGTAACATATTTTGGACACCGTTCTTCAGTGTAACAATAGAGCTGGGGCATGATGAGCACGAGCCTTGCATCTTCAACTTGACGATGCCGTTTTCATATCCCATGAAAACAATGTCGCCTCCATCCTCTTGCACTGTGGGTCTAATGCGTGTATCCAAAAGTTCCTTAATCATCATAACTGTTTCGTCATCATCGTCGTAAATTTCGGTATCTGCATTAGGCCGTGCATCGTGTATAATGGGTAAGCCGCTGGCAAAGAAATCCATGATGATGGCAAAGACTTCGGGTTTTATAATACCCCATTCCCCACTCTCCTCCTTGGATATGGTTATAAAATCGGCACCAAAGAATACAGCACGAACACCTTCAACGCGAAACAGTAATTTTGCTGTGTAATAAGACAAATTAGTACTTTCAATAACATGGGTATCCCGGTGTGCGACTTACCTAATGGGCTACAATGGGCCGCTGTGCCACTAGGAAAATCATATGTATTTCCTTTGCCAAGTACCTCGACACCAGGCAGGAATTTTAAACTTTCGGGATTCGGAGTGTCTTGCGTCTGGATAAACATATTGCGTCTTGTGATCTGTCCTATATTCTGGGCTGTTGCCAATTGCTGCTGAAGCAAAGGTTGTTTGGAAAAACCTACTAGCGACGTTGAATTCGTGGTGCGCGCCGACAATGTTGGAGCCGACGAAGACATGTGCATGAAATCTCTGGCCGCATACTGAGAACTGACAACGTAATTCATAAAACAAAGAAACTTATGCATATTAAATAGATTGATATTTATATGCTTACATTTGATTTACACTAAGCCGTGTATTACGCAAAGTACTTTTTACGGCGTATGAAAACATTTTCGACATTGTCTATTTCTTATTTATTGTAGTCAGTTGAAACACACATAACAATATTAAACAGCTGTTCCTTCTAATGATGCCAGATAGTGAACAGAGCTGTTTTTGCTAAAAATATGGCAACGCTCTTCTCAACTGGTAAATTAAATACTTTTTGTGTTTGCAGTGTTCACAGTTAATATTATATTTCTATTTCAAGTTTTATCTTGCCATCACTTATCATTTCTCCTCTATTCGAAAAAAATGAGGTAACTAGTAATTGTATTTTTTTGATTATAATACATCCACCTGACTGGTCAATATAATGTTTTAATTACTTAGAAAGGAAAATTAAAATATAACAAATTGTGCATTTTCAATGCATTCTTCAAAACTTGTCCAACATGCAGACGTAGTATATTCGGGTAAACTTTGAACGGTAAAATAGTATATTTTGAACAATATTTATATAATATTTTGAAAACAGGCAACACTCGCGTATATTTGTTGCCTGTCTCGCATGTGCTGAGTAATCATTCCTAAAGTCTTGAATCGGCTTGCCGGCTTATATTGAAATTCAAATACGAATTAAACCTTAGCGTCAATCCCTTTATAGTCCGTGATTCAGTTCTGTATCAACCTCAAAGCTAAACACTTCGTTTAATAAAAGTGCGTTAATGCGGCCTTTGTTGCCGTGATATAATAATATTCCATTATTGCAACGCTCGAAGACTTTAATGAGAAAATGAGGCTACTATTACAACAGAAATTACAGCGGCAGTTTCTGTGCACCTCTCTGGAGAGTTTTAACTGTTCGACAGCAACGGCTTTCAAATATCTCTACAATAAAATCAACAGCGGTAGCTGTGGACATCCATCCAGACTACGACCGACAGACTCAAATAATTGGCGCCCAAAAAAAAATGTAAGTAAACTGATGAAAATAAATCTGTTTCTCGTTGATAGTGTGCCATTCAAATATTGTATATTTCTTTGCATTAAGAGTACTAATAGTACGAGGATTAGTCCGATTAGCCAGCTAAGTTAAAGCAAGTTTAGTCTTGGTTACTAATTCTAAAGTGTGATCTTATGTAGATGAGGGTTAGGCAACTACCTCAGACTGTTCTTATGTCTTAAGTCATTAAGAGTCTAGATGTCGACTCTCTTGATGCTAAGCTGAACAGTGCATTTATGGATAACGGTGCTATTTAGTGTGCTATTCGTTAATTAGTGAACAAGTTTTCAATTTTTATTGTGCAGTTACAATTTTATTCCATTCGTGTTGCTTGATCTTTTTCTTTAAGTGTAATGTACTTCATTTTGTAGCAATTTCATTCTGTTAGTGACGCAGTCTATGTGTATTGCTTCCAAAATTTTGTTGATCTCAGCATTTGCACAACTGCTCGTTTTGTTGCATATTTACGATCTATGTATGTTGGCATCGGGACCCATTTTTGTTTATGTAGGCTGCTTCGAGCGAGTTAACAATAATAAATAAAGAAAATTTCGAGAAACAATTTGTTCATGACTGCCGAATGCTTGTTTGTCTCCGAAAGGATCTTGTTACACTTTTTTAATGCTTCACACGGTACGTGACTTTTTGGTGGCGTGATTTCTAAGAGTTTCGTTTCGGCACTTGATTGTTCTTATATCTGAATATGATACAAGTGTGGTTCATATTTGTTTATATGCTAGGGCAATTATCATATGTGTTTAAGTGTATGTGGGTTTTAAAATAGTTTAGTTTTAAAATACGTAATAGACTTGATCTATTAGGAAGGGTATCACCCATTTGTTTTTACGATATTTTCATTTTGTTAATGATTATTTTTTTTTGGCTGTCTATTTAAGTATTTATGTATAATATTTGTTTATTTTTATTTATTAATTTTTTTAGGTTAAGAACTCACTGCAAGTGCGATGGCAAGCGAGCTGCGCTTGTTGATGACGTACTGTACAGCTTCAGTAACCAAATTGTTTGAAGATAACGCTGGCTTAGCATTCACTGAAGCCTCGATAGCAAACAGGTTGGGTTTAGGGCCTTCAATCAGCATATGGCGGAGTTGAGGATCTGTCCTATTAGGAAGAACTGATGCTAGTAGTGTTTTAATGAGAGTGTAAGTACTATAAGACGGCCTTGCGGGGACCGACAATTTCTAAATAATTAATTGAAATTTATACAATATTAACATTTGTGGCGAGTGATGTCAAAGTTGTGGCCGGATTAAGTTTTTTGCAGTATAGAATTATTTGACCTATAATGTAAGACCGCTCCTGACAAGGTTGTCTATACGATCTGTTAAGTCGATAGAATTCACCACACACGTAAAGTAGTATGTGAAGGGCTGTATTTATGCATATCGTAATGAAGGGTTTGTGTCTTAGCTGGATAAGTGCTAGTTACCACTGTCGGGCCGAGTGGTAACTTCAAGGGGGTTGATTTTATTTATTAGACTACTTCCAAAGCTATTGTTTTGTTACAACTTGTTAAAGTTTAGAAAAACATGCAAAGAATGGAGTTTCAAAATAAAAACACGCCTTCGCCAATTAAAGCTAAAATATGATCTGAATTTATCCATTATAAAATGGTTGGCAAGAAGTCTTTGCTTAAAGTAGAACTGAAATTTAAACATAAATAATTGTGTGGCTACCAATCTATGTATGTTGCTCTGTTGCTGACCGCTTCATCCGCATTCTGCCGGATGTGTGTTCGATGTTGAAGTCATAACAATGTTGCACAGCTGACCTATCTGATTTATTCTTCAAACAGATTAGAGATTTAAATGTAAAATGTTTTCTTCCAAACTAACTTCACAGTTCTTCAGTTTCATTCAGCAGACCTTTTCAACATCTATTTAGAACTTTACATTTCTTAATATTTGATAAGCTTTGCAGATTCTGTTACTTTACGGCTTATGGTTCGTGTCTTTAATAAAGCTAAGTGTTGAATCTGATTCTTGATAATTTGGTGAAAATGAGTCGAAAGTATCTCACAATCGAGCAACCTCGGCTGTACATATAAAAAGTTAGTGATCAATTTATTATTATTATTGGGGAGAGATGAAGTTCGCCTGGTAATTCGAGTATATAATAAATATGCTAAATCTACATAGATAAATATATTTTTAAACAGGAAAGAAAACTGCAGTTGAGTTTGCTCTACTCAGAGATACCCCCCACTAATTGTTACTAAATGCATCAAAAATTAAGATCGAACATCGAAATATATATATATATTCTTTAAAATACTAAAAATATACTAAAAGAAGCAAGACAGCAACAGTCGCCCAAGCTCGATATCCGCTATTCATTTTTACTAAATGCAACAAATAAAAAACATACCACGTCGAGAATTATTAGACCGGTTGCACCTTATTATGTTTATGGAATACCATTGTTATATCACCCATTGAAAGAATCTCTTGAATAAATTTTATGTTTATTGTCCGATCATTTAATTTTCAGAAATCATTAAGATGGTGGCACTCAAGAGCTGTAGCGATAAGTTTGCAGTACTCAATGCTTTTATCTTGTATATAATAATCAATTATGGCTCAAACATTACGGTAATAATTTAAAACATTCGTGTCACAATCTCAATATTACATAGTTATTTATGTCTAGCTAAGATTTCTCCGCAACAAGCGTTATTTTCCCAAATAATAGTTATAGTTATTCTTTGTGGCGCGATATATGACAGGTCTATTATTACGCGCCTGGAGGACGCGGAAGTTGTTCGTAATTGGATTTCCATTTGAGTCCAAAAGGTCCCAGAACTTGGCTGCGTCTGAGTATGAGATCTCTACGGGCTGAGAAAATACTGTCCAAGTGACAGCCTCATTGCAACCAGGCGTCGTCAGGGATCCCCTGTAGGTAAAGAAGTCGCGTGTGTTTACATTGCCCAGCAACTGACTGAGAGACATTGATCCAGACAGCTGCGATTCAGCATGGTACTCAACCACATTGGGGAGTTCGTCTAATATCTTCCTTATACCAAGGCTGAGGCGAGTTGGATACTTGAAAATGATATCTAATTTAGAAGTTATTTCATTATTGGGACAAGTGTAATCTCACATTGACTATTTTGAAAAATACTGCCAGTGCTGCGGCTCCATCGGGGTGGTTTATTGCTTCGGCAAGGTCATCGTATTTAATGTTCCGATGCACAATATGCATTTCCATGTCGTAACGCTTATTATTTAGTAAATGCTCAGAGCCCCGTGATGAAGGTGATCCCCAATGAAAGTGAACACCTTCGGCTACATACTGACCCTTCATAAGGCCTCCTGTAATGAAAGGTTTCTGTCCATTCTGTGCGGTCCCAAATTGCACATCGGCTACATCGTATTATAAAAGAAAAATCATTTTTGTGGCCAAATAACTATGTTAAATTTTTATACTTGCCTGTGTATCCCTTATTTACTAAAGTCAGAGGACGATCAAGCTTTACGTCATAGTATCCAAAGAAAATTCGTGGCAAAGGCATGATGAGTGACTAAAAATAGCACAATATTAAAAAAAAGAAAACAAGTGCAGTCGCCACCCATATTTTGTGAACGAAATAAAAGTATAATTCGCGAATATACCAAATAAATATACCGAAATTTATCATGTTCAAAATATCACTGAGTGAATCATTAAGATTGTCATAATATAGTATATATTGATGGTGATGTCTTCTTTTGCCGCTTACAGACACTTTCGGTTGGCTCAAACTTATAATACCCGGATATAAACATGTGGCAAAATGTATACCAAAAGTATACCGAAATATACCATGTTCAAAATTATGAACTTGGTTGCACTTTACTAGGTTTACTTAATACCATTATTATATCACTAAGTGACATAGCAACTGAGCGGGTCATTAAGATTAGGTCATTAAGATTGTGTGTAGCTAAAATATATTATCATGTTGACATTTACTAAGAATGAATATAAATATTTCATGGGGTCTCTTTTTGTTAAAAGTTAAAAGTTTTTGAAAGTTAAATTACCCTTTTACCCTATGGGTATTGTTGTAATCTCATAGTTTTCTCTTCTCTAAACTGAACACATCTTTGACTAGTAGTGAAAACTAGCGAAAAATTGCTGCAAATTGGGCCATTCGGATGTAATTTCTTATAGCGTAACCAGCTCTATTTATCAAATTAGCCTCAATTGTGTGTAAAAGCTATAACGTATAATGGAACTTCACAACTGTGATTTATGCCAATTTGTCAATTCAATGTCGTAATGCCATTTGAATTTCCGTTTTATAAACAGATTTGCACTTACTTTAAAGCTTTGCAATAATGCTCGTATTGTACGGTTTGTTCACTTCTTTCATGTACTAATTTCTAAGTATCTACATATATATATATAGGTCGATAGGCTTCACAAAATGACAAAAACATGAGTTGATAATATATTCATATATGTGGTGTCAATAAAGAATAGAGACTCAAAATTATATCAATTTATATTTGTATTCTCTTACACTTCTAGCTGAGAGTCTGATGGGAGTCTGTTTCTGACCGGTCGCACAAGTCCCTTCCCAGTCCAAGCCATTTTGGTCGAAGTTCCAGTCTGAATTGGCGCTACCCGTACTAGTGTCAATACCTATAGGAAAATCGAATTATATGCATTTAATTTAACTGTCGATCATGACAATCTAATTTATTTGCGGGATATTTCATCCACTATTAGCAAGCATAGGTTCTATCAGTTCATTACCATTTTTTATCGGTTTATATGCAAGTGGTAGCAATAAAAACAGTTTTTGGAATAGATTTGCATGCACCATGGTGTTTTTTTTTTTGATTTAAATGTATGTCAATTTGAATGCATTCACAACCGAGATATTTGAATAATTCGTGGGGAACTCTTAGTCTCTTTAGCTGCTTCGGCAACCGCTGGATCACAACTGAAATGTCTTGAAAACCACATCAAAACTTTTATACCTGCTTGGGTTGGCTGCGCGCAGACACAGCATTTATTAATGTTACACTGACAGCTTTCCATCTAGATTGGGTTAATATGTTATAATTAAAATATTTAACAAAGTAAACGATCTGCAATAAGATAAATATTGAAGATTTTATAATTTACTCAAATTGGCAACATATTCTGGTTAACTTTTACCTCAATTTCGCAGAATATTTGGACTATTAACCTATTTTAAATAATATATTTCACGAACAGATCATATCTTATGTTACCTCTAAATGTGGCGAATAAGTAAAAAAACTTGCAAAAAAATGTATATATAAAATATATGGGAGTCTTTACAATAATAAGAGGATAATTGGCATTAAAATTTTTAAATAATATTCGCCCTCCAATAAAACGTAAAACAGTTCGAACTAAAGCTTATAGAGGACTGTAAAGAACCCATAGATGTGCAAAACAGGAAATGAAATGAAGATTAGTTGGTAGATAAGTACAGCTTCCAGGCAGATACCGACGATAGCCGGCAAAGGTGGAAGGGGCTTTTTCGACCATAAGGATATGATGGATTTGAAAGTATGACCTATAGTACATAGAGTACTGCTTTTTGATGTTTGTAAGCATTGATAGGGCAATGCTCAGTTGCTTGGATGGGACAGATAGATAGTTCATATTTACCGATGTCCACTCTTCGGAAGGCCTAATGGGGTGATTGACATAGCTGTCAAGGATCTCTCAATCGCTGATTGCACTGTTCATGTAGTGATCAAGCAGCAGTTAGACAATTAACCCACTGTCAATTTCAATCAGCAAAGTCTCCGTTTAGCAAAGCCATTGTGCGTAAGTTGTCGAACAAGAGTGCGTATATACATTATTAGCCTATTACGGTTTAGAGTGCACTTTCCGACATTGACCCGTCGCGGGGCTACATCCTTCGAATAGTTCCACTGTCGGCGGGCGAGATGCCTTTTCAGGGTGTTCTACAGCCTGTGAAGCTTAGTCGGGACTCCGTCGATCCTTGTGTCGAGCACTGCAATTCTGGGTAACTTTTCTGTAGGCATGTTGTCGGGCACTTCAAGTATCCCATTCTATGTCGTAGTTTGGATGCTGACGACCACTTCGATCGGGCTTTTGGGTGCGTGACTCCGTGAGCTCACAAGTTGGCCTTCGCATGTGGACCAGCGAGTGTCTACGACTCACTGTCTCATTCTCATTCTCTGTCCACGTATGCAGCCGGATGGTAACGACCTTCTCAGGCAGGGGAGGAACTCTGCTGATAGACTTCTTGCGCCCAACTAACGCAGAGCATGGTGTATATCTTTGCTCCTTTCCAACTTCGCGGCCCCAACGTGACTCTTCGTCGCTATCTGCTTCCCACTCGCGGCGTTTGTAGAGGCCAGGTGTTGTGCGGGCGCTCGGATCGGATACTTGCGTGAAGGCCGAGAGCAAAGCTGCATAAGTGTTGATCGTCGCTGTGTACATAAATATTTGCTTGCAGTTTTTAGTCCCGACAATATGGCTAAAGCCAGATATTAGTAGATAAGCTGTTTAAGATGACGCTAGTATTGCATTGATTACCCGCAAATGGGCTGATCGATGCCAATACTAAATGTCACATTTTAAATACTTGTCATCTGTCATCTGCTGATTTCACCAAAAACAAACGAGTTTTAGATGTTTTCAGTGAACGGAGAATCGTCACACATGTGAGCTTTTGTGTGTCTTCCGCTTCCAACTAAAGGATCAATAGGAGCCGAAAGAGCAGGAGGCTCGGAGATGCCTACTTCTGCCTGTTACCTACATTTGCAAAAAACTATTACTATATCTTTTTGTGCCCATTTGCAATGTGCATAAATATAACATATAACTACGACTCTGATAGCTATGCTATGTGAAATGTACACTCTCATACCTTTTACTGTTTGTCCTTAAAAGAATTAATTTGGCAACAAAACTTTTGACATGTTTAATCCGTTTATTTAGTGTAAACTATTACTGTTTTGTTTTAATGAAAAATTACGAAGTCCTCTTTCAATTGGTTAATAACGATTAACGATTTCGGTATCGGTTTGACTCTTGCACAATAAGATCGAATAAATATCATTCTGCCCTATTCATATGCATGGAAAGTTTACATCCACTGCTTTTCATTAAAATGCAGATAAAAAACAAAAAAAATCTTTTTTAGTATTTTTTGGTATCAGAACTTATGATAATGTCCAATTATAATACGCTTGAAATGAATATAGGCTATCTCAAGGTAACTTATACATGCTTTCATTTAAACAGTCTAAATTCTTAAACAAAAGAGTCGAGCCCCTCTCTCAGCTGATATGCTAATTTTGTAATTCAAAGATACAAAATACAAAATACAAACTGGTTATATTTGTCTATACCATTTCTGGCCATGAATTTAAATAAGAAAGTGGACTACTAAGATAATCGAAATGTGCGTAACAATAAGAAAGAAATAGTAGGACCCCCCATGATGAATACACGTCTTTTAACGGCATCAACAGCCTAGTTTATATTGCCGTCCATATTAATAGAGACTATAAAATAATGCTGTGACAAAGTATTCAAGTAGGTCAAGTTCTTTTGAATTCGGACAAATTGTCTTATACCCTGTGAGCATTTAAAATCCGGGCACCTCATAGTCGAGCTCTCTCAACTTCATCGTTCAATTGTTTTAAACAATAATGCCCGTATTTGGTCTTTAAAAGTGCGAAAAAATTTGATCGTTTCAGTAGCGTAGTAGGTATACATCTCAAATCCGTGTTCACTCGACTTTCGCTTTCTTACTTCGCTTACTTTGTAAGTTAGACATAGCCAGTTAAAATGCAGGGCCTGATACAGTCAAAACTTAACTGAAGCCGTTCTCACATGTTTGATTATAATTTGAATTTGCATAAATGTATATATTAAAATATGTTTGTCAGTGCCCGTTTTCTTTCATTTCATATTTCTCTTTCCTAGATCCAGTTTTAGAGATCTGCATATTTGAATCGTAAGAACGCTCTAGCCCAATACACTTGACCACGAAATACCCTGCCTCTTGTCTTGTAATCGAGTCATGTGAAGCAAGCTTGAGTAACTACATAAGTTATTATGTTGTTGAATGTAGTATTTAAATGTACGGTTCAAAGCGTGCAGAATAGGGAGACGAAGAAAATACCTTTTAAGTCCTAGGTAAGTGGCGTATCTTGGAATTAAAAGATACAATTTTGCTCTCAAGTGTTTCTGTTTTTGTGCTCTGCATGTTTTATATAATACATAAGACTAATTTTGAAGTGCCTTTGTATTTGCAAGGTATTCCATAGTCAAACACATTTGACAATAACCTTTTAGTTAATTTCTTCGATTTACATATTATGTTAAGGTGTACGCATCTGGTATATGAAAATGAAAAAGAAGTTGGACGACATAAAGAATTTCTTAAATTTCTTATGCTTACATTTTTACATACTTTCTCTCTTAATAAATGCAAATAACGGGTGTGCTTAGAGACGTCAAGCTTACTACCTCAATTCTTGTTTAGCTTAGATCGATACGCTTAATGTGAATATAAAATGCCCAAATTAAGCATGATTTGTATGCATATTACAACTGCTTCACCAGCTTAGTATATTACTTTCAAAACAAATTGCTTTCTGCAATCTTTTTCATGTAGATTTTTTTTTATTACATAAAGATGTGGCATATGCAATATGCAACGAAAACAATTGCAAAAGCAATAGTGTGGACAACATCAAAATATGGATGCTCTTGCACTTATTGTCTCTGTGATCTAGATGTTTATACGGACGGACAGACAGAAGGACGGACGGACACGGCTATGGGGGGAACGAATCATACACTCACCTACACCGTTTAATTGTGGAGTGTGATGAACTGTTAAATGATTGCTTAACCTCTATTCTCCCCCATTATTGATATGAAGATTATCAACTTTAACACTAAAATGAGCTTCGCCTTTTGCGATTAAATCTTTGAAAACAGAAAATACTTCAGACTTGTAAGTAATAATTCATTTTGATCAACAAACACAACATAATTGTTTTTATTGTCAATTGTAGAATGTTTTAAGGTCTCTTAACATTATGTTATTTTTATACCCGCCTACCCAAAGGGTAGAAAGGGTATTATAACTTTGTGCCGACCGAAAATGTATGTAAAGGAAGCATCTCCGACCCCATAAAGTATATATATTCTTGATCAGCGTCTACAGCCGAAACTATATATCCCTGTCCGTCTGTCTGTCCATCTGTATGAAGATCTCAGAGACTATAAGAGATAGAGCAACCATATTTTCGGGATAGTGTGTCTTATTATTGCACGCAGATCAAGTTTGTTTTTGATTTTGGCCACGCCCCCCTCCGCCCATGCAAATCGAAAAAAGCCGAATTGTCGATTTAAGCCTAAAACGTTTAATTTTGGTACGCACAATACTAATCGCCATCTTAATGATTTCTGAAAATTAAATTAAATTAAAGAAATAACGTTTATAAGGCGTAATCAGGTGCAGCTGTACCTAGTTAGTTGCTATGACCCTCCGTGACATAATAATGGTGTTCAATAAACCAACTAAAGTCCGCCAAACTAATAATTTCGAAAAAAGAAAATTTTGGTATATTATTTTGGTATATTTGTAGTATATTTTTCAGTATATTTTTTAAAAATATAATATTTCGATGGTGAAATTGGGTGGCGGGTATCTCAGAGTCGACAGTAGCTTTTTTACTTGTTTTTGCATGCATTTCACATGATAAGCAAATGTGGGAAACATGTAGCGGCAGATGCAGGCAAGGGAAATCAACACAAGCTGTCCTTGCTACCGGTAGATTTCCATTTTAGATGGCGCCATGTTGTTGTTCTTGTTTGTATATCAATTCCATTGGGCACTGGGCACTGTGGTCCGTATTCGTCCACTTGGCATGCGCCTACATAGGTACGGTTGCCACACAACCCACTAGGCGGCTTCTTCGGGTACATTCCACACCTCTAAGCGTGTCTAGTGAATTATTACTCTTCGAGCACTCATTTTGCGTTTTATTTCTTTATGTACACGAATCTTTGCACTTTGCCATCGCCGCAGTGATTAATTGTGTTTTATTGTTATCGTTCATTTCTTTTGTTCTTTTATTTTGTTATTACGTTGGCTTGAAGGTGTCACTGAGCTGATAGTAAGACAGAAGGGGCGGCAATGGGGAAACGCAAGAGCAGGTCGTTAACTTGTATAATAAATATAAATGCGACTACTTTAACTACTACTACTACTTTAACTACTTCCCCCTCCTCCTCGGTTATTTTATTGCTTTAGATGGCCCCTGTACCTCCTTCGACGCTGGTCTTCTCTTTAAAGCTTGTCAAATGATGATTGAGCCAACGCTAGACAGTGAGAATGATGCCTGCTGCAAACCAAATTATATATTGGTAAATTATAATTTATAAATTATAAATTCAGACTACAACTGAATTCTGAAATCTTGAATGACGCGCAGATTGT
Source organism: Drosophila pruinosa (assembly GCA_018150935.1). Classification (NCBI taxonomy): domain Eukaryota; kingdom Metazoa; phylum Arthropoda; class Insecta; order Diptera; family Drosophilidae; genus Drosophila; species Drosophila pruinosa. The sequence goes on along the minus strand of JAECWR010000194.1, from coordinate 16,948,607 downwards.
GATTGTTTATCCTCTGGAGTTGGGGCATACTCAACACTGGGTCGAGGCTTATGATGTTGAGCAGAGATGACCCTGCCACGTCTGGCGATCTTTTTAACACCTTACGCTGGTTTACGTACTTCTTGCCGTTGATTGTGGTCGACGAGAGAAAGGTGACAAGATGTCCAGTTTGTGTCTGTATCTGGACCATCATCTGTGCCGATAATGATAATGTCATCATCGACTTGTGTGATGGACTCTTGGTGACTTTCCTGCGGGCGGCAAAGTCAATTTACAAACAGCACATAGCTCGTCGTTACGTACTCATTGGTCGCTAGAATATGGTATCATCTTGTCACTGGGAAGATCCGCTTGCAGATCCGCTTGACCTAGGATACGCTATTAATTTATGAACAATGTTCTCGGACTAAAGGACTTTGATTTTGGACGCCTCGCTTAGACTAACTTTGGGTATTTATTTATAATATCCCATGTTGAATTTATTAATAATATATTTCTCTCTAATAGTGTTTCATACAAATATATATCTTGCACATTGACGTACTAACGGCAGTACGATCAACTGGGACAGAGACACCCAGCCCAGGCAGACGCAACCAACCAACTCGCCCATCCGACCGAGGGACACACCGCATGAAGTACGGCAATGGAGTTCGCGAACAATTCACAGACGATACAGACAAAACAGTAAGAACTATGCTTAACTACAAGATAAGTTTTGTAAAAGTAGATTTTCATCTGAAAGATTCTTTTTATTTCTTTGTGTAATCTTATGTTGTAGCTGGAAGCTTTTAGTTTTTAAGTATTTTAGGATGATTTACACTGAGTACAGTGGGTGCCAGATATATGTGTACGCCACATCTCCCTCCTTTTAAAAATAACGTAATAATATGTAGTTATTTCAAGTATTATGTTAGTAAATGTAATATTTATTATTAATATTAGGATATGAAATTATTATTTTTTTTTTATTATTTTGTATTTCTAAATATTATATGTTTTAAATTTTTTTTTTATCTTTTAACTTTTATCTTTTGTTTCTTGTCAATTTTTCTTTTGATTTTTTACTTTTTACTTTTGTGTATTAACTGGTTTTAATCTATCTCTATTAACTATTTGTTCCTTATTCTTATTGTTTTAATTCTCTATATTATTTCTATCTTCTATGCTTATTACCTCGTAATAACCTAGACGTAAGGTGAATCTTTCGAATCACCTATGATCTAGCTGGCAACACTATTTTGTTATCTAACGAGTGTATTGTGGGTATGTTTATATTCCTGAAGTTGTGGGGTCTTACAGTGAACCAATCTTCTTGTTCTTGAAATTCCGAAATACAGTTGTATTTCTTAATGATATCCAGACCAATTATACCATCGCCTGGTATATTCATATACCATATATTGGAATTCATAGGGTATTGCTGTATTTGCATCACTTGCATCGCGCTCGCAATGTATATTTGGTTCGATATTATCGTTGGAGGAAACATATCCTTGTACAGTAAGACGATTTAGTTATTTTTGATTTAACTTTATTTAGTTCTTTATTTGGTTTGTTGCCTACTGAACCGGACACTTGAACTCTTAATGAATGCTTAGTTCTACTTAGAAAGGGTTTTTATACCTCCAGTTTTGTTTTATGTATTTCCTTTTCTCCCTCGGTGGTTGCAGTGCGTACTAGATCCTTTGCTATTATAATTAGTTAAGCAGTCCTCCGTGTTGTTGGTAGTAATAGAAGATTAGGATGCGAAGGTTGACTGACCTTCTGTTGCTAATTTTGAACTTAGACAACAATAACACATTTATGTTAACGACAATTGTCGGAGCAGTATATTTTTTAATGCGTCTTAAAAACTAAACTATCATTCAAACATGAATCCTATTCTAAAGCTAAAGACAAAGGGAAACGCTCTTAAATCACGCAGCGATCCAATGCCACATATGCCGACGCAGCGTTAGCATAATGTAAACCTTGCGCTGCATATGTTATAGGCCACCGGAGGTTGCTCCCGACCATACATAACGTTAAATGTGCAATATGGTTCGTCAGAGTTTCTTACGGGTTGCGTGGGTTATTTGAGAGATGTTGGCGAGGGTTACTTGTTAACTTATATTCTTGATCAGCAACAACAACCGTGTCGATATATTCTGGTCCGTCTGTCCTTCTGTCTGTATAAACACCTAGATCTAGAATAGCCACAGCAGTCCAATGATCTTCCTTGTTTACAATCTTTTCCTCACATATAATATGTAAGTCAATGACGGATTCTGTTACGGACCGACCGAAAAAATACAAGTACTCGGCAACGCAAAGGCACACACCTCCAGTTCATTGTTCTGATCTGGTTTAACATAGGTTTATTTATTGAATACAATATTTATTAAAGTTAGCCTATATAATATATATTTATACATATAATATATATTAATTATATTCGTCGCTGACTGCAGCAGCCGAGTCAGAGCGTTGCATATAATTTGGATTTGTCAGTAGTGGCGCTTGTTGACGATAATTATGCTGACCTCAAACGATCATATTACATGTTACATATAATGTTACATATTACATATTATTATTCCCTTTGCCTTGGTAAGCGAAAATTTTGCTCGTACGCCAGAGCAAGCATTTCGGGAGTCAATGCACTCTTGTTAACTTATATAATTACATATTTGAGTTTTACACATAAAAAAAATATGTTTAATTTTTATTCATGTCATGTATGTATATTGGTCGAGAGTTAACTTAGAACTAAGTTCACAATTTTTCAGTTTGGCTTGGCAGAGTTTTCAAGATCTATTCAGAAGCTTACATTTGTTTGTATTTGATGAGCTTTGCAGATTCTGTTACTTAACATTTGACTTACGGTTCGTGTCTTCAATAAAGCTAAGTGTTGGATCTGATATTTGATAATTTGTACAAAAGTTGGCGTTCCATCTGTTATTTAACGATTTGGATTTGGATCTGCTTCGAAAGTAGCCAGTAAATTCAAATCGTCTGGGATATCAATTTATGTTTACTGATTTCCATACTTTTAAGCATTGTTTGCGATGTATGTCTGTGAGTTTTTTCTCAACAGAGCTTATCAGTTGGCTTATTTTGTTGTATTCTGATATCAATACATTTACATGTGATATCAGTGTATCAACTTTTATTGGCGTTGGTCGATTTATACATTTGTATGACTTATCGAACTCAACTTTATAGCCATTTATTTTTCTTGCTACATTTGTCCATTTCATGTGATGTTTTTAATGGTACCTAGATACCATGTATGATTCATCAGCGAGCATGTTAATTCTTAATTGCTCACTGGCTGATGTTGCTGATGATGCTGCCGTGTGACGGCAGGTGTGCTCGCAATGGGGCGAGTACAGCGGTCCCTCGCAGTCCGCTGGGCACGTCTTCAATAATTTCAGGATCTGTTTTGTAATGTTTTTGTTGTTTAGTATTTGTTGTTGGGATGTTTTGTGAGCAAGTGGGCTGCTCCTCATTAGCTTTAGGTTTGCGCTTATAATCTTTTTGCAGAATCGAATCTAGATGATCTAGTTCGTTCTGCAGTTTTTGCGCGGTATCCCAATGAGGTGGGATATTGGCGTATAAGCCTTTTTTTATTTCAATTTTTCTTTGTCTTATTTTCTCCTTAACGCCACCGCGTTTGCGCTTCTTCACCATGCTATCTTTGAGCCTCACTTGTACTCAGATTTCTTGTGCTTTGTATCCATCCAGCGTTGTTGATTCCAATGCCCAGCGGTGCTGTTGTCGATGTCCAACGTTGCTGTTTTGTTGTTACTGTCTACTATATTGTTGTCGCATGCTTTTATTTCATTGACAGTCCAACGTTGGACGACTGTCACGGTCGCCATGTAAGATCGTGTGAACGATTGGAATAAAATATGAAAGAACGAGGGCACATCCGTGCCGTTTGATTGTCTTTTATCGAATCTTTTATTAAAGTCCAAACTGTGAGCGTGCAAGCTCTGATTCTTATATCTAACGTATGTATGTAATTATGTATTTATGTACTAAGAGGAATGTTCATATATATTAAATGAATTAATTAATTCCGCTGCGTTTTCTTCGTCTGTTGGCCCGCCTTGGTACGGCGGGCGTTGCCGGTGCTGGCTGCACTGGCTGTGTCGCTGATGGTGCTGCCGTGTGACGGCAGGTGTGCTCGCAATGGGGCGAGTACAATGGTCCCTCGCAGTCCGCTGGGCACGTCTTCAATAGTTTTGGGATTCAGATTTGAAGTTGTATTTGTTGGTTTTGTAGTTAGAGGGTTTTTAGTAACCTCAATAACTCGGTGCACTCTCGTGCATCCATATTTTCATCGATTTCATTGAGCGCCTTTTTTAGGTCGCTCTTAATCCTGTGTTCTTCCAACACTTTTTCTAAATAATCCCAATCTTCCGTGGGTATTATTCCAAGCGCCTCTTCTAGGTCGCTTTCAACGTTTGTTTCACTTGTTTCTTCCACTTTATTATCCTCCATATATATATATCCACATTGGTTGTTGTATTGTTGCTCCTGTCCTAGGTCCTTCTGGACCCACGTCACGGTCGCCATGTTATGTTGCCCCAACGATTTAGGTATAATGTATGTAGGAGCGAGGCACATCTGTGCCGATTGATTGTCTTTTCCGAATGTTTTATTAAAGTTCAAAACTGTGAGCGTGCAAGCTCTGATTCTTATATCTAACACTTATGTTTGTAATTATGTACTTATGTACTAAGGGGAATGTTCATATATATTAAATGAATTACATATGTACAATATATATATGTACATTGTTACTCATGCTATGAGTCGCTTATATTGCGCTCATTGTTCTTTATGAAATGATGCACATGTATTTATGTACATGTACATCTTGAGTCGCCAATATGCGCTCGTTTACTATATATTATTTGAACATGTTAATGTAGGTATTTGAATACTCTACAGTACAGTGGACATTCAATAAGTGTATATGTGTGCACGCTACAGTAACTCACAAAAGTATGCAATATTTTTTATTTGCACTAGAGACTCTTGAGGGTATGCCGTTGAGTTCCCTTATTAAACTTACATGTTTTGTAACTTAACTAATCTGTTAGGTTAAGACTATTTAGTTTTTGATGTGTTGGGCGCCAATTAAGTATTTCCTTTTTCCAGATGGTATCCAGTAGAGTAGATCCAGCTGATAGGAAGTACGTAATCAGAAGGTCTCTAGATAGGTAGATCCTTTATGATGATTATGTTGAAGGGCATACTGAGCCTCCTTTGTCGATCACTGGCCTTTTGGCTCAGCGAGATTGTTTAATATCAAACAACGAGTAGTTGTTTAAGTTTTAACTTGAATCTGACTTACTACTTAATAATGTGGCTTACTATCTAACTACAAGTGGGGAAACCTATTTAAGGTTGTCCTTATGGACCACCCTCCCCTTAATTAGAACAGACGTTCCCAGGTCTGCCTGCACTTTTTGTTATTATTTATTATTCTGTTGAGGCCTACTTGGTTTCTTATAGTGTGGGTTTCTTCCCTGGGCATCTTCGGCCCTGTGATTCCTTCCCTGTGGGGTCTGTGCGCGGCCTTGACTTCTTCGCTGCTCATGGGCGAGCGCTCTATCCTCCACAGCCTTAGCGTACGTGGCAGCGAAGGCCGTTCGTTCTAAGGTTGCTTCAGATTCCCTTGCTAAAGCCAAAGCTGAGGGCATATCTTTGGGCTGAGCTGGCAAGACTATGGCTCTCAAGGGTTTCCTAAGACCCCCGATGAACGCATGAAGAGCGTCTTGCCTAGCTTCATTGTTAAGTAAGGCATCACCGTCAGGTTCGTGCGTCATAACAATCTTGTTTGTTATTAACGTTAATCGCTTTTGCACTTCGTCGTAGAACTCCATCAGGCTAAGATCTCCTTGCCTGACTGCTTCAAGTCCTTGCCGAAGAACAGTCTAATCGAGCAATTATGGCATCGAAGTTCAAGACTGTGCTATGACCACATAGTACCCCTCTTGCTGGTCCCGTTACCTTATTTCTAATAATAGCAACGGCCTCATAGTGTGCTTCGCTGCCCTGGTATGGTTTAAAGATTTCGTATGCGTCTATGGCTGACTGTCGCCATCCCACATAGTCATCTTGTTCTCCCGTAAACTCTGGTAAAGACTTATGTCAAGCCTCCACTTGTGGTACTTCTACACACAAGCTTTGCATCTGCTGTTTGACCTCATCTAGTTGTGTTTGGAATGACTGGGTCAGCCTCGCTTCTTGTTGGGCCAAAGCCTGGCTAAGGGCTCCAGATATGATTGCCTGTAATTGAGCAGCGTCCATGTCCGTATTGTCGCTTGTTGTAGGGCGGAAGCCTTGACTCTGAAAATCCCAAAGGTATGCAATACAATCTTTCTTGCACTTTATTTAACTTTTACATTAACTTTTAAATTGCCGTTTTGAAATCAATTGTTGAACTTACATGTTTAATTAGGTTCTAGTAACGTTGGGCGCCAATTATGTGTTTCTCCAAACTTCCTAGTGGATCCTCCAGATGCAAGTTAAACAAGCTCTCCAGGTCAATCAAGATGAGTTTATTTATAATTACGGTGAGAAGGTGACTGCCTTCTTGACTTACTGGCCTTAAGCTCAGTAGTCTATAACAATAGTATTAAAATAGAACGGCTTTGCCAGAGTTATGTTGGTCAGCGTAATGCTGCGCTTTTACACATGGTCACATATTAATTAGTCAGTAATTGGTCTTCAGTGGGATGTTATTTGGAGTTTTATGTTGTTGAATTTGTAGGGTTATATTTTTCTTTGGTTTCAAGAGGCATTTGGCCATTATTATTGTTATTAATGTCATGACGAGTAGGCAATAGATGGCTACTCGATTCGTGAGGGAATGTGTTTTTAATTCGTTAAGATGTTTTATAATTGTTTACGTTTAGTGCCTCTAAGGTGTGGTATGTTAATATTTATTTGATCTTTATTGGTCAAAGCTGAAACGGACATAGGTCCGTTCAGCACTTCGAACTTACTGAATATCTAAATCTACTTACAGAGGGTTTTTAAAGCCAAGGCCGGCAGCGTCGCAGTCGGCAGAGACGTCGCTCTTGGTCACTTATAATTTGATATCTTAGTACTAATGCTTCGAGAGAGGCGCGCATATACAGATGGCGTGATCGGCATGGTCAAACATGCCGACACTGCACTTTTGGGGAACGTTAGGTTCCCATGCATATTTGTGTGGTCTTATTTCATGCCACTGAAACTGTGTTTATGCCTTCGAGAGGCTTACATAAACATTGCCATGGAATGTGACAATGTTGCACACATAAACTGTGTGACTTATATCTGTATACCACAGTAGATCCAGTCGGCCTCCGGGATTTCTTGAAGCGATTCCTCCAGGTCTCTTCGGATCGTGTCTTTATTGTTTTCGTTGCTTATATCCATTTGTCCTAAGTCCTCCTGGACTTTACGTCACGGTCGCCATGTAGTAGATGTAAAAATGATGATGTTTATATTTGTGTTTTATTTATATTTTCTTTATTGATATTAAGTCGAGCAGGGAAGGTCCCACTCTACTTGAAGTCAGTTCGTTCATCCTCTTAAGTTCTAACATACAAAGGTTTTATAGTCTAAATTGAAATAGCAGCGCAGGATTTTACCCATTGTTTGAGCGGCCTCGAGGTGAAGTTTTTCCAGGCTTAATACCATAATAGTGGTATTCCTAGTTATTTCTCGCATAGGGGGAAGGGCAAAATCCAGCAGTTCAGGAAACAAGTCAGCCGTGCCGTCGTAATCGATACCGTTAATTTGTATCGTTTCGTTAATATGTCTGATGATGGCTGACCCATTTATTGAGAGCTCAGACCCATTTGTTAGAGATATTTTCAGATTGTTCACATTGAACGCGAAGGTGTAACCTCTCTCTGCCTCGAAGACGTCGGTGATGGGGCCGGTTTCCCGCACGTTGCAGGAGCTCCGTTTTCTCCGTTCCAAAGGTGTGCCAGGTATGTGTTATTCTGTGGTGTGTCGATATAAAAGTCCTCGTCACACAAGAATGTGCCATCCAGTTTGGGGCATTTCCGGGTCATATGATATTTCTTATTATTAATATTATAAGCCAGGTAGTTTGGGGCTATTACAAAATATGTGTTATTGGTAATGGAACTAGTCTGGCGAGGGTATAACCAGGCTGTTTATTTATAGATTGATATTTTGTTTTTCCAGTATTTTTTTACTTTATCTATTTCCTGTTCATTTAAGATGAACTTGGGAACTATATTTATTTTCGCTAATAGCATACTTTCTGTTATGTCAAGTGGTTAATGAATAATTCTATGTTATAGTTAATCCTGTTTAAATACTGAATTTCTTCCAGAAGAAGCCTTCCGGCTTACAATTTCCTGCCTAATGGGCGTGTGGCTTTACAGGCCACACTACTAATCGGGCAGAAAAGATTCCGCTCGACTTTACAAATGAATTTGCTTATTTTTAGAAAAAAAAAAAATAAAATAAAATAAATAGATTGTTTTCGATGTAGAGCGATCCATGTAGAGAGACGATGCTCTTCTTCGTGTCAGCTGGGCGCCGGTATTAGCACACTGACACTCCCTCGTTGTCCTTTGGCAGATAACACGTTCCTTCGCAGAACGGGCTCCAGACTCCTTCACAATCTCCTGGACACTTTTTTAATCTCTTCGGGATGGCCTTTGGTTTTGGAGGTGTTAATTTTTTATTATTGTTGTCAATTGTTTTAATTTTGTGTGTTGGGCTGGTTTTATCATTATTTGCTCGAGTAGTGAGCAAATTTTTCAAATGGTCTAATTCAGCAGTTAGCTTAACTGCTGTCGACCAGGGTGGTGGAGTTTTTTTCAGCAAAGAGTAGCCACTTTAGGTGTGCTATTCTCTTTGTGATTTTACTCTTCACACCACCTCTTTTCTTATTCACCATTGCCCAACTCACTCAGTACGCGACGAATGTGTTCCCATTCATCTTCGTCAATTTCCTCCAGTGCTTCGTTGATTGTTTGTATCCAATCCTCCTCCAGTGTCTTCTTAATGGGACACTGGTTTTCCTTGTTCCCTTGGTCCATCCGCTAGTCTCCTGTCCAACGTCCGTTTTTTTTTTGTTTAGATTTTCCGTTGGACGACTGTCACGGTCGCCATGTAATAAGTGTAGTCAAAGAAATGTGTTTTTATTCAATATATCTTTATTTATATAAACTTGAGCAGGGAAGGTCCCGCTCTACTTGAAGTCAATTCGTGAATTGTCTTTATGATAATGCTCTCTTAAGTTCTAACATACAAAGTATTTATAGTCTAAGTTGAAATAGCAGCGCTGCCAGCGTAGCTTGCAGCGCAGCGACGCTTATATGCATATCTTATTTCTATATAAAAATGTAGATCAATAATTTATAGTGTTTGATAAGCCATCAGCGTTTGGCCAGCTTGAATACGCTGACCATGCAGTTAAGTACGTTAGCCCCCAAATGGGTGCTCGTATTACGCTTACACTTCCGCATGTTTATTTGTGAATGGATTGCAGCAGAGTGCTACAATGTGTCAGTATGTCATGATTGTGTAATTATGTACGTATGCGAAAGTCAGTCGCAGTGTCGTACACCGAATTTATCAGGTGTTCCATAATAATATTACTGATTGTTATTAAAATTGTTAATTAAGAATTTGTAAAGGAAACTCTCTTACTCTTTATTGCCGATATGCAATTTTTTTTTTGTTTTAAAAATGGTCTGATCGATGCATCTTGCGCATTTAGCTGCAAGTGCCAAAGAAATTCCTATATGAGTGAATATATTTGTATATATATATACTTACGTATTTTACTTTTCGAGTCGAACAAATGATCCGTCGTTTGACTAAGATCAACGCCTTTAAAGAAGTTTCGGATTTGAAAGAATCAACACGAGGTATTTTTACTTTAGATCTTTATTTCTTCGTTGTCGGCTTAAGACTAACTTACAGAGGTTTTTGATCGGCTCTTATTGAGTCGCGAGAAACGGAAATGTTTTTGTCAGCATTTTTATTTTATTTATTTTTTAAGTGCATACAAAAAGAATGAAGAAGTTATACAATGATCATGTGTTTTACTTTGTTGCAGGTTTCAAGTTTCGTTACGTTATGTTCTGTGCATGCAAGATTGTATACTTAGCGACTAATGCAATGTAATAATGCATAATATGAGAAGCATATTATGCTATGTAAGTGCGAGACTGTATGTTTGGCAATTAGTGTAAGTATGTAAACGTAATATGAGAAGCATATTATGTTACTATATACACACCCAAGGTGTGTACTATTTGTATTGCAATTGTACTTTACGTTACTTAATTTAATTTTGTTTTTTTTTTTTTAATTTGGAAAGTTGAACATTTTAAAATTGAAAATTATTCACTCAATTATGTACAGATTCCTGCCTAATTGTCGCCTGGCTTTTCGGGCCAGACTGCTGGCTTTTTACATATTTTTCTTAATTTTATATAAAGTTAAAATATTGTTTATGAATTATCATCGCACTATGCGCACTATGGAGCGCTGCCGGTCCGCTGCGACTTCTCCGTCTGGTGGCCCGCCTTGGTACGGCGGGCGTTGCCGGTGCTGGCTGCACAGGCTGATGTTGCTGATGTGCTCGCAATGGGGCGAGTATAAAGGTCCCTCGCAGTCCGCTGGGCACGTATTCAATAATTTCGGGATCTGTTTTGTAATGTATTTTTGTTGTTTAGTATTTGTTGTTGGGATGTTTTGTGAGCAAGTGGGCTGCTCCTCATTAGCTTTAGGTTTGCGCTTATAATCTTTTTGCAGAATCGAATCTAGATGATCTAGTTCGTTCTACAGTTTTTGCGCGGTATCCCAATGAGGTGGGATATTGGCGTATAAGCCTTTTTTTATTTTAATTTTTCTTTGTCTTATTTTCTCCTTAACGCCACCGCGTTTGCGCTTCTTCACCATGCTATCTTTGAGCCTCACTTGTACTCAGATTTCTTGTGCTTTGTATCCATCCAGCGTTGTTGATTCCAATGCCCAGCGGTGCTGTTGTCGATGTCCAACGTTGCTGTTTTGTTGTTACTGTCTACTATATTGTTGTCGCATGCTTTTATTTCATTGACAGTCCAACGTTGGACGACTGTCACGGTCGCCATGTAAGATCGTGTGAACGATTGGAATAAAATATGAAAGAACGAGGCACATCCGTGCCGTTTGATTGTCTTTTATCGAATCTTTTATTAAAGTCCAAACTGTGAGCGTGCAAGCTCTGATTCTTATATCTAACGTATGTATGTAATTATGTATTTATGTACTAAGAGGAATGTTCATATATATTAAATGAATTAATTAATTCCGCTGCGTTTTCTTCGTCTGTTGGCCCGCCTTGGTACGGCGGGCGTTGCCGGTGCTGGCTGCACTGGCTGTGTCGCTGATGGTGCTGCCGTGTGACGGCAGGTGTGCTCGCAATGGGGCGAGTACAATGGTCCCTCGCAGTCCGCTGGGCACGTCTTCAATAGTTTTGGGATTCAGATTTGAAGTTGTATTTGTTGGTTTTGTAGTTAGAGGGTTTTTAGTAACCTCAATAACTCGGTGCACTCTCGTGCATCCATATTTTCATCGATTTCATTGAGCGCCTTTTTTAGGTCGCTCTTAATCCTGTGTTCTTCCAACACTTTTTCTAAATAATCCCAATCTTCCGTGGGTATTATTCCAAGCGCCTCTTCTAGGTCGCTTTCAACGTTTGTTTCACTTGTTTCTTCCACTTTATTATCCTCCATATATATATATCCACATTGGTTGTTGTATTATTGCTCCTGTCCTAGGTCCTTCTGGACCCACGTCACGGTCGCCATGTTATGTTGCCCCAACGATTTAGGTATAATGTATGTAGGAGCGAGGCACATCTGTGCCGATTGATTGTCTTTTTCCGAATGTTTTATTAAAGTTCAAAACTGTGAGCGTGCAAGCTCTGATTCTTATATCTAACACTTATGTTTGTAATTATGTACTTATGTACTAAGGGGAATGTTCATATATATTAAATGAATTACATATGTACAATATATATATGTACATTGTTACTCATGCTATGAGTCGCTTATATTGCGCTCATTGTTCTTTATGAAATGATGCACATGTATTTATGTACATGTACATCTTGAGTCGCCAATATGCGCTCGTTTACTATATATTATTTGAACATGTTAATGTAGGTATTTGAATACTCTACAGTACAGTGGACATTCAATAAGTGTATATGTGTGCACGCTACAGTAACTCACAAAAGTATGCAATATTTTTTATTTGCACTAGAGACTCTTGAGGGTATGCCGTTGAGTTCCCTTATTAAACTTACATGTTTTGTAACTTAACTAATCTGTTAGGTTAAGACTATTTAGTTTTTGATGTGTTGGGCGCCAATTAAGTATTTCCTTTTTCCAGATGGTATCCAGTAGAGTAGATCCAGCTGATAGGAAGTACGTAATCAGAAGGTCTCTAGATAGGTAGATCCTTTATGATGATTATGTTGAAGGGCATACTGAGCCTCCTTTGTCGATCACTGGCCTTTTGGCTCAGCGAGATTGTTTAATATCAAACAACGAGTAGTTGTTTAAGTTTTAACTTGAATCTGACTTACTACTTAATAATGTGGCTTACTATCTAACTACAAGTGGGGAAACCTATTTAAGGTTGTCCTTATGGACCACCCTCCCCTTAATTAGAACAGACGTTCCCAGGTCTGCCTGCACTTTTTGTTATTATTTATTATTCTGTTGAGGCCTACTTGGTTTCTTATAGTGTGGGTTTCTTCCCTGGGCATCTTCGGCCCTGTGATTCCTTCCCTGTGGGGTCTGTGCGCGGCCTTGACTTCTTCGCTGCTCATGGGCGAGCGCTCTATCCTCCACAGCCTTAGCGTACGTGGCAGCGAAGGCCGTTCGTTCTAAGGTTGCTTCAGATTCCCTTGCTAAAGCCAAAGCTGAGGGCATATCTTTGGGCTGAGCTGGCAAGACTATGGCTCTCAAGGGTTTCCTAAGACCCCCGATGAACGCATGAAGAGCGTCTTGCCTAGCTTCATTGTTAAGTAAGGCATCACCGTCAGGTTCGTGCGTCATAACAATCTTGTTTGTTATTAACGTTAATCGCTTTTGCACTTCGTCGTAGAACTCCATCAGGCTAAGATCTCCTTGCCTGACTGCTTCAAGTCCTTGCCGAAGAACAGTCTAATCGAGCAATTATGGCATCGAAGTTCAAGACTGTGCTATGACCACATAGTACCCCTCTTGCTGGTCCCCTTACCTTATTTCTAATAATAGCAACGGCCTCATAGTGTGCTTCGCTGCCCTGGTATGGTTTAAAGATTTCGTATGCGTCTATGGCTGACTGTCGCCATCCCACATAGTCATCTTGGTCTCCCGTAAACTCTGGTAAAGACTTATGTCAAGCCTGATCTCACCTCGAATTGCGGGTCTGCGGTTACTCTCTGGTAAGCTTCCACTTGTGGTACTTCTACACACAAGCTTTGCATCTGCTGTTTGACCTCATCTAGTTGTGTTTGGAATGACTGGGTCAGCCTCGCTTCTTGTTGGGCCAAAGCCTGGCTAAGGGCTCCAGACATGATTGCCTGTAATTGAGCAGCGTCCATGTCCGTATTGTCGCTTGTTGTAGGGCGGAAGCCTTGACTCTGAAAACCCCAAAGGTATGCAATACAATGTAGGTTTATTGGAAATGGTACGTTAAATGAAATGCGAGGCACATCCGTGCCGTTTGGTTATGGTTTTTAGAATGAATTTTATTTGATCAACATGTAAAGTCTTAGCTTAATACATGGTTTGAACATATGAGTCTCTGTCGCAGCAGAGTACATAGTATATATCTAAAAGAGAGTATGTAGCTTATGTATGCCTTTGTTTATATATGAGGCGCGCGGAATGCGCGCTGGTCGAGTGTGGGATCTGCAGCGTAAGCATAAATGGTCAGCTAAAGGCTGGTGAACCGCGCTGCGTAATATGATTCGGGACCAAGACGCCCAAGTGGCTCTTGGTTATTAAAGTATATTTATTATTTTATGCAACAAAGTGCTACATAATATATTTTGAATATAGGGTGTTTTACTTAGGGCATATACTCACTACACCTCCCTTTTTAGAGGAATAACGTAATATAATGTAGTTATTTTTACTTAATTAAAAAAATTTTTTTTTTTTTTTTGTATTAAAATTTTTTTTTTTTTATTTATTTATTTTTTTTTTTAAAAAGTTCAAATGCAAAAATTAAATGATATAGAGGTAAAGAAATATGGAAATGTATTGGTTAATTATACTAATTGGCTGATCAGACCGAAATATGTACCATTATTTTTTTCATGAATAAAAGATTTTTAATCTATCTTTATGAACTATCTGTTTTTTTTCTTTCTTATCTTTTATCAAAATGTTATCTCTATCTTTTATTTCTAATATTTCATAAGGACCTAAATAAACTGTTTCCAATTTATGGCCTGTTTCGTTTCTTAGTAGTACGTTATCTCCTATCTTTAATTCTATATTTTTTACTTTGCTATCATATAGTAATTTATTCTTCTGCTTGTGTTGTTCAAGCATTATTCTAGCTCTTTTTATATGCTACTTCTAATCTATATTTTGATTCTTTTGCAAAATCTTCTATATTGTATAAGGGTTTTATATTATCTATACTATTAAAATGTCTGGGTAAATTTGAAATTTTACCAAAAACTAACTCATACGGACAATAGTCATGTGCCATAGAGGGTGTGGTATTAAAACAATATACGAAGTATTGAAGCCATACATCCCAATCTGTTTTGTCTACTGAAATGTATGAGCGTATGAACTCATTAAGTGTTCTGTGGCTTCGCTCCACGGTACCTAAAGTCTGGTGGTGATGTGCTGTGGAAGTTATGTTTTTTATATTCAAATTTTTACATAAATCTTCAATTATAGAATTTTTGTATTCTGTTCCCATGTCCGTAATGAACGTCTTCATTGGACCGTACTTTAGAATAAATTCTTTGAATATAGCGTTTGCTACTGTTTTTGCACATTTGTTTTCAATTGGTATGGCAACTAGGTATTTTGTTAAATCGCATATCAGTGTGACTGCGTATTCATTACCTTGCTCTGATTTTGGTAGTGGACCGATCGTGTCTACTATTACTCTATCAAAGGCCATTAGTGGTGTCTCTGTTAGTGTTAATGGAGTTCTAGTGTGCGTTGACACTTTTGATTTTTGGCATTTTGCACATTTTTTCACATAATTTGTGATATCACGTGTCATATTTTTCCAATAATAATGCCTTTTTATCTTAGCTATGGTTTTAGCTGTTCCTGTATGACCTCCTTGTATGGGATCGTCATGGAATGTAAACAGTATTGCTTCTTTTTCTTTATCATTATCTGATAATAGGGTGCCCCGGGTAGTAGGGCCTCTTTTTAGATTTTTAAATTTTTTTTTCCCCTTGATTTAAAAGATTCTATTGAAACTGTATCAAAGATCTTTTCGCTCGGTGCCATTTTTAGTTGGCTGATATTAAGTATACCGGCTTCTTTTTCAAGCCTTTGAAAGAACTGACATAATGGTTCCTTTTTTTTTTTTTTTTTTTTTTTAAATTTTTATTTTTACCTTTTTTTTTTTTTTTTTTTTAAAAAATTTTATTGTTTTTTTTTTGGTAAGTTTCTTTTTTTTTTTCCTCCTCATTTATAATGACTTCGTATACATTGGGCTTAGAAGCTTTGTTTAGATTTTGCTTATGCAAATCTACGTTTTCTTTTTCTTTTCCTGCGCAGGAAATTTTCTGTTTACTTTGATTTCTGGTAGTGACTTTCAGAATTTTGTTTGACATATTTTTTAAATCTTTTATTGTGATGCGTGATAATGCACCAACAAAATTTTTTTTTTTTCTTTTTATTTTTTTTAAAAAAAAAATAATTCTCCTACTTATTTTTTTTTTTTTTTTTTTGTTAGTTAGTTGTTTTTATTATTAAAAAAAAATAATTTAGTGGTTTTTGTTTTTTTTTTTTTTTGAAATTTTTACCAATATATTCTTACGTATTTATTAATAGCGTAGATAACAATGAATGCAAATAACGCTATAATAATTACCGAGTCCAATGAACTGCTCGTTTTCACTAAAGCAGACACTGAAGATAGAAAAAATAAAGACAAGAGCGAATAGTCGGTTATACTTTATTATTCAATGATCAGCTTAAGACTAACAATTTGGATTTTCGGTTTGTGGCTTATCGCCTAAGAACAGAGGGTTCACATGATCTTGTGTATGTGTCCACTTATGCTGAGTGGGCTGTTTGGTTAAGGAAACATGAGCTGTTGTCTGGCTTGTGCATGTCGCTGTGCACTTGAGTTGGTTATTTTATTGTTTGTTTGTTTTTTAAAAGGAATTTGGAATATGAGATATTGTACAATAAGGCGACTTTGTAATGTCAGCGTTTATACAATGTATTGTATTAGTATATTGTGAGATATGAATTATGTCACTACCCTCCCCTTAAAAGGAAGCTTATGCTTCTATTGGGGTTGACGCATATAATCTTGGTAATGCAGTTGGGTTTGTATCTTGTGTTTCTATAATTGTTTTTCTTGTTTTTTGTTTTAAGTAGATACAAACTATACAAAATGTAAGGCTAATGAGTGATACAATAATAGAGACTGTAATATTATTATTTGATATTAGTTTTACAATGTCCTTATGTTCTATTGGTTTTATTTTTATTAGTTCAATGGGTGTGTACAATGGGGTTAGATTTATTTCTGCATTTAGCTGGTTTTCGTTTAATGTTATTTTTCCTATTTTGATTTTACATTGTTTTATTGTTATTATTTTATTGCCGTTAATTGTTATATTTTTATTTATATCTTGGCAATCTTGTTCTATAATAGTATTCTTTATGTTCCAAGTAAGGATACTGTTTGGTTCAACGTATTTAATTATCTGGTTAACTGTTGTAGGGACAAAATTGCAAATTGGTTTAGTTCTTTTTATAATGTTCTTAATACATTCGTTACTTATTTCTTTACAATTTTGATTATAAATTTTGTCATGTTCTTCAAAATAAGTATCTTTTTCGTTGTGATCGAGTTGGTACCCGTTATTATCTGGGTAAGGTATTATGTTAATTGTATGGACAGTTTTTTGCTTAATAGGGATATGTGCTATGATAAGTATTTGGTTAGTACTAACCCAGGTTGATGTTTTAATTTGTAAGATGTTACTGCTGTCAACGTTCTCTAGTCTGTCATGATTAAGTAATTTGGGATTAAATAGTCCTAGTCGCGAAAGTTGCATTCCCATTGCAATGTCTTCTATATACTCGGTAAATTGGATAAGTTCGTATATTAACTGTTCTCTGTTACTATGTTCGTCTAAAAATTCTTTAGTTCTTTGTATGTTACTGTTAATGAGTTGGATTATATCATTTATTTCGTGTAGATTTATTGAATTTGTTGCTACTGATTCTAATTGTTTTTCAATCTTTGTTCGGTCATTGTTATCTAGTGTTCCAAATAAGTATTTAAACGCTGATCCTACTATGTTGATTAGTCCTCGTTTCTGTCTATTTGTCTGGTGTAAGGTTATTCCGCTAAGTTCTCTTCGCATTTTATTGTACAAAAGGTTAATTTGGGGAATATTAGTGTAGTTAGTTATTTTATTGTTAAAATAGTGGGTTAGGTTATCTATATTGGAAAGGTTTACGCGAAGACAATGATGTTCGTATTCTGAAGGGATTTGAATCGATTTATCAGAAAATAGGAGGTATCCATGGTTAGTGTCAATGTTGTTGATTTGAAGTTGTTGAGTTTGGCATATTTTTATAGACGTGAGGAGGAGTATTATGATGAACCAGGGGCCTGTGGAATGGGGAGTTTATTAATTTTTTCTGTTTTTTAAATTGAGTTTTGTAGTAATGTGTCTCTCTATTCCTATTGGTGATTTTATAATGGTCTTCGTCAGTTTGTTCGACGTTCTTTGTTAATTTAAAAGGGTTTTCTAATTTCCCTTTTTGCAACGGTCCTTTTCTATATCTAGTGTCGACGTTGTATTCTGTTCGGTCTTTGTTAATTTCGTTAATTTTTATTTCTTTGTTGTGTTGTGTGTCTAGAATTGGTTGTCCAGCATAAATAAATATGTGAGCAGGAGTTTGTCCAGTAGTGTCATGTTTGGTTTTGTGGTTGTAAATGTAAAGAATCGTTTCTATTTTACTGAGTTTAGCTTCGTTGTCATCGGAATTGTTTATGATACGGATTTTTTTCGTTTATTGTTTTATGGAGCCTTTCTATATCTGCAACACCTGTTTTTGTGGTGTTGAGTTGTAATTCTACATTTTCACTTTCGAGCCAACGTTTGAGGGCTAAACTAGAAAATGCGCCGTCTCTGTCTGCCTTTAGAATTTCGGGTTTCCCCAACTGATTGAATATGCGCATTAGAGCATTTTTGCATTCTATCCAATCTTTTGTTTGAATCTGCTCAAGGGTGGCGAATTTTGAATAAATGTCAATACAACTCAAATAGTGATTCCTTTCAGAGGAATAGATATCTATTACAAATTTATCGCGGCAATGTCCGGGTTTAGGGGTGACTTTCATTGGCATTTTTGTATTTCGGTGTTCGGTTTTTGCTAAGTTACAAACTTGGCATTCGTTAATTATATTCTGGATAAGGAGTTGGCTATTTGGGAAGTAGTATGTTTCGCCGAAAAGCTTTACAGTTTTCTGTATTCCGGGGTTTTTTTTTTTTTCAAGATAGAAGTTTTTCATGTGTTTTTAGAACTAGTTCTTTGAAACTTGCGTATGTAGGAATGTTTTTTAGTAAGATGAGGCTTCGAATAATCTTTGTATAACTTGGATTCATTGTTTCTTTATATGCCTTTTGAATTACTTCAAAATCTGCATCACTTTCGATGTACAGAGCGCTTTTCTTTGAACAGAAGTAGTCGAGTAGGTATCGTTTGGCTATTTCGGGGGTCATTTCTTCATATGAAAGGTGTATAATTTGTTTTTTGAAGTAAGTTTCTATTTCTGTACTATTGGGACCTTTGGTAAAGATGATTTGTCTCCTATGTTGATTGATAGCTTTCTCTGATAGTCCGATCAAATTGCTACTATCTTCTTCAGCACTATGTTGTGTAGATTCGCCAAAAAATGTTTCTTCTATTTTTACTCTAGAAAGTGCGTCTGCTACGTAATTTTCCTTTCCTTTTATATATTTTATGTCGAAGTCATATTCTGAAAGTCTAATTTTCCATCTTGTTAGTTTTGAATTAGGTTCTTTTAATTTGTGTAGCCAGCACAAGGGTTGATGGTCAGAAGCTACTTCGAAATGTCGTCCTAATAGATAGTGTCTGAAGGTTTTGGTGGCCCAAACTATTGCTAATAATTCTTTTTCTATGGCACTATAATTGATTTCATGTTCATTTAGTGTTCTGCTGATGTAACTAATAGGGTGTCCGTCTTGTGATAAAACAGCTCCTAAAGCTACATTGCTGGCATCTGTTGTTAATATGAATTTCCTCTCGAAATTTGGTATTTTTAGGATCGGATCCTCAGAGATTAATAATTTTAACTTTTGGAATGCTTCTAAGTATTCCAAACTGTTTATGTCTATTGTTGCTCCTTTCTTTAGGCATTTGGTCAGGGGTTTGGTAATGTCTGAAAAGTTAGGTATAAATTTCCTATAATATCCTGTAAGTCCTAAAAAGGCTTTAATTTCTTTAGTTTTTTTTGGTAGCGGATATTTAATTATAGCTTTGATTTTATCTGGGTTTGGTTTAATCCCGTCTTTAGTAATAACATGTCCTAAGAAAGTTGTCTCTTGTTTTAGGAACTCGCATTTATCTAGTTGTAGTTTTAAGTTTGCCTGTGATAATTTTTCGAAAACAGCTTGTAAGGCTTGAAGATGTTCTTCTAAGGATGTGGAGAAAACTATGATGTCATCTAGGTATACTAGACAACATTTATTTAAAAGTGGACGGAGTAAATTGTTCATGCATCTTTGAAATGTAGCGGGGGCGTTTTTAAGCCCAAATGGCATTCGTGTATACTCGTAGTGTCCATATTTTGTAGAGAAGGCAGTTTTGGCTATTGACTCTGAGTCCATTTCTATTTGATGAAAGCCTTTTGCAAGATCTATTGTTGTGAAATAATTTGACCTCCCTAGTTTCCCTAATATTTCGTCTATGTTTGGTATGGGGTATCTGTCGTTTATTGTTATATCGTTCAATTTCCTATAATCTATTACGATGCGAAGTTTCTGCTGTCCGGAAGCATCTAGTTTTTTTGGTACGACCCAAATGGGGCTACAGTATGGTGAATTACTTTCTCGGATAATGCCCTGTTCTAACATGTCCTGGATCTGTTTTTCTACTTCCTCTTCATATATCTGTTGGAAACTATAAACTTTAGAGTGGACGGGGATATTGTGTGTGGTATTAATAATATGTTTTTCTTGGTTTGTGAACGTGAGCGTGTCACCTTCGCGAAATTGGATGTCTTGGTATTTTGTCAGTAGATTAGTTAGTTTCAGTTTTTCTTCTACGTTAAGGTGTTCTAATCGGAACAAGTTCTCCTGAAGTGTGGAGGTCTCTAAATAAGTGGGGTTTTGTGGAAATGAAGGGTCCATTTGAATATGGTTCTGTTCTGTAATGCTGTTACCGTCTTTTATCTTGTATATTTTGTTAAATAGGGTGGCAGTTTTCTTTTTATAGTCGATTATTGCTTTGGCTTCGGACAACAATTTTCGTCCAATCAGCATGTCATAATGATCTGAGAACTGGTGGATCAAGAACTCTTGGGCAATAGGGAAGTAATTGTTAGGTGGTATATTCGTAAGTTCATTAATTATTAACGGTCCATTACTGGTGTGAATTAGGTAATTGGTTTCTTGTGTTGGTGTTTGAAAAATATTTCGTGTGAGCATATTTATCGTCGATCCTGTATCAATTAGACATTTCAATTCGGTATTATTATGTTTGATCGTTATATATTGGCTTGATCCGGGGCTACTAGCTGAAAATTTTCTGCTTGTTCGGGGTTATCTGGTTCGTTGTCATTTGTTGTTGGTGTTTCTTCTTTTGTTGTTTCGGAACTATCGTGGTCCTGTTCTGGGGGACACTGAATTAATTCTGGGATATAGTTCGGTTGATAGGGATAAGGTTGAGGTTGAAAATATTCTGGATAGTAAGGATAATAGTAATTATAAGGATATTCGGGTTGATTAGACATTATTTCTTGATATCTTAGCTCTTCTATGCTCATTTTAGACTGTCCGCTGTCTGACGGTCTCTGTCTTTTCGTTGGGTTGTTATTCTGTATATTTCCGGTTTGTGGATATGTTATAGGCATGGGAGTGTGGCTAGGTCTAAAGCGATTTTGGTCGAAAATATTCTGTCGGTTAAAAGTTGTGTTTGGTCTGGGTGCTTGTGTCAGGGGTATGTTAGGTTGTGGGTAGATAGGTCTGATTTGATATGGAGGAATCGGACCTGTGTTAAACCTGGGTACATGAGAATATGTTTGGTGATAGGGTTGATAGACGTTGTTATAGAATGGTTGGAAGGGTGTAGGGAGTCTGGTTTGATTGTTCATTTGCCTGTTTTGGGGAGTGTTTGTTACTTTATTTGAAGTTGGTTTTGTATTATCTTTATTTGGGATTGGTGCCTCATAAAGACCTTTTTCTTGTAATATGTTTATTAACGATCTCAGATTTGGAATTTTACAGTTAATTATTCTGAGGCAAATGTGGCTTGGAAGTTTTTGAATTAGATCTTCGATGCTAGTTTGTATTAATCTAGTGTAATGAGTTGTTTCATCGGGATTATTTTCTAGTTCTAACTTACTTATAAGCATCTGTCGTTTTCCTTCGGCTTCTTCAAGGAACTGACGGATGTTACCTCGATATTGTGTGTTCCTGAATTCTTCCAGAAGTTGGTGGTTCGGTGTTTGGGGCTTGTAGTTAAGTATAAGTTGATTCCTGAGTTCTTTCCAGCTGCTGAGGTTGGTCACTCCGAGGGTGCGGATAACGTCGCCACTGATGTTCCGTTCGATGTGTCCAAAGATTATTAATTTTTGCCTTTCGTCTGTAGTTTGGTAAAGAGCCAAGATGAAGTCGATGCGACTGACGAAAGTGTACAGGGTGTTAGGATCTCCTTTGAAGAACTCGATTGCGTGTATTTGTCTTTCGACTTGAATCATATTCGATTCAGACAGTTCTATTTGTATTGGTGCTGCTACTGCCATTGTGGTTTGTGTTTTCACTATTGGTTTGTGTCTTTATTTTGGTTCAAGATTTGGATAAGGTTTGTGTTTTCACTATTGGTTTGTGTCTTTATTTTTGGTTCAAAATTTGGATAAGGTTTGTGTTTTCACTATTGGTTTGCGATTTATTATTATAATGTTTCACTTAGTTTCTGGTTAAGTTTATTTAATTTTCACTTAGGTTAACTGTTGTTATTGTAGTTCACTTAATTTTTAGTTACAGTTTATTTAGTTTTCACTTAGTTTAGTTGTTATCATGTGTTGCACACTTTGCTATTTCGCTTTGGTTTGGGTAACCTTATTTTTTTTGATTTATTACCCAGCGAATTCAAAGGCGTCTTCTTAAAATTTTTACACAATTTTAAGTTGTTCACTTTCACTATCACTCTGTGGTTTCGGAAATTGTACCGTTTTACCGACGCGGGATATTGAAGTTGTAGTTCTTTAGCGGATGATACATAGAGAATTGAATATGTTTAATATCGCATCAACTAGTGTCATCCTACCGGCTGCGCCACTTACGTATTTATTAATAGCGTAGATAACAATGAATGCAAATAACGCTATAATAATTACCGAGTCCAATGAACTGCTCGTTTTCACTAAAGCAGACACTGAAGATAGAAAAAATAAAGACAAGAGCGAATAGTCGGTTATACTTTATTATTCAATGATCAGCTTAAGACTAACAATTTGGATTTTCGGTTTGTGGCTTATCGCCTAAGAACAGAGGGTTCACATGATCTTGTGTATGTGTCCACTTATGCTGAGTGGGCTGTTTGGTTAAGGAAACATGAGCTGTTGTCTGGCTTGTGCATGTCGCTGTGCACTTGAGTTGGTTATTTTATTGTTTGTTTGTTTTTTAAAAGGAATTTGGAATATGAGATATTGTACAATAAGGCGACTTTGTAATGTCAGCGTTTATACAATGTATTGTATTTAAAATATTTTTTTTTTTTTTTTTTTTTTTTTTTTTTTTTTTTTTTTTTTTTTTTTTTTTTAATATTTTTAAAAATTTAAAATTTTTTAAATTTTAAATTTATTATTTTTTTTTAAAATATTTTTTTTTTTTATGTTGTTATTTATTTTTTTGTTTTTATTTTTTTTTTTTTTTGTTTTGTGGTTTTTTTGTTTTTATTGGTATTGTTTTAAATTAGATTTTACTAAATTTTTTAATATTTTTTTTAATTATATAAAAAATTAAATAAAATAAAAAAAATAAAAATTTATTTATTTTTTTTTTTTTGAAGATTTTTTTTTTTTGTTTTAGGTGGGTTTTTGTGTTTTTTTGTTTTTAGTTTTTTCTTTTTTTTTTTTTTTTTATTTTTTTTTTTTTCTTGCTTGAGAGCGTTTTACACTTCTTCTTTACTTTTTTTTTTTTTTTCTTTGTTTTGGGGTTGTTTTTTGGAGGGGTTAATTTTTTATTATTGTTGGTAAATTGTTTTTGTTTTAAATTTTTGTGTGTTGGGCTGGTTTTATCATTATTTGCTCGAGTAGTGAAAATATTTTTTAAATGGTTTAATTTAGCAGTTAGCTTAACTGCTGTCGACCAGGGTGGTGGGGTTTTTTGAGCAAAGAGTAGCCACTTTAGGTGTGCTATTCTCTTTGTGATTTTACTCTTCACACCACCTCTTTTCTTATTCACCATTGCCCAACTCACTCAGTACGCGACGAATGTGTTCCCATTCATCTTCGTCAATTTCCTCCAGTGCTTCGTTGATTGTTTGTATCCAATCCTCCTCCAGTGTCTTCTTAATGGGACACTGGTTTTCCTTGTTCCCTTGGTCCATCCGCTAGTCTCCTGTCCAACGTCCGTTTTTTTTTTGTTTAGATTTTCCGTTGGACGACTGTCACGGTCGCCATGTAATAAGTGTAGTCAAAGAAATGTGTTTTTATTCAATATATCTTTATTTATATAAACTTGAGCAGGGAAGGTCCCGCTCTACTTGAAGTCAATTCGTGAATTGTCGTTATGATAATGCTCTCTTAAGTTCTAACATACAAAGTATTTATAGTCTAAGTTGAAATAGCAGCGCTGCCAGCGTAGCTTGCAGCGCAGCGACGCTTATATGCATATCTTATTTCTATATAAAAATGTATATCAATAATGTATAGTGTTTGGAAGCGATCAGCGTTTGGACAGCGTGAATACGCTGACCATGCAGTTAAGTACGTTAGCCCCCAAATGGGTGCTCGTATTACGCTTACACTTCCGCATGTTTATTTGTGAATGGATTGCAGCAGAGTGCTACAATGTGTCAGTATGTCATGATTGTGTAATTATGTACGTATGCGAAAGTCAGTCGCAGTGTCGTACACCGAATTTATCAGGTGTTCCATAATAATATTACTGATTGTTAATTAAGAATTTGTAAAGGAAACTCTCTTACTCTTTATTGCCGATATGCAATTTTTTTTTTGTTTTAAAAATGGTCTGATCGATGCATCTTGCGCATTTAGCTGCAAGTGCCAAAGAAATTCCTATATGAGTGAATATATTTGTATATATATATACACACCCAAGGTGTGTACTATTTGTATTGCAATTGTACTTTACGTTACTTAATTTAATTTTGTTTTTTTTTTTTTTAATTTGGAAAGTTGAACATTTTAAAATTGAAAATTATTCACTCAATTATGTACAGATTCCTGCCTAATTGTCGCCTGGCTTTTCGGGCCAGACTGCTGGCTTTTTACATATTTTTCTTAATTTTATATAAAGTTAAAATATTGTTTTTGAATTATCATCGCACTATGCGCACTATGGAGCGCTGCCGGTCCGCTGCGTTTTCTTCGTCTGTTGGCCCGCCTTGGTACGGCGGGCGTTGCCGGTGCTGGCTGCACAGGCTGATGTTGCTGATGTGCTCGCAATGGGGCGAGTATAAAGGTCCCTCGCAGTCCGCTGGGCACGTCTTCAATAGTTTTGGGATTCAGATTTGAAGTTGTATTTGTTGGTTTTGTAGTTAGAGGGTTTTTAGTAACCTCAATAACTCGGTGCACTCTCGTGCATCCATATTTTCATCGATTTCATTGAACGCCTTTTTTAGGTCGCTCTTAATCCTGTGTTCTTCCAACACTTTTTCTAAATAATCCCAATCTTCCGTGGGTATTATTCCAAGCGCCTCTTCTAGGTCGCTTTCAACGTTTGTTTCACTTGTTTCTTCCACTTTATTATCCTCCATATATATATATCCACATTGGTTGTTGTATGTTATGTTGCCATATTATTATTATTACGTTACTGCTGATCCTGTCCTAGGTCCTCCAGGACCCATGTCACGGTCGCCATGTTATGTTGCCCCAACGATTTAGGTATAATGTATGTAGGAGCGAGGCACATCTGTGCCGATTGATTGTCTTTTTCCGAATGTTTTATTAAAGTTCAAAACTGTGAGCGTGCAAGCTCTGATTCTTATATCTAACACTTATGTTTGTAATTATGTACTTATGTACTAAGAGGAATGTTCATATATATTAAATGAATTACATATGTACAATATATATATGTACATTGTTACTCATGCTATGAGTCGCTTATATTGCGCTCATTGTTCTTTATGAAATGATGCACATGTATTTATGTACATGTACATCTTGAGTCGCCAATATGCGCTCGTTTACTATGTATTATTTGAACATGTTAATGTAGGTATTTGAATACTCTACAGTACAGTGGACATTCAATAAGTGTATATGTGTGCACGCTACAGTAACTCACAAAAGTATGCAATATTTTTTATTTGCACTAGAGACTCTTGAGGGTATGCCGTTGAGTTCCCTTATTTAACTTACATGTTTTGTAACTTAACTAATCTGTTAGGTTAAGACTATTTAGTTTTTGATGTGTTGGGCGCCAATTAAGTATTTCCTTTTTCCAGATGGTATCCAGTAGAGTAGATCCAGCTGATAGGAAGTACGTAATCAGAAGGTCTCTAGATAGGTAGATCCTTTATGATGATTATGTTGAAGGGCATACTGAGCCTCCTTTGTCGATCACTGGCCTTTTGGCTCAGCGAGATTGTTTAATATCAAACAACGAGTAGTTGTTTAAGTTTTAACTTGAATCTGACTTACTACTTAATAATGTGGCTTACTATCTAACTACAAGTGGGGAAACCTACCACCCTCCCCTTAATTAGAACAGACGTTCCCAGGTCTGCCTGGACTTTTTGTTATTATTATCTTGTTTGTTATTAACGTTAATCGCTTTTGCACTTCGTCGTAGAACTCCATCAGGCTAAGATCTCCTTGCCTGACTGCTTCAAGTCCTTGCCGAAGAACAGTCTAATCGAGCAATTATGGCATCGAAGTTCAAGACTGTGCTATGACCACATAGTACCCCTCTTGCTGGTCCCCTTACCTTATTTCTAATAATAGCAACGGCCTCATAGTGTGCTTCGCTGCCCTGGTATGGTTTAAAGATTTCGTATGCGTCTATGGCTGACTGTCGCCATCCCACATAGTCATCTTGTTCTCCCGTAAACTCTGGTAAAGACTTATGTCAAGCCTGATCTCACCTCGAATTGCGGGTCTGCGGTTACTCTCTGGTAAGCCTCCACTTGTGGTACTTCTACACACAAGCTTTGCATCTGCTGTTTGACCTCATCTAGTTGTGTTTGGAATGACTGGGTCAGCCTCGCTTCTTGTTGGGCCAAAGCCTGGCTAAGGGCTCCAGATATGATTGCCTGTAATTGAGCAGCGTCCATGTCCGTATTGTCGCTTGTTGTAGGGCGGAAGCCTTGACTCTGAAAATCCCAAAGGTATGCAATACAATCTTTCTTGCACTTTATTTAACTTTTACATTAACTTTTTAAATCGCCGTTTTGAAATCAATTGTTGAACTTACATGTTTAATTAGGTTCTAGTAACGTTGGGCGCCAATTATGTGTTTCTCCAAACTTCCTAGTGGATCCTCCAGATGCAAGTTAAACAAGCTCTCCAGGTCAATCAAGATGAGTTTATTTATAATTACGGTGAGAAGGTGACTGCCTTCTTGACTTACTGGCCTTAAGCTCAGTAGTCTATAACAATAGTATTAAAATAGAACGGCTTTGCCAGAGTTATGTTGGTCAGCGTAATGCTGCGCTTTTACACATGGTCACATATTAATTAGTCAGTAATTGGTCTTCAGTGGGATGTTATTTGGAGTTTTATGTTGTTGAATTTGTAGGGTTATATTTTTCTTTGGTTTCAAGAGGCATTTGGCCATTATTATTGTTATTAATGTCATGACGAGTAGGCAATAGATGGCTACTCGATTCGTGAGGGAATGTGTTTTTAATTCGTTAAGATGTTTTATAATTGTTTACGTTTAGTGCCTCTAAGGTGTGGTATGTTAATATTTATTTGATCTTTATTGGTCAAAGCTGAAACGGACATAGGTCCGTTCAGCACTTCGAACTTACTGAATATCTAAATCTACTTACAGAGGGTTTTTAAAGCCAAGGCGAAGGCGTCTTCTGCCGGCAGCGTCGCAGTCGGCAGAGACGTCGCTCTTGGTCACTTATAATTTGATATCTTAGTACTAATGCTTCGAGAGAGGCGCGCATATACAGATGGCGTGATCGGCATGGTCAAACATGCCGACACTGCACTTTTGGGGAACGTTAGGTTCCCATGCATATTTGTGTGGTCTTATTTCATGCCACTGAAACTGTGTTTATGCCTTCGAGAGGCTTACATAAACATTGCCATGGAATGTGACAATGTTGCACACATAAACTATGTGACTTATATCTGTATACCACAATATAGCACGTATGCGAAAGTCAGGCACAGTGTCGTACATCGTTTATCAAGTGTTCCATAATAATCTTAATGATTGTTCTTAAAATTGTTAATTAATGATTTGTAAAGAAAACTCTCAATTATTGGCTGTAGTTTAAAATATATATATTTTGTTTTTAAACCAGACAGGCTGTTGACCATGCTGGTGGTGTACTTTGTGCGTACAATAGCCACCTTAGTTGCGCAATTCTCTTATTGATTTTGGTTTTGATACCACCGCGCTTCTTGCCCATGCCAAGTCAATTAATCTTCAACTCACTCAGTATGCTCAGTGTTCCTTCAGATTTTCTCGTTCTTGTTCTCCACTGAATTCCTTTATAATTTCCTCTATGTAGATCCAGTCGGCCTCCGGGATTTCTTTAAGCGCTTCCTCCAGGTCTTTTCGGATCGTGTCTTTATTGGTTTCGCTGCTCATATCCATTTGTCCTAAGTCCTCCTGGACTTTACGTCACGGTCGCCATGTAGACAAAGGATAACCAGGTTGATATTTATGGTTGTTTGATATATATATTTGTATTTGTTTATTTGAAGTCGAGCAGGGAAGGTCCCGCTTAACTCGAAGTCAATACATTAATTGTCTTGATGATAATCCCCTCTTAAGTTCTAACATACAAAGTTTTTATAGTCTAAGTTGAAATAGCAGCGCTGCCAGCGTAGCTTGCAGCGCAGCGACGCTTATATGCATATCTTATTTCTATATAAAAATGTAGATCAATAATTTATAGTGTTTGATAAGCCATCAGCGTTTGGCCAGCTTGAATACGCTGACCATCCAGTTAAGTACGTTAGCCCCCAAATGGGTGCTCGTATTACGCTTACACTTCCGCATGTTTATTTGTGAATGGATTGCAGCAGAGTGCTACAATGTATCAGTATGTCATGATTGTGTAATTATGATTGTGTACGCTACACCAGCTCCTGGCTTGTTGATCTTGTTAAATACTTCTTTTTCAATTGCTTATGATGCATTGAGTAAAGTTTATACATGATCGCAGCCGCTAACATTGCTATTATTACAAGCAATAAAGTTTCAATAGAGCTCAAAAGCTCTGTATGGCCTGTCTCTATTTTGTTCACGACGTTTGCCGTCGGATTTTGAACTTTAGATTGGGTTTTACCCATCTTGAAATGTCAAATTTGAATTTTTCTTTGAATAAAATTTCAATTGTGGTTATAAGCACTAATAAACTCTTTTTTTTTTTAATAGTAATTTTCATTTTCATGCAGAATGTTTTTATTACTTGTTATTTCTGATATGAAATTTATGAAGAAACAAAATTTTTTTTTTAACAACGGTCTGATCAATGCATCTTGCGCATTTAGCTGCAAGTGCCAAAGAAATTCCTATATGAGTGATTGTAATTTATTTATGAATTACTGCTACAGTGAACACTCTATATGTGCGCATACTACATCTCCCTCCTTTTGAAAAATAACGTAATATTATGGAGTTATTTTTAATTAATGTTTACATAATTTTAAGTTTAACATAATTTTTTTTCATATTTTTATTTATTATTTTTTTTTTATGAATAAAATTTTTGTAATCTATCCTTATGTACTATTTGTTTTTTATTTTTATTGTTTGATATTGTTATATTATTATTTTCTCCTATATTTTCTATCTTATAGGGTCCCGTATATTTAAATTCTAATTTATGGCCTACTTCATTTTTAATAAAACATTATCTCCTACCGATATTTCTAAATTGTTTGTTCTTAAGTCGTATGTTCTCTTATTTTTTATCTTATTCTCTTCTATCATTCTTCTTGCTCTTTTATATGCTACCTCTAATCTATATTTGCTTTCCTTAGCGTAATCATCTATATTATATATTGGTTCTATGCTATGTAACTTATTAAAATGTTTTGGTAAATTACTTGTTCTACCGAAAACTAATTCATATGGACAGTAATTATGTACCATAGATGGGGTCGTATTAAAACAATATACAAAATATTGAAGCCATACGTCCCAGTCGGTTTTGTCAACCGATATATAGGATCGTATATACTCGTTTAGAGTTCTATGACTTCTTTCAACTACTCCGACTGTTTGATGGTGATGAGCTGTTGATGTAATATTTGTAATTTTAAGGTATTTGCATAGGTCAGTAATTATTGAATTCTTATACTCTGTTCCCATGTCCGTTATGAACGTCTTCATTGGACCGTACTTTAGAATAAAAGATTCAAATATAGCTTTTGCGACTGTTTTTGCGCTTTTATTTGCTATTGGAATGGCAACCAAGTACTTGGTTAAATCACATATGAGAGTGACTGCGTACTCGTTACCATTTTCTGACTTAGGTAGTGGACCAATTGTGTCAACTACTACTCTATCGAAAGCATGTTCTGGTGTGTGAGTTATAGTCATTGGAGTTTTTGTATGTTTTGTTGTTTTTGCTTTTTGGCATTTTTGACATTTTCTTACGTACTCTTTTATGTATTTAGTCATATTTTTCCAGTAAAAATATCTTTTGACCTTGGCCAAGGTTTTTTCTATGCCTGTATGTCCTTGTATTGGATCATCATGTAGTGTAGACAATATAGCTTCTTTATCTTTTTCATTATTTATTAAGGTCACCGGGATGAGTAGCGCTACTTTTAATTTCTTTAATATTTTATTGCCCATATATTTGAATTGATCTATTGAAACTTGTTCAAAGATTTTTTCCCAAGGTGCCATTTTAAGTTGAGTGATTTCATATATACCGGCTTGCTTTTCAAGCCTTTGAAAAAATTGATCCAGATCAATTACATCATTAGTATAAATGTCACTAACATCATATCTTGCAATGATTTTCTTTCCATGTTTAAATAAACATATCATGTTATTCAATTGCAATGTCACTACTTTACGTACTTCGTCATTTGTCATGACTACATATACGTTGGGCTTTGAAGCTTTTTCATTGGACTGTCTCTGCAGTTCCATTGTATTATTTTCGTTTTCAGACCGCCGCGTTTCTTTCCCACTTATGTTTTCTATCTGGAGGTTTTTGATTGGATCACTTTCCAGGCTTGTTTCTTCTTGTAGCACCTTTTCGATATATATCCATTCTTCGTTGGACAATAATCCTAGGGCCTCTTCTAGGTCGACCTGGATCTTTGTATTTACTTCTTTTTCGTCATTGGGTAATTCCATTTCTTTGCATCGTATATTATTGTATTGTTGTTCGCATAGCCGAGAGG
The DNA here is from genome assembly GCA_018150935.1 of Drosophila pruinosa. Classification (NCBI taxonomy): domain Eukaryota; kingdom Metazoa; phylum Arthropoda; class Insecta; order Diptera; family Drosophilidae; genus Drosophila; species Drosophila pruinosa. Next base: position 16,917,362 of record JAECWR010000194.1, on the reverse strand, counting down.
AAATATTTTAATTGTATATTCCTTTTATATATTTTGTGCGCACTATATTTCACTTTGTAGTTCGTAATACTTTAGTCACGGTCGCCATGTAATGCTCTGTTGCATTTGGAGTGTTCAATATTTGTTTTGGTGGCAGAGTGCGATCTGCGGCCAAAGTTATTTAGCATAAACGATATGCTAAATAGCGAAGACGGTGTTATTGGTTGTAAGTCCGTTTATTCAATGTTTTCTTGGTTTTTTACAATATATTATTAAACCTACGTTTGTTAGCAGCGCTGCCTGCATTAGCGACAGAGCAGCGGCAGTATTATATATTCCTTAAATATATTCTTCTATGTTGCTGGAATGCAACGTTAAGAGTTCATGTAGCATGCGTTCACTTAGTGCTTGACTTTGGTCAACGTGGGAAACGCCGACTAAGCGTTTCCTGCGTGTGGCCTTCAAGTGGCTCTTCATGTTGCAGTTTGGCCATTGACATTTGTTTTGATAATATACTGCATTCATATGTTTGTAATTTATTTATGAATTGCCCCAACGATTTAGGTATAATGTATGTAGGAGCGAGGCACATCTGTGCCGATTGATTGTCTTTTTCCGAATGTTTTATTAAAGTTCAAAACTGTGAGCGTGCAAGCTCTGATTCTTATATCTAACACTTATGTTTGTAATTATGTACTAAGGGGAATGTTCATGTATGAATATGTGTATATATTCATAAGTGGGCTAGCGCTGCATTGGGAAACGCGCGGTCAGCATAACTGTAGTTATGCATGCATGTACATCCTTATGTATGTACGCTGCCTTCCAGCGGAAGACTTGAAGCGCAGGCTCAAGTTACTTTATTTGCGACATTGCCGTTGTATATTTATGCAACGACAATGTTGTTGCGCTTATGTGTATATATTCACATTAATCGATTTAGGGCATGAGTTGTGCAGAAGGCACCTCAATGTATATATGTACAATATATATATACTTACGTATTTTACTTTTCGAGTCGAACAAATGATCCGTCGTTTGACTAAGATCAACGCCTTTAAAGAAGTTTCGGATTTGAAAGAATCAACACGAGGTATTTTTACTTTAGATCTTTATTTCTTCGTTGTCGGCTTAAGACTAACTTACAGAGGTTTTTGATCGGCTCTTATTGAGTCGCGAGAAACGGAAATGTTTTTGTCAGCATTTTTATTTTATTTGTTTTTTAAGTGCATACAAAAAGAATGAAGAAGTTATACAATGATCATGTGTTTTACTTTGTTGCAGGTTTCAAGTTTCGTTACGTTATGTTCTGTGCATGCAAGATTGTATACTTAGCGACTAATGCAATGTAATAATGCATAATATGAGAAGCATATTATGCTATGTAAGTGCGAGACTGTATGTTTGGCAATTAGTGTAAGTATGTAAACGTAATATGAGAAGCATATTATGTTACTATATGTACATTGTTACCCATGCTATGAGTCGCTTATATTGCGCTCATTGTTCTTTATGTAATGATGCACATGTATTTATGTACATGTACATCTTGAGTCGCCAATATGCGCTCGTTCATTAGGTATTCATAGAACATGATAATGTAGGTATTTGAATACTCTACAGTACTAATTTTATAGTTTTGTAAAAAATCTTCTTTATTTTTATATATGTTTTCAGTTTTGCTGATTCTATTTGTCTCTACGGACATTTATATTGGGAGTTATTTCTTCCTTAAATTTTGTCAATGTTAGTTAGGATAGAAAAAAAGCTCAGTAGTCAATAACATGGTATTGGTGTTGGGACTTCATTAATAATTGGAATATTTGTAATGTTTTCTGAGTGAGTTTTCTCGAGTTTTTGGGTCTTTAATTCTTGCTGATATTGCAGCAAGTGGTCTAGCTCTGCATGTAGCTTTAGAGCTTTCGACGTCTGCTGACCGTATATTAGCCACCTTACGTGGGCTATACGTTTGTTCAGCTTGGTCTTTAGACCACCACGGTGCTTTCCCATACCTCAATACAAGTCTACTCACTCAGATTTGTTCTCAGTTTGGCAATTGTAATGTGAAGTGGCGTTTTCTCGGTATTTTTTCCTCAGCCTTCCAGTCCAGTTTTCCTCCGATATGTATTTATTGGTGTGGTTTCGTCAGTTTGTCCATCGTGGGACGACTGTCACGGTCGCCATGTAATAAGTAATAAGTAATATGTTTTCTTTAATTAATCCTTTTTATTATTTGTGTTGAAGGCAGATATTGTTCTGCCTACATAGAAGATGTAATCCCAATCTTCCGTGGGTATAATTTCAAGCGCCTCTTCTAGGTCGCTTTCGAAGTTTTTTTCGAAGTGGACTTGGATCTTCCACTCTAATTTCAATTTTCATTTTATATATTCACTTTAACTTTTTAACTGTTGCTCATTTTAATGTATTGTAATATGTTGTGTGATTTTCTTTATTTAATTGGAGCAGGAAAAGGTTCCGCCCCAATGGAAGGTCAAAACAGTAAGTGTCTTAGATATTGTAGAGAGATGTACGCAACGATATGTGTTTTTATATATGTTTTATTTATGTCACTTGAGCAGGGAAGGTCCCGCTCTGTTTGAAGTCAGATACATTAATTGTCTTAATGATAATGATCCCTTAAGTTCTAACATACAAAGGTTTTTATAGTCTAAGTTGAAATAGCAGCGTCTTCGCTCAGTTTGGTGGGACAATACACGTATAGTGTGTGTCTATCTGAGATATATATTAAATCGTCTCTCAGTTGTCCCAATACGTCCTTAACTTGTGTGTTTTGGACTGAATCTAGATGTATACGATTTTGCCAAAATAATTGACGAACTTCGTTATGCGTTCCAATCAATATTCTAATGTGCTTGAGTTTTGTTTGCGCTGATATGGTCGCGCTCTTATTCAAGCATTTGAATGACTTCTTGAATTCTTCTCTAAGACTTTTTACTTGGTTTACTTGGTACATTGGTTAGTCGGTATGCCCGTGGGCTTAGCAAGAAAAAGAAAAGTTGCTATTAGTGTTGCTGTTTTAATTGTTCTTCTAATTATTTTTTTTTTTTTTTTTTTTTTATATATTGTCTAAGTCATTTGGCCTACTCATGTATTTTTTCTTAATGCACTTATTGTGCAACTGATAAATTTGAATTGCCATAAGTGCTATTATTATCAATAAAATTGTAATCAATTCCAGATCATCGGACTTGATTTCTATTTTATTTATTACGTTTGCCGTTGAGTCAACGGTCTTGGTATCTATTAGACCCATTTTGAGCCAAGTTAAATTTATTCTTAGGACGTTATCCAGTTCGAATTTGTGACTGGTATTTAAAAGAAAAAGAAAATATATATATATGTTTTTCATTTATTATTATTCATTATTTTTCAAAAGAGAAAAAAAATATTTTGGAGAGAACAAATGCATATGATATGCATTTTCATGCAGAATGTTTTTATTATAGTTTTGTATATAAAATTTTTTTTATAAAAAAAAGAAGGATCTGATCATAGCTACTTGCGCATTCTGCTGCAAGTGCCCAAGAAATGCCTATTTAAGTGAATATATTTTTATCTACATATGTAGACACCCAAGGTGTGTGTTATTTATTTTGTAGTTTGATTTTACTTTACTTATTTTTAAGAAGTTTTTTTTTTTTTTGAAAACATTAAATTTTAAAATTTGAAATTATTCACTTAACCTTTTACAACTTCCTACCTAATTGTCGTCTGGCTTTACGGGCCAGACTGCTACCAAGCGTCGTTATCAACGCTAGGTTTAACATGTATTTACTTAATTTAAGATAATGTTAAAGTATTGTTTTTAAATTATCCTCGGTGTGCGCACTATGGAGCGCTGCCGGTCCGCTGCGACTTCTCCGTCTGGTGGCCCGCCTTGGTATGGCGGGCGTTGCCGGTGCTGGCTGCACTGGCAGATGTTGCTGATGTGCTCGCAATGGGGCGAGTATAAAGGTCCCTCGCAGTCCGCTGGGCACGTCTTCAATAGTTTTGGGATTCAGATTTGAAGTTGTATTTGTTGGTTTTGTAGTTAGAGGGTTTTTAGTAACCTCAATAACTCGGTGCACTCTCGTGCATCCATATTTTCATCGATTTCATTGAGCGCCTTTTTTAGGTCGCTCTTAATCCTGTGTTCTTCCAACACTTTTTCTAAATAATCCCAATCTTCCGTGGGTATTATTCCAAGCGCCTCTTCTAGGTCGCTTTCAACGTTTGTTTCACTTGTTTCTTCCACTTTATTATCCTCCATATATATATATCCACATTGGTTGTTGTATTATTGCTCCTGTCCTAGGTCCTCCTGGACCCACGTCACGGTCGCCATGTTATGTTGCCCCAACGATTTAGGTATAATGTATGTAGGAGCGAGGCACATCTGTGCCGATTGATTGTCTTTTTTCCGAATGTTTTATTAAAGTTCAAAACTGTGAGCGTGCAAGCTCTGATTCTTACATCTAACACTTATGTTTGTAATTATGTACTTATGTACTAAGGGGAATGTTCATATATATTAAATGAATTACATATGTACAATATATATATGTACATTGTTACTCATGCTATGAGTCGCTTATATTGCGCTCATTGTTCTTTATGAAATGATGCACATGTATTTATGTACATGTACATCTTGAGTCGCCAATATGCGCTCGTTCATTAGGTATTCATAGAACATGATAATGTAGGTATTTAAATACTCTACAGCCTAATACACCCGTAGGTGGAGAGAAGTGCCTGATGCCTTGCGGCTTACAATTTCCTACCTAATGGGCGTGTGGCTTTACAGGCCACACTACTCGTACTAACCGGGCAGAAAAGATTCCGCTCAATTTTACAAAAATTTTCTTAATTTTATATATGTATCTTTTTATATTTATTTCCGCTGGTATTTTTTAATTGGTTGCCGAGTTCCACGGTCCTGCATCAGCTGGGCGTCGCCAGTCCTAGGCACGCTGATGCTCCATCAAAGACGCAAGGAGCGCTTTTGTTTCCTACTTCCTTGTGTCAACTGGGCTCGCTGACACTCCCTCGCTGCTGTCCTTGGGTAGATAGCAAGTTCCCTCGCAGTACGGGCTCCAGACTCCCTCACAATCGTTGCCACATTTCTTTATTCTCTTCGGAATTTCTCTAGGTGGAGGTGGAGTTGTTTTAGTGATTTGGTTTATTGTTTTTATTTGTTGTGAGCGAGCTTTAGTTTGAGACTTTATATTTGCCAAAACGCTTTTTAAGTGGTCGAGTTCGGCTGTTAATTTCTCAGCCGTTGACCATGGTGGAGGGGTTTTTTGACCAAAGATTAGCCACTTCAGGTGTGCTATTCTCTTTGTAACCTTCCTTTTTATGCCACCGCGTTTTTTACCGTTCATTGCTCAACTCACTCATTATTTGACGAATATGGTCCCATTCATCGTCTTCTATTTCTTCTAGTGCTTCGTTTATCGTTTGCACTATGTCGTCCTCTTCCACTATATGTTTATTTGGGCACTTGTTTTCTTTGTTGCTATGATCCATTCAAATCCTAAGTCCTCCTGGACTTTATGTCACGGTCGCCATGTAATAGAAGTACGCCAACGATAGGTGTTTTTTTAAGTATGTTTTATTTACACCAATTTGAGCAGGGAAGGTCCCGCTCTATTGGAAGTCAAATCGTTAATGGTTACAATGATAATCTCTCCCTTAAGTTCTAACATACAAAGCTTTTTATAATCTAAGTTGAAATAGCAGTGCTGCCAGCGTAGCTTGCAGCGCAGCGACGCTTATATGCATATCTTATTTCTATATAAAAATGTAGATCAATAATTTATAGTGTTTGATAAGCCATCAGCGTTTGGCCAGCTTGAATACGCTGACCATCCAGTTAAGTACGTTAGCCCCCAAATGGGTGCTCGTATTACGCTTACACTTCCGCATGTTTATTTGTGAATGGATTGCAGCAGAGTGCTACAATGTGTCAGTGTGTCATGATTGTAATTGTGTAATTATGATTGTGTAATTATGATTGTGTACGCTACAATCTATTGGTATATATTTTTGGATAAATTCAATATTACGTATATATTTTAATCTTTAAACTTTTATATTTCGTTCATAATCGACTTTCCTCATACATTACTTAAATATTGTCTAGACCGTTAGCAGTGCTACGGTATTGTTTCCTGAGACACTTGTTGTGAAGTTTATATATCTTTATCAGTGCATTGGATACCATTATTAGAACGACAATTATTAATAGTATGGTTATCCAGAACAAATCTGCATTTGATACTTCTAATTTATTAATCACATTTGCAGTGGAGTCCACTGTTTTTGTGTCTATCAAACCCATTTTGGGTATACTAATTTTATAGATTTGTAAACGATCTCTATTTTCATATATATTTTCAATTTTATGTATTTTATTTGTCTCTATGGACATTTATATTGGCCATATTGGGTTAACAGGGCATAATGGTATATGCTCCATTTTACAAATTTTTCTTATATATTTATATTTATGCCTAATTAATTAATTAATATATATATTTTAATGATGCCGATGTTCATCTGCCGGTGTCAGCTGGGCGTCGCCGGGGGTTTGGCACGCTGACACTCCCTCGCTGCTTTCTATTTCTTGGCTGCTGATGATATTGGTGGCTGAACACATGTCCCCAAGCAGTGAGGACTACTCCAGACTCCTTCGCAGTCCGGTGGGCAGGTCTTCTCAGGCTTTGTTCGTGCTGGTGCTGGTGCTGGATATGGTATTGGTGTTGGGACTTCATTAATCATTGGAATATTTGTAATGTTTTCTGAGTGAGTTTTATTGAGTTTTTGGGTTTTTAAATCTTGCTGATATTGCAGCAAGTGGTCTAGCTCTGCATGTAGCTTTAGAGCTTTCGACGTCTGCTGACCGTATATTATGTATGTATATTAGCCACCTTACGTGGGCTATACGTTTGTTCAGCTTTGTTTTCAGACCGCCGCGGTGCTTTCCCATTCCTCGATATAACTCTACTCACTCAGATTTGTTCTCCTTGTTCCAGTCCTTTTTTTTTTATTTTCTGTTCGATGCCATGTACTGGCTCGACTCACTGATCAATTGTTGGATTAGGTCCCAATCCTCATTGTCTATATCTTCCAGTGCTTCATTTATTGTTTGAAATATGTCGTCGTCTCCTAATATTAGTTTATTAGGGTACTGGTTTTCTTTATCCCAGTCATCCATTGACCAGTTGCCCGTCTTCCTGTCCAACGTTGCTGTTTTGTTGTTCCTTAGACTTCTTTGATATTGTTAATCCAATGTTGGACGACTGTCACGGTCGCCATGTAATGTGTAGACCAATATCATTTATAACACAAGTTTTCTTTGAGTTATGCAGCCGTCAGGCTGACTTAGGTTTTATTTAGTATTTTAAATAATTATAACTTGGCAGAAAAGGTTCTGCCAGTTCAACTCCAATGTATTACGCATTTGGTCAGCGTAGGAATGCTGATCATGCACTTATAGTTTATAGCCTTCAAGTGGACGATCATGTTGCATCCGACTTGGGCTTTATTGGTTGCATAAACATAGCAACAAAGTGCTACTATGTGTTTGTATTCTTTAAGTACTATTGTACTTAAATGTTCTTAATATTACATAGGCGTATACTACAATTTCCTGAATATGTTCTGTACTTCCTTTCCCTCAATTAACTTAGCAATACATTTTGTTTGTTTTAGATTAACAGTGTTTTCTTTTTTACATATTTTTAAGTAATTGGATATTTTACAGTTTTTGGATTAATGATTTCTTTTCGTGCTACAAATATTTCATTCGTCTCTAAGTGTACAATAGAGTTATTTTTTATAACGGGTTTTATCAACATATCTTGATAAGTAGTGAGGTCTAGTTCTGGTATTTTGATGATATAGATAATTGCTGTTTTATTGTGTGATACTGAAACATCAACAAATTCTAGCATTTCTTCGATTGATAAAGAGGTTATATTGTTTTTTTGAAAAATTTTATTTACTTCATTTAGTTCAAATTCATTTAAGAGGAGTGTTGTAGTTTACGATTATCCGTTTGAATAAGTTGATTTATATTTAGAGTAGTTTTTAGTTGCTTTATTCGAAAACTGAAACGGACATAGGACATAGCATAAACATTTTGTTAGCTTTAATTGCTTTAATTACTTTTATATTCGCTGAGTGAGTGGTGGTGTCGGGAATTTTTTCATTAATGAAATTTGTCAAGTGGTCTAGCTCAGTTTGTAACTTTTCTTTCTCTTTTTTACCTGGTTTTTTACTCCGCCGCGGTTTTTTCCCATCACACACACTCTACTCACTCAGGTCTTTAGTAATAGTGTCCAGCACTTCTTCGATATAATCCCAATCGTCGCTGGTCATACACGAGAGCGCCTCGTCAATTTCTCTCGTGATTGTCTAGGCTTCTTGTTGATTTGTTTTAAGTTCGCTGCCACTTGGGATACCTTCCACTTTGTCGCTTTGTTCCATTGTCCTAAGTCCTCCTGGACTTAACTGTCACGGTCGCCATGTAGAGATATGAGTCGTTAAATATATTTATATTTTTATTTTCATTTAATATATCTTTATTGGTGTTAAGTTGAGCAGGGAAGGTCCCGCTCAACTTCGAAGTCAATTCGTGAATAATTATCTTAAGTTCTACTGTAAGAAGGTTATCAGCTTCAATTTGTCAATTTTAATAGACAACGATACTAGTCTGTTTTAGGTATCTTTATTTAATTGGAGCAGGAAAAGGTTCCGCTCCAATTGAAGTTCAAACAGTCAGTCAGTTCGATATATTTTATAATTATAAATGTAAGCTATGCCGCGAAGCAGCGCTGTCGGGAACGCCGGCAGCGGAGCGGCTCTTTACATATATTTTAAATGTATATATGTCAAAAGAGAGAGAGAGTTATGCGCTTATATACTATGCATATGGTCAGCGTGGGATGGTCAAGTGGGTGATCATATTGCATCCGCACTTGGGCCCTACTGATTACACAAACATTGCATCAAAGTGCTACAATGTGTTTGCGAATTTATTTGAATTTCTTATAGGCGCATACCACATCTCCCTTCTTTTGGAAAATAACGTAATATTATGAAGTAATTTTTATCTTATTTATATTTTAATTTTAGACAAATTTTTGACATATTTTTCCAATAATAATATCTTTTGACCTTGGCCAAGGTTTTCGTTATGCCTGTCACGGTCGCCATGTAATATCGTATTGTACACGTTGAATAAAATACGGGGGACGAGGCACATCCGTGCCGTTTGATTGTCGTTTAAAGAATCTTTTATTCAAGTCCAAAATGTGAGCGTGCAAGCTCTGATTCTTATATCTAACACGTATGTCTGTAATTATGTACTTATGTACTAAGAGGAATGTTCTTGTATATTTGAATATGTGTATAAATTAACCGATTTACCGGTAATGAAATGTTTATTGTATTTTACTTTAACGTCCCGATATGGAAGCCGGTGGCTTCGCAATTAATGCAAGACGGAGTGGCTTTTAATACGTATATTTACTTAGCAGAGCGAGTGCTGCTGCTTCTGAATGAATAAAAGAACTGAAGCTAAGAATACAAAAATTGAAATTAAGAGCTAAAAATGAAAACGAAACATATTGTTGCGGTTTCATATAGGTACTGGAGACTGAGCACGCTTTGGCGGGAGGTTACGTTCAGCAGAGGGAAATTTGCTACCCCCGGCACTCTGCTCTGTACTCCGTTCTGGTTCTGGTTGACGTATAGAGTTCCGTTAATGACGGCACGTCGGGCGAAGGTAACAAGGTGCGTACCATACACCCAGATTTCAGAGCCGTTGTCTACTAGCACCTTAGCTGCCCTGTCGTTGATGATGACGATCCCCTCATCCACATGGGTGATGGGATCCACGCTGCTGGATTGTATGAGCTGCCTGATGATAGTTGACAGAAGGTGGCGCTGGTTGATGCGGTGCAGGCCTTGACGATGCAGACCTCGTTGTTGCACTCTGCGATAACGCCATCATCTAAACGTAGCATGGTTCCTTCGTGACTGACGGGGAAAATAGTAATTTTCTTACATGCGAACTTAATTACCGCAAATTTAATAATAAAGTGGGATTGCAGTACTTTTACGGGCGACACGGACATGAGGTCCCCTATGGGGGTGTTGGTGGGCTCCTCCAGCCAAACTGATCTTAAATCTGCGTGATCGAGAATATTTGGGCTAACAATGTTCATTTTTGCAAGTGTCACGGCTAACAATTTGCGACTCTTTTGTTGCCTTGAGGATTAAGTTGACGGTGGCAGTTAATTTATTGATTTGACTCTGTGTCTTGGTATTAATTTCTAATTGCCTATTGTTCGCGTCGATCAACCGCGCCTCTAAGACCCTACTCCTCTCCAAATCACAGGCATCTCTTTTTAAATTTCTTACATTTCCTGTTATTTCTAGATCTTGTCTAGATCATTAGCTTGGCTTAAGGCCTTCTTCGTAATACATTTATTATGTAGGCGATATGCTTTAAACAGAACATATGCACACAAAATTATTACAATTATCAATAACAATATGTTTGTTAGCTTAGAATCAACATTTGTTGATTCGATTTTATTAATTACATTGGTAGTGGAGTCCCCTGTTTTAGTATCAATTAAACCCATTTTGGGTGTATCATATGCAATATATATATTTTCAAATTTACTTATACTATTATCGTTCATATGTATTATTTAAATTTACTCTTTTTTAAATTTTTCCTGCCTAATCAGTGTGTCTGACCGTTGGGTCAAACTTTCCTTAACTCACACAACACAGTGGGAGTCATTACAATTATAAACATTTTTCTTTAATAATATAGTTAATTAATATTATTGTTGTCTTCTGTTGCTGCTACACGTCACTTCGCACATCTGGTCGAATAATGGTCCAGCGCAGTCGTTTGGGCATGTCTTCTTGACCTCAGGAAGCGGTTTTTCTGCGATTGGAGGCTTTTTGATTATTAAGTTTGGAATATTGTGAGGAGCAGGTGTTTTAAGATTGTTTAAGATTGTCTGTGACTCGATGTCACGGTCGCCATGTACAATGAGGAGATCGTAGTTGTGAATACTTTGCTTTCAGTTTTAAGAATGAATTTTATTTCTTCAAAATGTAAAGTCTTAGCCTAATACATGGTTTGGATATATAAGTCTCTGTCGCAGCAGAGTACGTAGTATATAGCTAAAAGAGAGTATGTAGCGTGGGATCTGCAGCGTAAGCATAAACGGTCAGCTAAAGGCTGGTGAAGAGCGCTGCGTATGAGTCGGAACCAATGTGGCTCTTGGTTATTAAAGTATATTTATTATTTTATGCAACAAAGTGCTACATAATATATTCTGAATATAGGGTGTTTTATTTAGGGCATATACTCACTACAGAACCTCCGGACTACCTCATCCTGAATCATTGCAAGCGTGTGCAAATCGCAATGGAAAGCGTTTACGCCCCTTGGGACGATTATGTCTACCAGTTCCTCCAACAAGGACTCCCTGCAGACGAAGTTAACCGTGTGGCGCCAATAACTCTCGCTCGTTAGTCGCGTAGTTGGCTTCACTGTCTTTAAGCGTTCTTGAAATCATTGTTATAGGGCAGCCCTCTTGTACATTGTTACTCATGCTATGAGTCGCTTATATTGCGCTCATTGTTCTTTATGAAATGATGCACATGTGTTTATGTGCATGTACATCTTGAGTCGCCAATATGCGCTCGTTTATTAGGTATTCTTTGAACATGTTAATGTAGGTATTTGAATACTTTACAGACGTTCTCGATTAGTGTCCAATCTTCTTCAGTTATTTTTTCGAGCGCCTTTTCTAGGTCGCTTTCGAAATTTGGGTTCACTATAATATTATTATTCTCATCCATTATGTAATAATTGGCACATCTGGCCGGACACAGAAAGCGGCACAAATGTCACTACCATAGTCCACAGTTGTCCTAAGTCCTCCTGGACTTTACGTCACGGTCGCCATATTTATTATTAATTTGTAGCATACAACGTATGACGAGTGAGCAGATGTTATTTAGTTGACGGTACGTAAGCACGCGCTGGTCTCCGGCTGTATTGCCTTACGACGATCGCAAAATAGAACCAGAAATCGGGAACAGAATCGGTCGGAGGGAACAGGAGCTCCAGTCGAAGGCCCGAACCCACTACCGAAGGGGAAGAGGAAGAGAGCAGTAGTTCGGAAGTAATAAAACTTTGTAGCAGCCTTTTGAGCACGCCTCGCTTACTGAAGCGGCTGTTCCATGATCGCCCCACCCTTCCATGATCGCCTGTTGCGAGACATAATTATCGGCGATCCCTTTAGGCCACTATTTTTCAATGCATAGTTGCCTCATATCCATCCTCCATGACTCCCGACTTTATTATTATTTTTATTACTTACTGAATCGGACATAGGTCCGTTCAGTACTTGAACTCTTGTGTAAGATCGTGTGAACGATTTGAATAAAATATGAAGGAACGTGCCGTTTGATTGTCTTTTATCGAATCTTTTATTAAAGTCCAAACTGTGAGCGTGCAAGCTCTGATTCTTATATCTAACATGTATGTATGTAATTATGTACTTATGAACTAAGAGGAATGATCATATATGTATATTAAATGAATTACATATGTATAATATATATATGTACATTGTTACTCATGCTATGACTCGCTTATATTGCACTCATTTATTAGGTATTCATAGAACATGATAATGTAGGTATTTGAATACTCTACAGTGGGTCTGTTGTTACTCTAGTACCAAAGAATGCATCTATTGGTTTCTTTTTAATGGTAGAATGACTGGATTAGTTGTAAACTTGGACTGCATTGAAAATAAAGTTATCGACCCTTCGTCTTCCTTTTTAAAGCATCTCGTGATCTCTGTGAAAGTTGAATGAAATCTTTCCACCTGTCCATTCAGTAATGGAGTTGGTCTTCCAAAAGAAATTTTATTGAAGCTGCCTTCATTGCTTTCTCATTGTCCATGACAACTGACTGTGGCATGCCGAACACTAACATAACTTCGCGAATGAGGTGTTTCAGGTCTTCGCCAGCTTTTGACTTTAAAATTTTGTAATGCTCTCTTTGGCGATATAGAGCATCAGGAGTGTTCACAGTTTGGTTTGGGCGGCAGAGTTCGGTCTGCGGCCAAGTTATTTAGTCTTAAGCATAAATGATATGTTATGCTTAAGAGAGAAGACGGTGTTCGTTGTGGTTTTTCTTTCTTCCAGAATCGTTTTTAAATGATCGTATTCCTCTTGTAACTTTACTGCTTTATTCCATTCAGGCGGAGTTTGCTGGCCGTTTAGCAACCACTTAATATGCGCCAGTCTCTTGTTTATCTTGGTTTTCACTCCGCCGCGTTTCTTTCCCATATTAGTCTTCGATTTGTAGGTTTTCCAATCTGTGTACTAGCATTGCATATGGTTGTATTTCCTCTAGGACTTGAGTGCCCAATCATCGTCTGATATCTCATTCAGTATTGCATTTATATATGCCACTTCCTCTAGTATGGAATCATTTGTATTTATCAGTCTTTTGACTTTGCGTATTTTGAAAACTTATCTATGGCTGTGAGTACTACATTACATTCTGTGCTATACAAATCTATATGGATTATCTGACCTGGGTAAGTGGGCATGGGAGTTGCTTGCTGCGGATGTCTATCGTACTTTGCCAACTTGCAACTAGCCAATCCTGGGAAGAAGTATGTGCTCAAGATTTGCTCGTTGTTTTCTCTATGTGTCCGTACTTGTTTTCTTGTGTACCTTATCTTGTAGTTAGGAAAGTGCGTCGGGTATATTACTTGGACTTGCTCTAGTATGCGTTCTGAAGTGAATATCCCATTTAATATTTTGGGGTCTAGTCTTGCTCTTAGGATTTCTATTAAGTCTTCTTGGGTATAGTCGGTCTTAGTTATAATGTGTTTATGATAACTTGGGAATGGTAGCTCAAATTTAAATGACTTTTTGTCCAATTTAACAAGTGTAGTTGGTTTCTGAATGCATTGATCAGTGTTACGTCCTGTGAAACTAATGTTATTCGTTCTATTTCTGTTTTCGTTTTGTTTTTGTAGTTGCTTTATTATTATTATTACTTTTCTCTCTCTACAGTCTTTGCTGTACTCTTTGATTTGGATCGTCGTTAAGAACTGGGGGCCTGATAAGATTGTTCGGGTTTGCCATCAATTTTTATTAATTGAAATATATCAATTTACATTAGTTCAAAGAAGTAAAAATATGTTGTGTAAATGGATTCAAATAGGAACCATTAATATTGTTAAATACTATGCCAGTTTTATTAAGATGAATTTAAGAAAATAATTTTGCCACTTATATTTATCAGATTGACGCTAAATGTTTCTAATCAAAATATATTGAATTCGTTCGGCCGATTTTCTTCCTTAAATTTCTTTTTGCTTGGTTGTTTGATTTAATTTTTCTACGCCATCCCAGATGGTGCGGATTTTCTCCTCTTTGGAGATATTTTTTCTTCTTTTCGAACCCCTACTAAGGTTCCGCTCTCCATACGCCAAAGATGTGCTCTGCGAACTGGTACTACAGAGCTTGCTCCCACGTAGCGCAAACTTGGGTTGCGTTTCTTTTTTGTATTTTTATCTCTGGGGTCCTTCCTTCTAAGGTGTGGGTAATAATTGGTATGTGTAAGGTTTTCTCTTAAGATATTCTTTAAGGTTCAATTTAAGTTCAAGAAATAAACGTCATCAGAATAAGATTGATTTATTGTTTTATTCTTAGATACAGAAGTGGCTTAATAAATATCAATAAATTCCGTGTATTGATCTTCACTATCCTACTCTGTTTCTATTTCCCTGTATGGCAAACTCTTGGGAAGGATTTTGCTATTTAAAACTTCGAATGCAGCCACGTGGGTCACAAACAATAGCTTTCAACAATTACGTATATACCAAACATCATTATCTAATGTGCAATAATATTCGATCACAATAATTTGAAGTCTTTTTTTGCCCAACAGCTCAGAGATTTTAAAGGAGTATCGGATATGTTTAAGTCCCGCAAAGCATATAGCATTATTCTTACTTTAACTAAATCTAGATCTATTAAATATCATAATCTCTCCCATGGCGCACAACAACACCGTGCCACACGTTGTCACTGTGGCAGAATACTACTGATTGTGCAACAACCAAGTACGCCACATTTCGCAAGATGAGCCCACACGACAACTTCATTCCCGTATTGCACTCAGGCAGCTCACATGCCGAACTCTGCTCAGCCTTCCACCCGGAACCTATCATCATTGTGAATAGTCATCATAAACGAGCAACCAGCAAAGGTCAGCAATTTTACTGTCTCTTGATATAAAAGGATGTCACCTCGTTGCCTTCAAATGGGTGTCCCTCATAAGCCACACCAAGTTTTTAAACAACCAGGAGGTAGACAAGATTCCAGCCTTCGATACCGCTACTACACCGTGCTAATGAATGCAACCGATGCATCATCCAGGCACTCTAAGATGTAGCATTTCAATTATTGAACGTTCCTCGTCTGGTTCGCACTTGGAGTGACAGTCAACCTTATTTTCTGCGCACATACAATATTATATATTATATATAGGTTTGAAGCGAAGAGCGTTCTACAATTGAAATATAAAACGTCACCGGAAAAATCAGTATCGTTGAATGAGTTTTCAAGTGCCCCTCTCGAATATTTGTTGAGCTGCCCTCGCTCTTATTTATCGATGCAACTTCATGAGCTGCAACAATCGGGATCGGTAACAAGATACTTGCCTGTGTTGAGTTATCAGCATGATTATATTGAGTCGGCTTGCCGACTATAAGTTTATGTTGTAATTCTTTTCCATATCCACTTTTAGCTTAAGCATAAATCCCTTTGCGTTCTGTAATTCTGTTCAGTATAATTTTTATTAAATGTCATAATACAATTATATTTATTAATACGCCACAAGGCCAGCGATTGGAAAGTTTTGACCAGCAATCCCAACGTAATCTACGATACAATTACAGCTGCAGCTTCTGGACAGAATCAACTCTCTGGAGAGGCTCCGATTGCCAAAATTAAATAATTTATGTCTAAAAGATTACGCCGCAGCTAAGGTTGGGGGAACTTTGTTTAAGTACATATGTATGTATGACCAGAAAACCGAATAATAAAAGGAAGACTAAATTATAAACAAAACTAAAATTGTTTAATCAAAATTCATTATCAATCAAGCGCTATTAGTGGTATTTTATTTTTATTTAAAACTTTTTGAGGACTCGCCAATGAAACAGAGATTTATATTACTGATGTTTAATCATACTATAATATAATGCAATGTATGTGTATTTCTACGAATTGATAATATTAATTTTATTAAATTATATCTGATCATTATGGAACGCCAAATGTAAGTATGCACGTCATTTAAGCTTTGTTTAAGGAAATTTTCAACAATATAAAGGTTGACATAATAGATTCTTTGGTAGTTGTGCGATTGCTCCATTACGATTTTTTTTTAATTTTTAATGTATTAAGCTCGAATTATTGTGATTTTAGGCGCCATATTTATTTTTTTTGTTCGTCTGCAACGCAAAGAGATTTCCATATTTTTCAAAGTATCAAGTGCGACATTTTTTGACTTCTGATAAATCGAGCTTAATCCATAAAATCATGAAAAATCGGAGTGGATTCCTATCGAACAATTAACAATTCTTCTTAGGGATTGTTGTTATTGTTATTATCGCTTAGAGCAGCAAGAGCAAATTTATTTAATACTCCTCGTATGAAAAGTTCGTGTTGAACAGACTATTGCAAACGTTGACTGCTACATTTCGGCGTGCGATCTTCTTGGAACGCCCATTGGCGGTGAACTCCTGATTGTCCACAATAACTCCTAGACGCTGCATAACATTTTGCTTTTCCCCGATACACCCATGATCCACATACGACAGTCCCGGACGCATCTACAAAATAAATTGGTAAATTAGATTTATATTTATTACTTCGATCTTTGAATTGCGGTTACTTACGACGCATAGCAACGTGGCTGGATGCATCGTCTCCCAGTTGGCTGGCAACTCGGCTCGTACTGGGGGCTTCTTTGGCTCCTTTGGTACAACTGCAGCAGCCGCAGCTGGCGCATTCTGATCTCCCGATGGAGCTGCAGAGCCGCAAGCAGATGGATGCATTTCCGGCACAATAAAACCCTCGCGTTCCCATTCGGCAAACAGCTTGTAAATAGCAAATGACGCCAGGTTCAACATTGGTACATCGTCCTCTGGTGCGTCACTTGCATCACCATCGTTCGTGTCCATGTCTAGATCTCCCTCGCTGACCACTTTTTGCGGTTGCCTCGGCCTTGGTGTCATTTTGGCAATAATATAATCGCGCAAAGCTTTCTCGCAGGCCAGATTCTTTGAAGCCATTTTTGAATGACCTTTGCCCTCGTACTGCTTGGAATTAACGGTAACAATGGCAGTAAAGCCACCATCCGGATTGCTGTTGATCGTAAAGTCACTGATATTAATCCCCTTGACCTCGTTCAATGCCATCAAAGCATTCTTGGGCAGCATTGACTTGCGCAATTGACGATTCTGACGAAGTTTCTTATCGCGGGTCCTCTCTGAAGAGATGAAATGAAAATATGAACATATGTTTATATTAAATTATCTGGAGTATAAATCCCGACTATTCACTTACCTGATGACTTCTTCCGCTTTTGGAATATTTTCTTAAATGGTATTTTGCCGCTACTGTCAAAATCGTCGCCGTTATTAGAGCTTAAATCGACATTGGTATCGTCCTGCACCTCGATAACATTGCAGACTGGGGCAATAGGTTCAGTCTTGACGATTATTGGCATGGGCAATGTCTCCAGCTTTTCCGTGGGTTGCGGCGTAGCGACCACAGCTGGTACAGGAACTGGTGGAGCAGCAACATTGGGATTCTAAATAAGGAATATAATGTTATTAAAGGGACAATAAATTTAAATAAATTTCAAAAATATTTCTAACTTTCTGTACTCAAAATAGAAATTTATATTATCCTCAAGTTACAACCTACTGCAGTCTATCTTATTTTAAATAAACTCAATTTATTCTATTATTTTTTACAACATTTTATTTATGTTTATTGTTTTGTTTTGTGAATAAATAATAAATAACAAATTTTAAAATAAAGTAAATTGTTAAAAAGAGACGATTTTAATCTTTATCTAAAATACACAAATTCTTAGCTCTACCTGACTCAAAAAGATTTCATATTTTGTTAAGGTTTGAAAAGAAAAAAAAAACATGAATTCGAATATTATGCTAAAATAAACTGTTATAGTCTAAGGTCTTTCCTTTTGCATTCTTCAACTAAAAGTAAAAGAGGCACAGGTACAGGCAGAACTAATGTTGCTTTCATTGCCCATTGCAATGCAATCCCATTACCAATCTCGAAATGTCTTACATGCCATTCAAGGGGGGATCTACTACCGGCGAGGGCGTGGGCATATATCGCAGCACGTGTGCCTGTGCCGGCGGTTCTACTAAAAACTATAGTTCAGGAATAGCCATGACCACTCCTACAACCCAAAGTGCCCAAACGAATCATGCAGACGCACTGTTCCAACGAAACCATGAGCCAACCAAATTGCAATGGTTTACGATAATGTCACATCAACATTAACCAAGTGCTTGGGGCCAACCAGGCGACCTGGTGATAGGACAGGCCAAGGGGGCGGGGGAGGGGATCGCCCAAGCGTTTGATCATTTCGAATTGGCGTTTTTTCGTGTCTCGTTTGGGTACTCAAGTGAAGTAAATGAGCATTGCTATCTAACGCAAAACTAATAATTTTAGTTACAATTTTGAATGAATCGATTTCCAGTAGCCATAAAAGTAACCAAAATCGCAAGTTCAGCTGTTCATAAATAAGTGCTGGCCTCCTCATGTAAATTGACCGCCCAAACCTTCAGCTTCTAAACGCCATCCATTTGTATGCGTGTATGTATGTTATAATGTGTATGTGTAAACGTGTGTTAGTATTTGTGTGTGGATGTACGTATGTATGAAGCGGAAGGCGAATAGGAATGAAGAGTGGACACAACGCTAGGCACTTGCGATTAAGGCACTTTTAGTGGCTATTGCAAATAAATTCACAATTGGTTTCGAGACACACATTTTCAATTTGTGCTCTGTAAATTATATAAATAAAAATAGAATTAATGTTATTGCAAAATATTTGTAATATGTTGTGAAATTATAAATGAATATGTATGTATGTACATATTTATGTATGCATCTGCAAATATCGTTGCTGTAGGTATGTATGTATGTATGTATGGTATGTATGTGATAAGCAATTCATTGTGTATATGTATGTACATCTGACTGTTTGTATGTATACCAGTATTGATTGGAACTACGCACTGCATACATAGTATGTACCGATGTACAAGTATGCATGCAATATGCAACATTATGCAAACAAATACAGGCTTAAAGGCATACTTACTTATATTTAGGTGTAAACATTTTTCATTTACACAAACATAATACGTATGCATACACAATATTCAATCATAGCTAATATTCTAATCGTACCATAGCATATTACTCATACATTCATATTTATGTATGTATGTACATACATTTGCAAGCAAACGTATATATGCATATGTATGCATATATATATTTTATTAATGAATCATAATGAAAAAATTGAATGAACGACAGATTAATGAGTAATGCCATAGTTTCAAAAAATTTTACATTTAAAAACAAAGCAATACTTACATAGACGCCCCCAGAAACAAAAGGTTTATTAACAACGCTCCTGCGTGTGCGATTCATTATTTTTCTTTATTTATTTTTTGACTTGATTTTTTTACAATTTCACAATCCTTCGGTTGAAAGAAGTATGACTGTGAATTGAAATTTAACACATACCTTATACTTCGAAAAATATATTAAAATATACCTCTTTCACATTCGATAACTTGGTTACACTTTCATGCGAGTTTAATTTTAACGTATACTATTTGCATTCGAAGAATATACTAAAATATATATGTTTTCTACAATTGCCATATATAATATACCATTTCATACATGCGTAAATGCACACACTCGGTTCGGTATATTCTGAGATTGAGTCACGCTTTAGTTGCATGTTGGCTCGAGCAAAACTGTGCCTGAAAATAGCAGATATATCTGCCTATGTTATGGCCTACTAAAATACGTATAAATAGATCAGTTCTCTGTTACTGGGCATCAGTTGGTGCGCAGCAGTCGTAGGATGCGGACGTGCAGTGCAGAGTTCCTCTAAAGTGCCAAGAAGAAAACTAATTAAATATTATTAACTATATTTTAGTACATAGTATATATATACTATAGACTTACATATATACTATATACATATATATTTATTATATACTATATACATACATACATATATATATATATATATATATATATATTTATTATATACTATATACTATATACCATATGTATACATTATACATTATTTACTATGTATATACAATGTATTATGTATTATGTATAATGTATCCTATGCAGTACTCTGCACTGCACGTCCTATATATATACCATATATATATATATATATATATTATATTATATACTATGTACTATGTACTATGTACTATGTACTATGTACTATGTACTATGTACTATGTACTATGTACTATGTACTATGTACTATGTACTATGTACTATGTACTACGTACTATGTACTATATACAGTATACTATATATTATATACTACATACTATACACTATATACTACTAGCGGACCTGGCGAACGTTGTCTCGCCTCTATTTAATGACTTCGGGATAACAGGAAGCGTTTGGCGAAAATCTCCAGAGAGCAGTATCTATGTATTGTATGGTTAGTCAACTGCACACACTCGTTTCGGTATATTCAGAGATTGAGTCACGCTTTAGTTGCATGTTGGCTCGAGCAAAGCTGCTAACGGACTGAACGCAACCAAATATTCAGCCACAGTTTTGCTCGAGCCAACATGCAACTAAAGCGTGACTCAGTTTCTGACTATACCGAAACGAGTGTGTGCATTTATGCTTGTATGAAATGGTATATCTACGTATTGTATGGTTAGTGGTTACACTTTCTAAGGTGCTACCACTAAGCATATAATATATAATTATATTGCTTATATATGATTAGTGGTGCTACGTTATAAAAAGCTTCATATTTCCTGTTCAAAATAAGAAAACACTAACAATAATATTTTACATTGTAAGCTTCTTCAAACTGTAATTTTATAACAAAAAATTATTTTTCATTTAAATCTTAAAACTTGTAAAAAGTAGAGAATTCAAGATATCCGTAATTCCATATACATAAAATTTACAATATAATTATTGCTAAAGGCTGGCATCTCCTGTAAATATCTTCGAGAAGTTGGCAGGTCTGTCATTATAGCGCGTGTTTTTTGTTTTTACTGAACTGAGAATCAATCTATTGGTTTAGAAGTGTTAAAAATAGACTACTAGCCAAAGGTGAAGTAAGTTAAGTAACATCAGTCGGTCCATCCTTTTGTGTTTACTTTTTGATTTTTTTTGTCTTATGTCATCTTTCAGCTTTAACATTGTCGGATATATCTTGGGTATAAAATATGGAAAATGAAGCAAACCTAGAATTAAAATCCGAGCTATCACTTTGTCCATGCAAAGAAAATGATACAACATTAGCTAGTATTCGTCCCGATAAACGGAAGAGCAACAATGAAAGACTGATAGGAACATTTGAAGGAACGCCGATGTCGCAGCTGTCGTTGCCTGTTGCTGGTATAACTGTAAAAAAATGCAGGTTTGAAGATTTTCATACATCACCTAAGAGAATATCGAATGCTCAGGATGATGAGGTTAATTTGCAGTTACAGCCAATCAAAATTGTTCCCATGGATGTGAAAATCAAAAACGAGCCATCAATTGGTTTGGATTTGGGATTTCTGGAAGAGCTTGCGGATGTGGATTTAGAAGGCATTCTAAATGCCGTGCAGAGCGAAAATTATGAAATGAAACAAATGGGTTTGAAACCGCTAAAAGCTGAAGAGAAATTAAAAACTCAACTAGAAAAGCATACCACAATATTTGAAGAATTACAGTGTAAGAAAGCGGAAAACAACAAGAAACAAGAAAAATCAAAGAAAAAGGACAAAAATAAGAAATGCAAAAAACCTCGCAATCGCAGCAAGCAGTCGGAAAATTCCCGAAAGCAGCAACACCCGAATAAATCTAACCGCACAAATAATGCTTCTTGTAATATTAAAAAAGACCTAATTGAGCTTGACAATGTGCCAGTTCCAGAACAAATGGATTTGAAACCGCTAAAAGCCGAAGAGCAGAGCATTGCAGATGATAAGAAATTAAAAGCTCAACTAGAAAAGCATACCAAAATATTTGAAGAATTACAGCCTAAGAAGGCGGAAAAGAACAAGAAACAAGAAAAATCAAAGAAAAAGGACAAAAATAAGAAATGCAAAAAACCTCGCAAACGCAGCAAGCAGTCGGAAAATTCCCGAAAGCCGCAACACCCGAATAAATCTAACCGCACAAATAATGCTTCTTGTAATATTAAGAAAGACCTAATTGAGCTTGGCAATGTGCCAGTTGCAAAACAAATGGATTTCAAACCGCTAAGAACCGAAGAGCAGAGCAGTGCAGATGATGAGGACTTAAAAGCTCTACTAGAAAAGCATACCAAAATATTTGAAGAATTACAGCGTAAGATGGCCGAAGAGAACAAGAAACAAGAAAAATTAAAGAAAATGGACAAAAATAAGAAACGCAAAAAATGTCGCAATCGCAGCAAGCGGTCGGAAAATTCCCAACAGCAGCATCGCTCGAATAAATCTAACGGCATCAACGATGATACTTGTAATATTAAAAAAGACCTAATTGAGCTTAAGAAAGTCAACATCAACTCTCTGCAAGGTGGTACTCCCGGCCCAGCAGCCCCAGCACCTGATTTAAGTATTAATGAAAAGCGTAAATTGCCAGTGGAACGCGCGAAATCCGTACTTAAATTGATGGCCCTTGAGAGATCTCAGGTACCGGCGACAGAATACCTGATTGTTGACACCATAAGGAATTTACCCAACCGCTCATCTGTGCAGAGTAGCGTAAATTTTGAAAATCCCTCACCGTTGTGCAACAACTTCAATGTTAAATACAAGTTTAATTCAGCGACCCCTGACATAAGTGTGTCCAAGTCGGGTCTAGAGGCTCTGCCTAGTTCAACAGACGCGTTACTGCGTCTCACCGGCATTGATGTGACACGATTAATGGAACTTCAACAAAATCTACGGCAGCATGAGAATGCGCTGACGGCTGTTAACCATACAGATGAGGAGTACATGTGTACAGGCCTCCTTCGAAGCATATCAACGCAAACAGATTGCAACATAGACAATCGTACACGGGATGTTGCTGTACAGACACTGCCTGTATCGACATCAGCTCAAGGGAGTTTTTGGCTGGATCCTCGATTCTGTGATTTTTGTCTCAACAACATACCAACGTCTTATTAATATTAAAGGAGCTATGCGCCTATATCCAATTTCGTAGCCGATTCAATATTTAAGGTTCTAAATAGCGCTTTGACCATCAAGCGTGCAGAAGTTCAGCATCTGGGCATGCAGAAACATTTCTCTTAAATTTAGTAAACTTTGATTTTTAATTAATTTTGAAAGCTATCTTATAATTTACAAAGATATCTAAAAAAAAATACAGACTATTACAGATTTATAATTTCTATAGGAATCTCGAAGAATTTCCATAAATATATACTTTAATAATAGTATTTGTATACATTACTAATGTACGGTGTTATAAAGAATGTGCTTTAAAAAATAACATGAATTCTAAATTTGTTTTTGTTTTATTTTATAATATTAATATTATATATCTGTGCTTAATTAAAGATGTAACGACTCATCATTACACTTATCGATAACACATTAAAGAGCCATTTAACAACACTTGTATTGCCCTGCGAAATGTTATGTTTACTATTAATAAATTATTGGTTTATTTCACTAAAGCACAGAAATGAATAAACAATTAATTTTCGTTTTACTGAAGTAATTATTTTGGTATATCTGAAAGTGTCAAGAGCTTAGGCTAATATTTGGTATTTTTCTTAAGAAATTGGCACATTTGGAATTTCAAATTGAGGTTTCATTGCTGGGCACATTGTCGCGTCCACGTAGAAAAAAAAAACAAACAAGCGGGCGACCAATTGTCGACGTGCATAGTTCTATTTAATATTTAAACACAACGAGATGCAATAAAACAAGTGCAAACAAGAAGACCAGCTAACTGGCAGGCGCACAGGCTTACACACTGGGGCGCTGACATTGACTACAGCCTCTTAATTCAGTAACAACACAAAATGTTGGGTGGCAAACGCACAGGATCGCGCCATGTTGCGGTCGTAATACTGATGTGCCTGTTCTGGTACGTCATCTCGTCCAGCAACAATGTGATTGGTAAAATGGTGCTCAATGAATTCCCCTTTCCCATGACTGTCACCCTCGTCCAGTTGTGCAGCATAACAATATACAGTGGACCATTCTTTAATCTTTGGCGCATACGCAAATACCAGGAGATACCGCGCTCCTACTATATGCGACTGATTGTGCCACTGGCCATTGGCAAGCTGCTCGCTTCGGTTACATCGCACATATCGCTGTGGAAAGTGCCTGTATCCTATGCGCACACTGGTGAGTATTCATCATATTATCATCAGCATCTCACACGTCAGCAAATGATAAAATATTAATTGATACGTTTTAGTCAAAGCAACGATGCCGCTTTTCACTGTTGTATTGACGCGCCTATTTTTTGGCGAGAAACAGCCCACGCTTGTGTACCTGAGTCTCCTGCCCATCATAACTGGCGTGGCGATTGCGACGGTTACGGAAATCTCATTCGATATGCTTGGACTGATCAGCGCACTCATTTCCACCATGGGTTTTTCCATGCAGAACATCTTCTCCAAGAAGGTAGGTGGATCACATTTCATCAATCCTATGCTCACCATACTTAGCTCCACTTTCTATTTGCATAGGTCCTCAAGGACACTGGCATACATCATTTGCGACTGTTGCATCTTCTGGGAAAACTATCACTATTAATTTTCCTTCCTCTCTGGCTGTATATGGACAGCTTAGCTGTCTTTCGGCACACGGCCATTGTGAGTAACCCATCACCATTTATCTACATTTTAATAATGAATTTGTTTCGCAGAAAAATCTTGACTATCGGGTAATTGCCCTACTCTTCACCGACGGCGTTCTTAACTGGATGCAGAATATCATTGCCTTTAGCGTGTTGTCGCTAGTGTCACCACTCACGTATGCGGTGGCCAGTGCTTCAAAGCGCATCTTTGTGATTGCCGTGTCGTTAATAATATTGGGCAATCCAGTAACATGGGTCAACTGCCTCGGCATGACGCTGGCCATCATCGGTGTGCTGTGCTACAATCGTGCCAAACAGATCACAAAGGGCCGCGAACTGCCGACGTTATCGCAAAGCAATCATGTTAAGTACATGCCGCTGCAGCACAACAACGATTCGTACTATCGCAGTCCCATGAATGGTCTGCACAAGACGCAGCAGTCGGCGGGAGCGGGAACGACGACTGTCACAATGCCAATGACAATGCCCATGGCATCCAATAGCAACAGTCTGCTGGCAAATGGCAGCGGAATGCCAAGTAGAAGTGCCACGCGTTTACTTTTTGTATAGTTTTTGTATTTAGTAAAATTGTATTACACCCGCCACATCCATCCCGTCTCTGTCCCAAGCTTCCGCCTGATTACGTTGCGTGCACGCAATGCGTCTAGGCAGAGATAAGAGAGCTCGCGGTTATCATAGGTAGCAATCACTCGGCAATGCGAAAAAAAAACATAGTATTCCGCATTCACAACATATAACTACTACTATATTGTACTTGTTTGATGTCCATACCACGCTCTCTGCTGCCTTCAGTTTCTAAATTTGTGCTTGCCGAATTAATGTAACTAATTTTTCCATATTTTTTGTTTATGTTTTTCTTTGCAAATTTTCCAAGAGATGCTCTATCCTAAATTATAATGTAAATTATTGTATGATATTTGTATGTGTATGACTATGATGCGGTGTGTAAATAAGTGTAAGTTCGAGTCTAAACCCAATCTTGAGCACTCGGGAATCAGCCTCAAATGTCGCTAGATTATTTCAACAATGTTTTCAGTTTATTTTTTTGTGATTCGACTCGATTTGATTAAGCATACAAAGTGTATTTACAGTAACAGAAACGCCAAGAAAAGCGTAATAAAAATTGTTGACCATGTACATAGGCATATTATGCAGGCAAATCCTTTTCGTTTTACTTATCCCATTTATCATCCAGTTCCAACACCATAATTTAAAGCGGGAGCATTTCTCGATTCAGGCCGGCAACAATTTAATCCACTCGTTGACTACATTTTTCCGGTAGCCAATCCGGCGGAGCAGTGTCTCAGATCGCCAATTGGTGGAAACAATCCATGCGGTGAGCGTCATAGGCTCCCTCTTAGCAATAAGTTTGGTCATGGTAGCAGCAAGCAGTCCGCCCAGACCACGCCGCTCCGCCTTGGGCAGCACTTGAAGCATTCTGAAAAACGGAACTGACATCAGCTTAATCCTTATTAAGCAGATAATACCCTTACCCCAAGCCGGAGTAGTCATTTTGAAATATCCATGCGATAAGTTCTCCAGTGTCACTGCGACAAACGCCCAACGTTTTATTGAATCGGATTAGTGCACGCAAGTACTCCAAAGATCCTTCGCCCTTGTTGGGCCAAATAGCATGCACGGCTTCCGCATCCTCGTCATTCAGTTGACGCAGGTCAAAGTCCGACAGCAACTCGGGCACATGCGCCGCGCGAGCCTGGGAATTCTCCAGGACTAAGCCAAAGCATTGACGTGGCTGCAGACCCACTGCGCCCTTCTCCAAAGCCAGCGCCTTTAAGCGTTCGCTAAAGTCGAGATCAACGTTGGTGAGCAATGCACCAGCTGACCATTCAATAAGTTTTGTCTGCTCTAAGCACTCAAAAAGTTCCGTCTGGGTGTCCGGCTGCCAGCTGAAAAACGCCACGCTCTGCACAATGTCGCGATGGAGGCTTACATATGTCCCAAAGCGCCGGAAATCGCCATTGCGATGGGTATAAAAACGCTTGCGCAGCGAAATGTAAGCCTTATCATCTTTGGCGATGCCCGCCGCATCCAGCTGTCGATCCCATTTGCGCTGGTTATACAGCAACAGGTAGTGGAAGTTGAGTGGCCCAAACTTGTCGCCATACAACTGCATCAACTCATCGACTTCATTATCGCTGAGTGTACGCAAAATATCGATATCCTTATCGCTCATTTTGGTTGAGAACAATGACTACACTTACACTGACAAAATCGGTCTGATTGCAACATGTCTTGTTAACGTCGACGTAGTCTAGCGTAGTTCTAGACGCAGCGCACAGGAGCGCATTCAACTTTATAAACTTGTCGAAGAACAAAACAAGTTGCAGTGTTATGTTGATTTGGCATGTCGACAGTCCGCTCCTGAGCCTTGTCACTTAACTAATTCCATCTGATTAGATTTTCATTTTATTCGACTAGGTCCAATTAGAAACAGGGTGACCATTGCAATGACGTTGCCGCTATGCAAAACCGATATGTTAATTGCGATAGGTTCAATCATCCCGCCACTTAAATTCGATTTGCATTTTTTGGTGACAAAAACAACAAGTTCAGTGCTCCCTAGCAACGTAGCAACCTGGTTTGTTTGTTTCTGTCAGCACTAGACATACAAATACATATTTATAGAGATTTGTACAATAGTCATGGTGCGCAGTAAGTTCATTAAAATGCCATAATTTATGTTTCACACTTTTGAATTTGTGTTATCGTTTTTCAAAAGTCACCGAGGCACTGGTGCGCAAAAAGTCGGAGCATAATGAGCGTTTAATTAGCACACTTGAGGAGCTGTCTCTGCACCAAGAGGATGTTGAATGCATTGAGCATCTGCATAACTGGTGTCGCGATCTCAAGATTCTACTGCTGCAGTCAAATCTGATCGCACGCTTCGAGAATCTTTACAAGCTCAAGCGGCTCGAATATCTCAATGTGGCGATCAACAACATTGAGCGCATTGAGAATCTCGAGGGACTTGAGTCGCTTAACAAGCTCGATCTGACGCTCAACTTTGTGGGCGAGCTGACTAGCGTGGAGTCCCTGATCGGCAACTACAATCTGCGTGAGCTGATATTGATCGGTAATCCCTGTGCGGACTATCCACACTATCGGGATTTTGTGGTGGGCACACTTCCGCAACTGCAGAGTCTCGACTGCCAGGAGATATTGCCCTCGGAGCGTATTCAAGCGCGACGTTTGCTACCAAAGCATCGCGCTGTGATCGTCCAATGTCAGGCTGCTCAAGCCATCGAACGGGATGAGCAGCGCATCCGCGTTGCCGAGCAGCAGGCAGCGATGTCCGCCCAGTATGCGGACCTTGATGACGAGGAGGAACGCACTCGGGCTTTCTGGAATGCCAAAAGTGAGCATTGCCCCGAGATACGCACCGAGATAGCTCGACAGCACAAACTGGGCCGCGAAAAGAGCATGTCAAAGCCAAACCCATTGTTAGAGAAGCCCAAAAAGACACCACACCTGTTTGCCCCCTGTGGACGACCCTACAACCTGAACCAGCCCAAGTTGCCATTCAACTTCCAGGACGAACCGGCACATTACAGCCTGCTGCTCGAGGTCTACAAGTGAGTAGTGATATTGCATATTAGCAGGTGATGTATTAATATATTCTTTCGCAGGCACCTGGACACCTCGCTTATCGACGTCGACGTGCAGCCCAACTATGCGCGTGTAACGGTCAAGGGCAAAGTCTTTCAGATTGCCTACCACGACGAAGTCAAGCCTAGTGAGTCACAAGTGCAGCGCTCCCAGATTACGGGCCATCTACAACTCACTCTGCCCAAGCTCAACCCCAACGAGCTGCTTACTGTCAAGTCTAAGCGAGCGACGGAGCTTGTTAAAAGGTTAGGCAGTAATTATTATACATACGCGTTTATCCGTCTTTCTGTCTGTTCGCTTTAAGCTACTTTCCCAATGTTAAGCCACTGTTTATAACATTTATTCAAGATGTGTCTAGCTGACATGGAAAGGATCAATATGCAGCATACCAAATGTTGTTTCCTAAGATATTTGCGACAAGACGGCGTAGCTCTGTCTTTGATTTGTTTAAATTTCTATGTAATCTTCGGTGTCCCGAAGTTAGCTTCGCTTGCTGTTACTAATGTACATTTATTGCAGCGTCACTACCAAGGGACCGCAGGGAGTGGTGGACATTAGTAACATCTGCGCGCCACCCGATCTGCCCGATTTAATATAAAGGAAGAAGTCTTTATAGAGTCTCATTATGTTTATTTAAAAATGGTTTATTTAAATAATTTCTTTTTTTTGGGTTTTTTTTTTTGTTCTCCTTCTGCTGCCTCCTAGTCAATCATTCCGCGCTGACCCAGATGCCTATATACACATTTATATATAGTGATATTTTTGTTGTATATGTAGTTACATCCGTGTGTGTGTGTGTGGTGTGTAATATTATGAACTTATTAAAACAATTGGGGAAAATGAGAAATCAAATTGAATCACTTAATTATAGCATAGGTCGTATTAGTATCTACTATTTTGTATATATAAGCTATGTATAAGGTTGTGTTTTTTGTCTTTTGGCTAATTAATAATCCTGTTGAACGCTAAGAGTTACACGGAAACCGTTTTGCCAAATATTGCAGCTGCTTTGGATTTCAGATTTTAGATTTTGGATTGGGATTCTTTTCGCTTTACAATGCGGCTAAGTCTTGTCGAGTTTACAGTTTACAGAGTTTCGTTTTGGAGATATTTGTTGGTTGGTTGTTGCGGGACTCAAAACAAAAGCAAAAACATTAAACAATTGCAATTACCATGGAGTTGAGTATACATACATACATTCTAATATATACGATGAGACTCGCTAAGGGATCGTGTGTGTCATTTCATCTCTTTCTTATGTTTTTCTCTCTTTCGTCTCAGTCTCAGAGCGCAGCTTAAAAAATGGTATTCTTGTTGGATAGTAGTACTATTATTCTGTTTTCAGTGCTTACGAGTGAGGATCGTTACATGAAATTAATTGTTATCATTACTATTACTGTTGTTATTTTATTAGTATTATATTTATAATGGTAATCGTATGCAGTCATTAATTTGTTTTCTTTTGTTTTTCTTTTTAAATGGATAGCAACAATCTTGTATTCTCTCTCGCTCATATAATATTTCGGTTTTTTTGTTTTTGTTTCGTTTTTAGTTGTATTTTAAATAGTATTGTATTGTTTTTGTTTTTAGCTGTGGTTGTGCAGTTGTTTTTTGTTTTTGTTTTATGCTTAATACAATTATTTATGTTTGCTTTTTGCGTTTATCGTTTTGCTTAAGTCCTTTGTTGTGTTTTTCATTGGTTCTCATAGAAAACGTATAAGTTTGTTGGAACAAAGAATTAAAAAACATTTCGAAAAAAGCGTTTTGCATTTTTTGTTTTTGGTTTCTCTCTTCTGTTGTATGTTGTTGTCGTTGTTGTTGCTGTGGTTGCTGCGGCTAGACACAAATTGTTAACAACATTTTACATGTTGGAAAACGAGGTAGGACATTGCTTTTCTTCATTTTGTTGTAGTTATTTATGTTTCATGTTTTGATGTTTGTTGTCATCGACCAAATAAAAGCATAGTTAGAATAAAACAAATTGTTTGATTATAAATAAAAAGCGCCCGGATCAAGCGACTTGGTTTCTTAACTTTCAGCATGAAAATATGTGCAAAAAGTCAAACGTCAAATAAATTACAAATAGCAATACATATTTTGGTTATACCTTGAGACTTAAATATCGTTTCGTAATTGTAAGTTGTATGTTCAACTAATCTAAGATGCCCACATGTGTCCACCAAATTATGAAGCACAGAGAGCACGGTTAAACTAAAAGCGCTAAACATATTGCATCGAGCTGTTGCTGCCTCCGTATCGGTATCTATCGGTGTTTCCGTCTCTAATCCCATTCCCACTTGCTTTCCCTTGGTTCTCATTGATACAGAGACAGAACACAAAATCATACGCTTCTTTTCCGCTCCCTACAACTACATTGTGTTGCTAGTGTGAACTAATGTGTGTCTATGTGTGCTGCTGATCTTGTTCTTATTGATGTTGTTGTTGGAGTGCGTCGACAACTGTGCGTTGGTTTTTAGCAGCGTGATAGCCGCAGCCACATCCACATCCACAATCATAAGCAGAGCAGTGGCCGGGCCAGGCCGTTGAGGGGCGAGACATGTGTGAAAGTGTTGGTTTGTGTGGGAAGGGGGTGGGCAAGAAAAATTGACTCTTAGACCCGCAGGATCTCGCACGCTTTGTTATAGCAAATGGCTATCCAGTCGGGTTGCGTGGCACCCCATTGTATTTGATTGACTTCGCCTTCAGCAGCTGTATAGGCTAAAATTGGATCCTCGATTGCACGTGGCATTTGTTGTATATCCCAGATCAGTGCTTGGTGATCATCACCGGCAGTGCAAATGTGACAGGAACTACAAATATGACAAATATTAGCAATCAATCAAAAGATTGCTCTATAATAGAGTCAGCGTTGATTTTCTTACCTATGCGGCGCCCACGCAATACCGTTGACGCACGCTCTGTGATTGCTCAGTCTTGCAACAGGTGTACAAGGAACACGAACATCTAAAATAATAACTTCGCATGAATCCATGGCAACTGTGGCTAAGTAATTCGGATCCTGTTTGTTCCAGGCCAAGCGCAACAACGCCGTATGCGCAGGATCCTAAACATAAGGAAAAAAAAACATTTTAAAACACAATAAAAATTACAATAACAAGCGTTAACGCACCTCGTAAATAATGGTCGAGTGCTCCAGATGACGCAAATCGAACATGCGCACTGAGCCATCAGCACCCACAGAGGCAAACATATCCCGGCCGCCGCCGGCACGTGAGAATGCAATGTCATAAACCTCCTTATCGTGCGCTATTAGCTGCGTCTTTACATGACCAGCCACATAGACGCGTGCGTGCGGTTGCCCCGTCTCGAGACCCCATATTGTGCATGTGGTGTCTATCGATGATGTGCCAACCAAATTGGGATCCACCTCGTTCCAATCGAACGATGTGAGCGGCGCACAAAAGTCACTGTTTTTGTTATTATTTAGCACACACTCTAGACGTGTATCTGGTTCGCCGGCTCGCCATACGCGAAGGTAGTCACCGCTGGTTGCCAACAGATCGGGATAGATGCCCTTGGAGTCTGGTATCCACATGATTTTCGTTGTTGGATATGGATGGTCAAAGGTGCTGTATGATCGAAACAAAAATATATATGGTTATAATTTACAATTCTTGTTGCAGGAGTTCTAGCCATCGGCTGTCTCACCTTTTAGCACTAAATTCGCTGGTATCCTCGTCCAAGCTAATGATTTGCACTTTATTATTGTACTCCTCGATGAAACTGCCAAGTGCGAGCCGGAAACGTTTGTCCGGCCTCACGCTCCAGTTCATGGAGTATAAGGGCCATGGCGCCAGGTATTTGTAGATTTCCTTACGTTTTCCGGCGGTTGATGACATAACTTTAAGGCAGATCGGATCGATTTATCAAATAGAATTCAGCAAGTTGAACTCGCAAGTTTGCAAACTCACCTAAGTATGTATATGCTGGGGGAATGAAGAAGACAAGAAGACGTTGCTCCTAGTTGTACACAACAGCAGAAACCAAACTTTTACACAAGATGGTTGGTATTCCCCAAAAAGCTAGCTAGGCGGGGTTGGGAGGAGCGATGGCTGGTATAAGACAGAGCCGCTACAAAATGACGATGGCTATGCGGATGCGGATGATGATAATGACGACGAGTCGACTTAAAATCGGAAAATTAACAAAAAAACGCTGCACTCTTTGGTTTACTGTAAAAGATGGAATAACAAAAATACATTAACACAATTTATAAATCGTTTGTGTCTTTATTAGATGTTTCTTCTATTTTCTTTGTTAAGCTACTCACTTCATTTTGTATGACGACGTTGGTGGCGGCGGCGCAGGCTAAAGTGTCGCCCACTCAGCCTTTTTGATGTCCAGAGTCCTTTAAATGTTTATTAGTTGTTATAACGGCGGTAATGCGTTGTCCTCCTGTAAATGAGTTCAATTGCAAATTTGTTTTAAATCAATTATGACATATTGTCAGCTTTTGGCTCTTTGCAAAGACCAGGATACACAAAACTGTAAGTTTTAACAGATTTAGCCGAGTTAAGATTTTTTGCAAATGCAAAAGTTGGCAACACTGAATGTAATGCGACGCGACAATTTGCGGCTGATGAGTTTTGTTTATAAATAAGTAAATACGAGTTAACGCCATGTACCAAACACATTTATAGCAGCAGAACTCGATTATTAAATTAAATAGGCATATATACATAAATATAATTGATTTATAATCGCATTTAAAAGTTAAAAAATTTTCACACCTGAACAGAATTTTCTCTCAAAATGTATATACACGGCGGTGTTGCCACTTTATGTGATGACGGCGATGGCGACTAAGTTCGATAATTTAGGATTTTGTAACCATCTGTGGTAGGCAGGAAATGCATTCATCAATTTTCATTCATCGATATCAACATCGATGCAATCAGTGTGACTTTTTTTTTTAGTATATTCTATTTGTTTTTGGTAATATATGTATATCAAAAATTACATATTTTCAAGTGCGTTTGGATGAAATCGTTTATTTCGTGTATTAACACTGCAGACATCGACAAATTTGAGTAAATATGAATGGAACCAGGTTGTTCAATTCAATAAGAAAGTATCTAAAAATTATGGGATTTCATATGCTGGTATATATTTGGAAGTAAATTAGTATATTATGAAGTTTAACTTGCGGTCCCTCTGCTTATAAGTTTTTGATTGCTTAACCGGCAACAAGTGATACAGAACAGTCATCAAATGTATAAATATGTACAATCTGCGAATACTACGCCAACTTCGGCATAGTTTCATCGGACAGGCGCCTGCAATAGGATTGAAACAGTCACCTCCCCATCGTTTGCTAGCTAGTCAGTACAAAAGGCGCCCTCAATTAGGCGCGACGCAATCGGATCAGCTGGATAAAGTGAAGGCTGCATATTTAGAGAGAAGCAGCGGGTTGAGCTATGAGGAGTGGAAGCACGTAAGGAATTCACTTACTGGAAGCAACAAGTACATCAATGGGCACAATGTGGATGCAGTCATTTTAGGTTTGTGTGCCACTGGTGAGCAGCTGCCAGTGGCGAAGAGTTATCTAAAGTATCTGCAAGCTGAAGGACTTAAACCGAATGCAGCGACTTTGGGCCGACTACTTCGCGTCTATAATGCAGCTTACCATATACGTTCGCTCAGCGACGAGGAGCAGTCGGAAATTCTACATATCTGTGATACGCTTCAGGATAACCACGAGATCTTAGATGCCAGCAGCTGTGACCATCTGATACATGGCCTAGTAGCCACTAATGAGCATTGGCAACGCGCAATGCCGTTTCTTGAAATGATGAAAGTGACAAGTGCACCCAGCGTATCCGCCTACAGCGCTTTGGCGTGCAAAGCTTTTACCTCAGGACAACCAGAGCTGGCGTGGCGATTACTTGAGGAAATGCTGGAGATGCGCAAGCTGCCCAAGTGCGAAGTATACTTGGCGTACCTGGAAAGCAGTGCCCGTCATGTGCAGACTTTTGGTGCGCAACTGGAGCGACTACTACGCTTTCTCGAGAGACATGACATTCTACTCACCGACAAAGTGGCCCAGCAGCTGGTGAATCTATCGCAGCAACTGCCCAAGCAATTGCATGTGACTTCCACGCATCTGGAACGCATGGGTAAATGCGCTGCCTGCCAACAGCATTTGGAACACGTGGCCATCAGCGATGCACAGTTCGCCGAGTTAAGCGAATCCTTCTTAGAAAAAGTGCTCATTCGCAAGGACGTGTTTCAGAAGTCTACGCCAGAAGAAGTGACCCGATTTAAACAGTATGTGGAACAGACCGCCCCGTACGACTGCGTAATCGATGGCCTCAATGTAGCC
The DNA here is from genome assembly GCA_018150935.1 of Drosophila pruinosa. Lineage (NCBI taxonomy): Eukaryota > Metazoa > Arthropoda > Insecta > Diptera > Drosophilidae > Drosophila > Drosophila pruinosa. Next base: position 16,882,177 of record JAECWR010000194.1, on the reverse strand, counting down.
TACTCGACGGGCAACAAGAAGCCACCTCAGCAGTTGGCCCAGCTACTAGCCACAGTCGTGCGCTATTTTAAAGATCAACGAAAACGTGTTCTCGTTCTGGGACGACAGCATATGCGCAGCTGGTCCAAGCCGGCCATGCAGTACATACAGAGCAACGCCTGCGTCTTCTTGACTAACAACCTGTAAGAATTCCACCAGCTTCTGACGTATTAGTTGCATTAATTGTCCTTTGTTGGTATAGCTCCCAAGATGATCCGTTTCTGCTTTACGCAACATTGCGAAGTGGACAAGATACAGACTTTTTCTCAAGAGATCTAATGCGCAGTCATGCTTTCCTACTGGGCAATGAACTGAAGCCTATCTTCCGTCGCTGGCAACAGGAGCATCAGTATTCGCTGGTCACACAAACTAAGCCCGGCAAGATCATTGTGAAGGAACCCATTCGCTATCTGCTTAGCGCACACAAGGCGGACAACGTGTGGCATGTGCCATGTATCGAGAGCTACACTCCGCACCCGCCAGACAGATTTGAGGTGCCGGAAAAGTGGCTTTGCCTGAAAATTGCGAGTTAAATCTAAATACAAATGTTCTGATTGCATTTTTATAAAAAAAAGTTTCGAGACAACAGAAAAATAAGAAATTAAAGAACAGGCACGAATTTGCTAAACAGAGAGTAATGTCAATTAGCCGCAATCCAGGCGGGAGCACTTGTGAAAGGCATCATAATTAAATGTGGACAGTCGCTTGCGTCTTTGCTCATTTCGTATCTTCTTTTTGGCTGCGCACATGAGACGCTCTTTGATGTAGTTATCCATTTTAAAGTCCATTTCCGCCGGCGGCTTGGTTACGTCATTAGTTTCACTTGTAGCAGCTGTGTCCAGTGCCTTGATGATCAGACTAAGCAGAGCATGCGCCAAACGATGGCATACATCATACTCGATGGCATCCTGGCTAGTGTAGTAGATGGCCGATTGAGACGTGGGCTGGACACCGATGGCGAGCAGAATGTTACAGAAAATACCACGTTGCATGCGTGCATATGGATCGACCAACTGCGGCGGAATACGCATTGTGGTTGCTAGATGGGCGATAAACTTGGCGAACTTCTTGATTAGCACATTAAGGTACTGTGTGCGGCATTGGCGCTCCATCTTCGTGAGCATGTTGTAGTAGAGCTCTTGCTTACGTTTCAGAAAATCCTCCTTGCGGCGCTCCTTCTTCTTGGTGTTCTTAAGCACATCCTCAAGTTGCCTATGTCAGGATATATTGACTATATTATCGGGCTAAGAGTCTGCTGTCACTTACTCTGTAGTGATGGCATTCTGTTTGCCCAGCATACGCTTGATGCGCTTGGCTCGTAACTTTGGATCATAATAGTCCTTGAACTGCTCATAATTATCTGTCAATAGGAGTCGCTTGGGCTTCGATAGTGCCACATCGTACGCTCTGGCCTTGGGCGGCAGCGCCGGCTGATAAGCCAAGCGCCGTACATATGACTGAAGCTTTGAGACGTTCTCCTCCTGTCGTTTTTTACGGTTTTCAGGGCTGCAATAATCTGGATCCTCTTCCTCCTCCTCTTCTGTAGACGACGTAGGCAGCGCCTCATCCCAATCAGAAATATTTGAGCTCGCCATGACCGCAGGCTTCTTTCAAAATCGCGATTGATTTAGCAAACAATGGAATCACAAGGAGAAAAATATTTAGTTTTTATGAATTTATAATAATACATAGAAGGAACAGGGAATTTGATGTTTCTATATAGAGCTCTAAATGAATAGTGAGCACATTTAGAGTTCTAGCTTTATGACTAGTAGTAGAAAAGACAAAGGTAGCCTTGATCCAAACATTTTTGAAAGCAAGTACATTTACACCAATGTGTCGCCATCTTTCGTTTGGATGCGAAATTAGTACGTGTGATTTTTGCTTATCTATCATCAGTAAGTAAAGAACTTAGTGCATCTATTTTTAAAATAAAAACTGCACATAGCTTATCGTTTTTCAATAATAAAATTGCTACTATTCTTAATACAATTTAATGGTCAATCGCAACAGGTCTAAATTTATTCTATTAAATAATTAGTTGTACATTTATTAACGTCACTTCAGAAACATTCGTTTTGCACGGAACGCTCTAGAGTGAATGTGTATTCCTCAGCTAAACCGTCTACGGACATTTGACGCGTCAATAATGCAAGTATTCCGTCTATTTGTGATTGTGCTCCATTGAAGCCATCCTTGCTAGATAGATGAGGCGATAGTTCAAACGGAATGTCTTGCAGATAGTTCACTGGCACGTTTTGAGTTATCCCCGTGCCCATGCCTGGTTTTGGACCGAGAGTTGGCGGATATGGCATTGGGCCGTATGCTGATTGTGGCATGGGTGGATACATCATTCCGCTGGGGGATGTTACTGGGTCTGCGTCAGTTTTGCGTTCCACAAATATGAAATCATCACCGTTGCTTTGTTTGGGTATATCCGATGGGCCCTGAATAGCCTCCTCGGTTGGCGTCTCAGCTGGCTTACGTTTGCCAAACAGCGAAAACATAGTGCACCGTTGCAACAAATTTGTCAAATCCTATACTATTAATTTCAATTAGATTCTAAAATTTATTTGTGTTCAATTATATTTACGCAGCCAATGAGTTTTGTTTAGTGTGACCGCAAGCTAAAGTTCATTATATACTTTTTAATTTCCAAAAATATATCGGAATACATATACATTCATACTAGTTTTGGCTACTCTTTTTATATGACACAATTTTCAAAAAGTCGAAAAAGAGCGATGATAGCATTTCAATGCTCACAAAATACCAAGGGTGCACCTTCGGTATTGAGAAGTTTTAAAAAACAAATTGAAAATTTGTGTTTTCGTAATTATTTTTTAAATTTTGTCAGTAGCCGCTTAATGAGGGGTGCGGGTACATAATGAAAAAAAAAAAAATACTGAAAATCTAGCACATCTTAGTGAATCCAAATTGGATTTGCATCCTGATACAATTTTTTCTTATGGGACTTACATCGGACCAAAAGTGAATCCGAGCTGTACAGTGTTTTGGATTCATATCAAGGCTGCTATCACTAACCATACAATACGTATTGTATGGTTAGTGGCTCAAGTGCAACTAATCGTTTAATTGAGGTAACGATATATTTTGGTATATAATTCAATGTAAAATAGTATATTTCGAAATTCAACTTGCGGTCACGCTGCTGCAATACAACGCTGTGATTGGTTTTGGTTTCAACTTCAAGCTAACAATTTTTGTCCTATCGGAAAAAAAGCTAAAAAGATGTCAAAGGCTGACCAGGACCAAATTGGTTCGCTGAGCATAATGGAGGTATTTATCAGTTGAGAACTGAATCGGTTTTAAACGCTCTTTTGGTGGCCATCGCGCCATCGGATACATGTTAGGGTACAGATACAGAAGCTAATAATTGTTCCATTCCATTCACTCGATTTCGCAGCAAATTAAAATTCTCATCAAACCGCCACCGAACGAGGACGAGAAATTTGTACAGCGAAGCGGTAATGCTAAGCATCCATACTACAGGCGTCCTGGACGCGGACATAACCATGATTTATGCGATGCTTGCGAGGAGGGCGGCAATTTGTTGTGCTGCGACCGCTGTCCCTCCAGCTTTCACTTGCAATGCCAGTGAGTATTGAGAGTAAAATCCGTCTTACACAACTATCTTGCAGCTATGGATTTTTTGTTTTGTTTATTTGCGACTAGTGATCCGCCACTCAGTGAGGAAGATATACCCAGTGGGCAGTGGTTATGCCATAGTTGTCGCATGGTCAAAGTTTCGCAGCCGGCCTGCTCATCTAAAGCCAGCTCCGTTGAGCGTGTTCCCTCGGCAGGCAGCGGATCACGCGCCAATACGCCTTCATCAGGTGAATTGGAGTCCATCCCACTTAAGATACGTAACTTGCGCAAACGCAGCAACAGCGAGCGTAACAGCACGGAAAAACTGCTATCAAAAATGCCGCTGGCAATTCAGCGTGCTCTTGATCCCAATAGGAAACCAACACCATTGGATGATGTTATACGTGCCGCAAGTATGCTTAACCCCCAGCAGTTTTCGTTGCCGCCCGAGCTTGAGCTGCACACGCAGTTCCCAGGCAATGGAAAAGTGCAGCCAGTGCAACAGCCGCACACCAGTGGAGGCGGCAACGGTCATCGTAAACCCAGCAATCAACGACGTAACTCCAAGCCATTTGAACTAGACTCCCAAGGGCTGGTCCCATTGCCAGCTAAGACCTGCTTCTATTGTACACGCAGCTGTAAACGCGCCCCGCTTATCTCCTGTGACTATTGTCCGTTGTATTACCACCAGGATTGCCTGGACCCACCGCTGACCGCACTGCCCGCCGGCTTGTGGATGTGCCCCAATCATGTAGAAAATTTCATAGTAAGTCATCAAAAAACAGTTACTCCTTTAGTGACTTTGCTGATAGTTTTTTTTAATAGGATGCCAACATGACCAATAGCATTTCGGCAACTGAGCGAGTGCGCTTGTGGAATCGTTTCCATCAGCCACTTGATCACGAAAATGTCAAGATGGAGTTCTTTCGACGCGTCAACACATTGCATCCGCCGTTCCGCGTGAAGATGGACGTGCGAAACCGTGCCCATATTGAGGTGCCACCCATAGTACGCTACCACTACGAGCATCCGCCGGCACTGCTGCCCTCCATGCGGCAAACATTGCGTTATGATCGTGTCAAGCGACGTAAACAATTGTCCACAGCCGTTGAAGATATATCCAAGGAAAGCGTGACCGAGTCCCTGCTCAAGGACTTGGAGGCGTTACGATGCGCCCGTGCCAAATTTCGCGAGATTCAAAGGGAGCATGGCAATGTCGAGCTCGATGGCAATGTAGATACCGATAGCGACACAGAAAGCGGTACAGAGCAGCAACGAGGTAGCAACGGCATCGCTGGCACACCCATTTTGGCATCCAAATCGGAGTCAGCTGAAGCGAATGAAAGTCAGAACACTACCAATGAGCACAGTGAGTGCCCTAAGCATCTGGCTGCTGAGCCGGAGAAGAGCAACAGAAAGTGCAGTAATGTGGCGAATCTGGAGATTAGCTACGAAGATGATGAGGAGGATTGCAAGGCATCCAATGGAATCATTGATGCGGATCTTTGTCATCTAGATGTGGATATCATTAAGAAGCTGGCCCATCAGCGTCTACAGCAGTTGGTCATTGAGCATCCTGAGATTGTAACCCAGTATAAAAATCGCACGGCAGCCCGACGCCTTCGTCAGATACCGACGAATGGTCAAGCGAGCAATGAGAGTGCGCTACAAAGCGACCTGGCGCCGGAGGATATGCGGCGCTTCTCGCTGCTGTTCACCAGCGAAACATCCTCGATCCTGGCACAAAAGAACAGCAATGGTGCTGATGAGGATCCTATGATGGCACTTCATCCGGCACTTGCCACAGCCGCAGCCATTGCCGCTGCCGATGCCGCTGCTGAGAGTTATGTGCCTCGCGAGCGCAGCGACACCGAGAAGGCCTACGAGCTGGCATCACGTCTGGAGCTCAAGTTGTTGCAGTGCAAGGTGCGGGCGCGCGCTGTGCTTACACCACTCGGTGATATGCTGGAGGACAGTCGATGGTTCAGCCCGCTTGGCTTGGATCAATCATTATTTATGCGTTATCGCACACTCTACATTGGTTATGGTGGACACTACACGCCCTCTACGACGCTGGCGCACACAGAAACCGTTGACCTATCTGCCATTGGCTACTGCTCGCGCATATCGCCGCAGCATGCGATTATCTTTTATGATGAGTTCTCCAAGTCGTATGAGCTGATCAACTATTCGGAGTTTGGTACAGAGGTCAATGGTCAGCTTTACACATGCGATGTGACAGAGTACATGACCACTCATGGCGGCAAACGAATGCGACCTGACGATGCGGAACTCAAGCGACGTGTTGATGATCTACTTGACAAACGTCGCCACATACAGCGCCAGTATGAGCCCAAGCGGGAAGCCCAAAACAAGTAATCATTTCTTTTTAAGTTAGGAAGTAAGCTAGGCTTATCTTGGCTACACTAGCATTAACACTCTAAGCTTGCCATCAAACAAAAGTCATTCCTCAATTCAATTTGCTTATTTTCAGATTGGCACCAATTGTTAAGCCCGGCTGCCGCTGCCACATCGGACCCAACGTACCAATGGTGCCCGGCGCCTGGGAGGGTTCCGCCGTACTTGCCCATGGCAGTCTTTTGCGGTTCGGTTGCCTCGCATTCGTTTTCTCAGTGCCGCCAACGGATATGACGAATTTGCGAATGAGCAATGCCAAGTGAATGGGAAGTTTGCACATTAATACTATACTCCAAACTAAAAGGCACCAATCTCAGTGAGTGCGGCAATCATTTGCAGCACAATACAACCGGGAATGTATAATTCCACCCCACCCCCCAAAACATACCCCTAGAGTTAAGCAAAAAGGACGCACTTCGAGAACGCCTGGCGTGAATTAAAAATAGAGAGAAGAAAGTGCGAGAGAGAGAGAGAGAGAGAGAGATATATAAAAAGTGAGGCGAAACTACATTACTATTGCGTTATATGGAACATTTTTTATTACATATTTTTTATATTACTAGAGGTATCCATTTAAATTTCCATCGTTCTTTCTCATTCGTCTGTAGATACATATAAAGATCATAACAAATAAAGTCGTAAGGAAATGGAATATTTCATTAAATTATGTACTTAACTGGGTTTGAAAATGAGTCTTAAGCATTTAACTCGCATTTGTGTGTATATAACAAATAAATAAATTAAATAATTAATTAAGCAGTTTTTACAATTAGATAAATGAGAATTGAAATCGATGCACAAAGAATCTATTTAAGTATAATTCTTCAGCGAGCGAGATTAAAAGTGTTTGAGAAGTGATAAGTGAGTAACAAATAAGTGGTTTTCGAAGGGGGAAAGAGGAGATTAATCGGTGCTGTAGATCTAAATACATAAGGCATAAAGGGAGGAGTTTATAAGTTATATGTACAACAGCATGTGGGCTGTTCAGATTGGCCCGAAATACAATTAGAATGCACATTGCATATAAGTACAGAAGTACGTACGGCTAGACATGCTAAAAAGTAACTATTGATTATTTAATGGCTGCGATCCGGTGCGACGTGATGTTCATCCAGGAGATTCGCAAAGTGCTTCAGCTCACTCTAGGAAGCTGTATTGGATGGTTCCTCTTGCTGCTGCTGTTGATGCTGATCCGGCTGCGTACCAAATTTGGCTGCATTGCGGCTGGCTCGCGAGCGTTCCCATTCGAGTTTGTGCTTCCGCTTGGTGTGATGATACATATTTGACTTGGAGCGAAATTCAGTGGGACAGAAGGCGCAGGTATGTAGCTTCACGCCCGTGTGTGTAGCAAAGTGTTCCTGAATTGAAAAAAAACAAGTAAATTAATTGCAATTCACTTTGCTATTGAGATCGTTTAATACCTCTAGGTAACGCTTCATCTTGAATGACTTGCCGCACACATCACAGGCATATTTGGATTTGCTTAGACAGCGATGATTGCGGCCAGACAGCTCGCCACAACTGCCACAGATGGGGATCTCTAGGGCGACAGCACTGGACGTCGCCAACGTCGGCGTTAATTGTACGCCACTGTGCTTATTGTGCAGGTGATTGTTGAGTGCACGCTGGTTACGAAGCCCTTGACCGCAGATGTTGCACGTATACGGCTCTGCTGCAGATAATGCCGCAGTGGGTGTCGTCGTGACAGATGGCTCTGCCGTAGGAGCAGTACCAGACACACTGCAAAGTCGCAACAAATCATTAGCATATTTAGTAATTGGTGTTGGAAATGGCAACGTACCTGCTTTGACTTGACAAAGCCACGGATGCAGCGGCCGCTGTGCTTGTGCTGACTGCTGCTATAGCCGTGAGCAGCTGCTCTTGATGCTGTTGCATGAGGCTGGAACAAAGATGTTGCTGCTGTGTGGCTGCCGCTACAACAGCGGCAACAGCATTATAGTTGGCCAGCATAAGCTCGTTCTCCTTGCACGTCTGCAGCTCAGTCTTGATGCGTTTCTCTTGAAAGTTGGAGATGGCTTCGTTGCTGCTGTCCTCGCTGGCACTGGCACTGCGTTCTGTATGTTGCACTTTTTTGGGTGAATGCGTCTTGCGGCGACTAGCTCGAGTGAGCCGTTTGACTGGTAAAGAAGATGTCTTGGTCACCGTCAGATTTATAGCTTCCATTGGTTCGCTTTTGATAACGTTGGACACAGTGACCTTTTCGGCTGCTGCTGCTGGTTCTGATGAGGTGTTCTGCTGAGCTGTTGTTGTGGTCAGTGTTGGTGCTGGTGGAGGGGGAGCTTGTATTCGTATTTGGGGCTTCTGATCGGTTAAATCCACTTCATTGGACGGCGCTGGTATCGCATCGACAAATTTGTCATTATCGCCATTGACACTTCTTTGGACTTGAATGTTATTGTTGCTGTTGATTTTTGCCGACTCGCGTTCGGCACGAGCCTTCTGCCACTGGGTGGTGTGCTTGGTCTTCACGTGGGTGTACATGTTGGAGCGGCATCGAAAAGCTGTGTTGCAATAGGCGCAGGCAATGGGTCGATCACCTGTGTGGGTGGCCACATGCTCCTCCAGATATCGCCGCATCTTGAATGACTTTTCGCAAAACATGCAGGGAAACTTGTGGGTCGCTGCAACCTTGAATTCATCCCCACAAGCGTCTACCTCAAGATCTGGCTCAGGTTCCTGCTTAAATTCAATGATAGATGTTGTCTGCAGCTCGACATCGCCCTCCTCTAACCAGTTGACATCGCAGTCTATCTCTAAGAATTGACTGCACAGTGTTGTCTGCTTGTGCTCCACCAGCTTCCAAAAGTTATGAAAGCTCTCCAGTTGGGCACAGCAATCCGTGCAAATGGATGTGGAAATGGCATCGTCTTGGGATAGCTGCGCATGTGGACAAGTGTTAGTTATAAACGGGTTAGATGGGACCAGGCTAGAGATAACTTACACAGAGATACAAATGCGTTGATATCAATTGAACTAAGTAGTTTTCCGGTATTGTCTTGTTGTCGTTGCTGTCATTGTCGACCGCAGCGGCAGCGAACAGCAGCACTGCATTCTGCTCGTCTAATGTGTTTAAACACAAGCGACAAATCATTTCGATTACTGATCAATTGAAATCGAGCAACATTAGCACTGCTTTAACATTTATTTTATTTTATTTTATTTATTTCCAAAGTTGCGGATGGACCTATAGCTGTCAAAAGAATCGATGGTTCTGTTTGTCCTCATATCGATTGTTCTTATCAAACACGCTAACTATCGATATACATTTAATTTTGTTAACCACTCATGACAATAACCGATTAACACAGTCTAAGTTTTATAACTATATTTTATATATTTTTAAAGTTGCGAATAGATTTAGAGCTAACAAATAGATATTACTGATTGCCCCAACATCCGTTATTTTTAAGAGCTGACCTGAAGCGACTACCTTATCGATATAAAGCTAGTGAGCGATATTCTGTTACTATTTGTATTATTCTGTTTATTACGTTTATATATTTTCTTTTACTAAATTATTGAAATACAAAAAATTTCAATTTCACTTATGGGCCGTATATCGAATAAAGTATAGGAAAAACAATGGTTATCAGTTCGCCGCGTACAGAGAGAGCTTCGTAATGGAACTTATCCTTGACCATTGCTAAAGAGTTAGCGTTAAATGGCACATTAATGCAATTGATTTTAAAATTTGGAAACTTGGCCAATCTGAACACCATATCATAGCCTTCCGTTAATTTATTGGTCCATATGGACACCGTATCGAAATTCAGACCCTCCCGATGACACAGTTTGACCGCTTCGTGTAGACTGCGAAAAGTGTTGAGCGTGATAATGGCGGAAGGCTTTTCACCAAAATAGATTTGGGGAAAGTCCAAGACGATTATGGGAGACCTCGGCATCATTCTGCCATACCTTTTTTGCTTGTCCGTAATATCGAATTCCTTTATATATATAGACTTGCAGCTCATGCGATCAATCATTTTGAGTGTGTGCAAGAAATTCGGATGGTTAGCTATGCGCTCGTCCATAAGCTCCATGCGGGCTTGCAAACGTCTGACTAGTTTCCGACGCACCGGCTCCTGCACTAGTATACTGGCAATCAGGCCATTGCCAATAGGATGCTTCAGATCATTTACAACAGCTTCGACCACTCGAGTTATGTTACCCGACTCAAAGAGGATGATTATTTGTGGTGCTATATACTGTTTGTGAGAACCATCTTCTGGATATAAATAGATATGACGCTGCAACAAATGAACGTGTATATCCTCCACACCTTCGGTAATGTTGGGTAATCCCTTGAAGCGTGGCAAGATAGCGGTATCTTCCTCCTTCTCTGCATCGCCCTGTTTGCCATGATCATCCGCCATTATGTCACTTGGAAATTTGTTATTTACTACTTCTGTTTATGTGTTTCCCAACAGCTTTAATAGATTTGAAATAAATGACAGCAAATGAAAACATAATGTCTGAAAATACTTTATATTGGACACCGGGTCAACGAAAGTTGTGCCCGACTTCCGCTTCCTGGTCAACATGTGTACACAATCATAATTAAAATACTTTCTCTGGCCAAAGTTGCCATTCACCGGATAAAGCACATTCCCACAGGCAAATTAGTGGTGAGTTTGCTATGTACTTAGCGTCTGCAGGGTATGCAACCTTATTTCTAGATGGAAAATCGTTTTGCAAAAATAAAAATCCTATTCACTCTGTAAAACAAAACATTTGTTTTACAATATAAGTACAATCAATTGAAGAAGAATGAAATATTGTTGCCAATGCTGAAAAGTATCTTACAGTCTATTGCAGAGTACTCACTTATTGAGCCCTTAGCATGAGAGGGTATCTCAAGAGATACTATTCGCATTTTTATGCTACTTTTTGTTTTGACATTCAATAGGTTGCTGGCGCTTCGTCGTTGCCTTCGTCCATTTGGCAGAGACGGAAGCGGAAGAGCTAAACGTCAGAAGCAGAATGTTATACGAGTAGTAATATCTTTGTGTCTGTGTGTGTGAGTGTGGGTGAAAGCCTCGTGCGCGAGTTTGTGCATGGTTCCGTGTGTATAAATAGCCGAGCGAGCCATAGGATTCGCTTACAGAGCGTGCTTCGCTTCGCATAGACGTCGCAACTTCTCAGACAGTCGCTTGGCAGGGCGCCCAAGAGTAGGCAACAAACAATACTTGATTATAATTTGCGCAGTTAATAATTGTTTTGCATCGAAGGCATGCCAGGCTAATAGCCATAGAACCAAAACAGACGGCACAGCAGAGCAAACCAATATGGAGATGTCGGGCTATCAGGATATAAGCGCATTGGAAAAATCGGTAGGTCCCCTAATGAGCGTATATGTACATATATGTAAAGAAAACGGATAATCCTGTTAACCTTTGTGACTATGTTGACCTTAGGTGGCCAATGCGGGGTCACAGCTGTATACTATGGCGCACAAGTTGCACGCTGTGGAACGCAGCTTGGACCAGACGACCATGGAGCAAATGGATGAAATGGAGGTGATGGAGCTACTCGAGTCCATGACCGAGGTGAAGAACGAGTACCAGAACTTGCGAAAGGATATACAGGAAGTGCAACAGCTGCAGCGTGACGTCAGCACCTCGATACGCTTTCAGATGACCAACATGCAGCAGACATTCCAAATGTTGAAGAAGCGCATTGCCAGCTCCCAGAAGCATCGTCAACGGGATCAACAACTGCAGAGCAAGAACAGCACAGTAGCAACCCACGACCAATGATGAGTGGATAGATGGAGTGATGGATGAGGTATGGAGCTAACAAGCTCTTGAGTGGCGGCGCGTAAGTTTTGGAATGTGGAGCAAAAGTTGACCTGAGAGCAGGCAATTTATGAATTTAAAATGATTTTTATTGATTTTGCATGCGTGAGAATTCGGATTGTTGTAGTCAATAGCTAAGGCTAAAGGGAAAACGAGAGAGTGAGGTTGAAAATGGGAAGGAGAAGGAGTATCAGAGAGAGAGCGAGAGAGAGAGAGAGAACGGATAGTAAATGAAAACCTGTTGCAATACAAACATACTTACTGAACCTACTCAAGACATATGTACGTACACTGAAATCGTGTCAAATTGTGGGAACCCTGGAAACCAACCTTTTTTAACATTATACTCGTAAACCTATGTGTAAGCAATCAACCTTTGTATGTGTCCTACAATAATATCACAACCAACACCAAGCTTTTTTATACTAAAACTAATACTAAACAACAACAAGTAACTATAGAGACAAACCATTTTCGGCACGCCGAAACCTAAATGCCCTAGCAAGGTGAAGTCTACAATGTGTTGGAAAATGTAAGTTTTGGAAGAGATATCTTAAGAAACAACATAGTTTTTCTTACCACAAACATTTTAGACCGATTGTTGCTATACTCACAAATGTAATGAGATGTATCAACTTCAAACAGCAAGAAGACAGGTCTGAACCAAGTTTCATAGAAACCGCCATTTAGACAGATAAAGTAAATTTTGAATGAAGACTACCAAAACTTTCAGTACATCATTACAGTAACATCTACTGGGGTAATATTATACCTATTTTACTCGTAGCTAAAACTATATATACACACATACTGTATTCATGGTGGTAATTGTATAGTGAACAATTCCTAAAATCTAAATACTTTATGATGCAAATCCAAATGTCTGATACCATTTGTAAAGAATGCACTTTTTCAAAAATTTGCCTTAACATAACCATAACCATATTATACTAATTTTTGATATATACACATTTTAATATTAAACTTAAGCTTATCATTTGTATTATAATGATAGGCTAGCGCAATCTTTTTTGTTTTTGATATATGTTGTTATTAAATTGTATAAGCAACGCCAAGCACATTAAAACCAAAACAATAAAACAATCTTGAACATCTCTTATTGGGCGCCACCATAAAGGTCGTTATGGCTGCGAATTGTGATTGCACTTATGTATATCGATAAAGCCAGCACACATCGTAAGTAAGCCAAGAAATTGAATGCAATAACGGTATTTTTTTTTATTAAAATACTTAAATACTAAAAATATTTATTTGGTATATTTTCAGCTTTGAATTGATACCATCAATCTTAATTTGTTATTACTTAACCGATTTTATTCATTTTATTTTTTACGGGCAAAGCTAGATTTATCCAGAATTTAAGTTGAACGATTTTCTTAGGGAAAGACGTAGTTTTTTTTTTTAAATTCATTTGAAGTTTTCCATTTTTACGTGCATTTTGTTGTTGACAAAGAAAGAATTGTTTGGTGCGGCGATGGTATGAGTTAACATTTTGTAAGTGATGGGTAACAAACAATTTTTGCATTTTTTAAGATTTGTGATTAATTGTTAGACGAAGACATCGGAATGTATTAATAAAATGTTTAAAGGGTGTCTAGTTTTTGAAAAGTTAGGAAGCAAAGTGCTACAAAAACTTGCGCCTTTTTACATGGATATTTCGAAAATTGTGTCATATCTAATAAAGTGTAGCCAAACCTAGTAATTATAGAATATATTTTTGGGAGCAAAAAAGTATATTTTGAAATCAAGCTTGGGTACACACTGATTGGCTCTTAGCTCAGCGTCGCGCTTTTGGTTAAATTGTTATTTATATATATATCTACGCGTTGAAATATATCTATATGTTTTGATTTTAACTAAATACGAATAAATAAGTGTGTCACTTTTGTTGTTAATATGAAGACGCAGCTAGTTGCGCCAGCTAGTGCGTAATTAGTGCAGTGCAGTGTCTATGTTAAAGGTAAGTTAAGAGCGGCTCGACTTGTTTCGGCTCTTGAGTGCACGTCATCAAGCTACTGGCAGTCGCATATTTTTCAGTCTCAAGTGCAAAAGAAAGTAGTCCTATCAAGTATTGACAGTGGCTGTGGAATTGCATGCAATAGCTGTGCCCGTTAACTTTTGCCGTGTGCCTAAATTGCAATCAATTTTGCATATCGAAATCAAAGAAAGTGACCAACTGGCGCAATTATCGACTGGTGCAACAAGTGAGTGCAGTGCTTCCGATCTCGTATCTCGTGACCTCTCTGTCTTTCCTTCCTGTTTATTGAAGTTCTATAAGCGCGGCGCGCGCGCCTGCGCCTTCGCACTTTGTTGTTCATTTTTTTGTATTATTATTGTTGCTGCTTACGTGTCGCGTCGCGTCGCGAAATGTACGTATACGCTTACGTAGTTGTGGTCGCTCTAACGTGCCTCTCAGCAGTCGCAGCCAACCCACGTCCCAGCAGTACCAGCACCACTCCAGCTGCTGTCGCACAGGTGGAAGTGATTGACCAAATCGAGAGCTTTTTAGATAATGCGCATTATCTGAACAATGAGGAAATCGGTGAGCTCTTCACTCGCCTCAACAAGGACTATCCTGCACTCGCCCAGCCCTATGTTGTTGGCACCACAATTCAGGGCCGTCCCATGCACGCCTTGGCACTGGAAGCGCCCACGCCGGAGAGCACCACGGGAGATTTGCTGCGTCCCATGGTCAAGCTAGTGGCCAATGTGCAAGGCGACGAAACACTTGGTCGCCAGATAGTGCTCTACATGGCCGAGCACTTGGCCAGCCGCTATGAGACGGACAAAGAAGTTCAGCGATTGCTCAACACAACTGAGATACACTTCCTGCCCAGCGCAAATCCGGATGGTTTTGCAGTTGCTAAGGTGAGTCATCAGCCAGTGCTTGATATCCCAAGATCATACTAGGGTTAAGATGATGGGCTCCCACTTCTATGCTTTGTTGTCTTAAATTCCTTCGCTGATGCGATCAAGAAGAGGCCTGACTTGAATCGTAAAAACGAAGCAAGATAGCGACTGTGGTATATGCTCAACTGTGCGATGCCCGGTATAAGTATGCACATATTCCCACATCATTTTCTAGCTCTAGCTTGCTTCCCCTGAGAAGAGAGTTTGTCGCTTACTTAATATACCCTATGGATGCCGGGTATTGAAGCAACACAGCAAGAGATTTTTAGCTTAATTTGGTTTTTTTTGGAAATGTAAAACAATTCAATCGCCCGAAACAGCTGCGGATCAGTATAAAGCAGGCAAAAGTGAATGTACTTAATTTGTTGTGAACGTGTACGTATGTATGTGTGAGTATACGGCTGATTCATTTAGTGACTTTAATCTTTCCGGGCTATTATTCAAGCTGTCTCTGCTTTGTTCTCAAGAAATACCCATAGAAAACTATGCTCCCTTTCTCAACTCAATCGAAACTAAACCGTAGTGTACTCTGCGAGAAGAAAGCATGAGAGTGTGAGAGTTGGAGTTGGAGAATTGAGGAGAGAGCAAATAGCGTGCCAGCGACCCAGTTTTCGTATTGTTTGTTTGGGTTTAAGGTAGCACGATCTGCTAATTAGTATCAGTATCTGTATCGTATCACAGACAAACTAAGTGCTAATGTACATAATTCTATATCGATTGATTTTCAAGTGATCCAGTCTTGAGGGCTCTTCAAACCCATTGAAGTGCCAGCCTGTGTTCGAAAGCAAATGTTATGCTTATGTTAACATTGCGCTGTTAATAACATTCGACATCACTGTTATGGCAAATGGCCATTGCTCAGATTTGTGACTTGTTGTTGGCAAATAAACATAACACTCCAGCACAAAGTTCAAGTTCAAATTGCGAATCTTCATTCATATTTCGTGTTCGTGCCGGTTTAAAATGTCATTGCAAATTTACCGCTTTACAATTTCTTGTTTTGTCTTGTCATTGCTATACTTGGCCTTACACTGCTCAAAATATATAATTACAATAAATGCAATCATTATTGGTTGTACTTGTATGTATGTGTGTACATACATACGTGAAAAAGACACTCTTGGGTTCTTCCCCAACGTATTATCGTTATACCCGCTACCCATAGAATAGAAGGGTATTACAGTATTGTTTTTGACCAGCGTAAACTATATACATTGCTATATGCGTCTGTCTTTCAGTCCTTATAAACACCTCGATTTCAGAAGCTATAATAACTAAGGCGACCAACTTTCAAGTAAATTTTAAAACTTGATCCCGCCCCCTTCCGCCCATTATACATGTACCTTTGAATCTAGCGTGTCCATATTTAATATGCACAGTAATAATTTGACCTATCTCAGAGACTAAAAAAGCTAGAGCAACCAAATTTGGCGACCAATATTTTTGTCGTGTGTGTTGTGTTTCTAAATGTACAATAACTTTGACATGTGTGGATTGCAAGCAGGATTTAAAAAAAAAATATACCAAATTATACCACATTCAAATTAACAGCTGGTAGCAAAAATAATTTATTCTTCCAATAGTGACACACTGTTGCTCCTGATATTCGCTTTATCAAATTATTTTGGTCGCACAACCAAAGCAAGGACAAAGCCCAGATGTACTAGTTTTTTAATTTTAACAGTACATTCCCAGTCAGAACTCGTGCACTCGGTAATCTTGCAGCCGTCTTATCGCATTCGGGTTCTCTGCAATCTATTGGAGGGACTGCAAACTGTTTGCAAATTGTGACATACATACATATTTTTTTATCGCATTTTTATTTTATTGATAGCAAATTAATGGGCCATTAACGGAAAGCAAAGATTTGCGGCTCTAATCTCAGCACTGAACTAATAACTGTGACTATCTTTTGGCACTTTGGTTCAGCATAAGACCACATGGATTACGAGCATTGTACTTGCTCATATGGGTATTAATTGTTTGTGTCTTTATCATTTCATTCAATGGCCGTCTGATTAGATTAGTTGGTCGTATGAATTAATTATGCCAATGCCTTTGGGTTTGGTTGACAGTTTTATGACTACCGGGACTATAAATAAAGGCCAAATTAATGTTTGGCTTAGTGATATGTTAATCTGCGATCTCGCCGCCTCACGTGACGTCATCTGTTGCAACCGCACAGTGTAATTACGAGTACATGTACTGCAATACACACTACAAGCGAAAGGAAACTGGTTTAGACGGAGATGGAGACATCCCCTGTTCAAATGCTTCTCCTCGATTGACAATCTTAAGAGCGAAGTCTTTCAAAAGTTTCTTGCAATTTGACACACTGTATGCAACCGGTTCATTATTATCGGTATTTTCACATACCCCGTACGAAAGAGCTTATTTACTGTGTGTTTCATTTTGATTGTATTTGTAGTTTTTTTGAAAAAGTCACAATTCATTCACAAAGAATTGAATGCCCATGTTTAAGTCTTCTTATTAAGAAAAAGTAAAAATGGTATACCAATAATCAGCAACTTCGCAGTTTTCTTTCAGTAGGGAACAAAAATGTCTCACAGGGTATTTTACAGTTCTCCTTATTCTGCACCTTTGTGATTTGCATGTTTGTTTTTGCCGTTTCAAGAAGTAAAGCCAAAATGAATTGCAATTTCCGTTATGTGCACTTACAAGTATGTATATGTATATGTATATATACATGCATACATACATACATACATGTATGTATGTCAAGAGTTTTGATTATTGAATCTTCCTATTATATTATATGTTATCTGAGAACGTTGGAGATAGTTGGACAAATCAACTGAGAGATTAACAAGCTTTTACTCAGCTATTGTAATCATTTTTAGCTAACGCTTGCATCGATTGGGAACACAAAATGATAAACTTTGGCATTAGCTAGTGAGAATCAACAGCTGGGGAGTCTACGTTGTTGTTGAACCGATAACGAGAACAAATTGATAAGGCCGTACACACATTCATACTACATATACACTTTGCACACGAATGCTCTCCATTGTCTGCTAGTGTGTGTGTGTGTGTCGACGAAATTCATGGAAATTGAGCCCACGCACAACATTTTTTGTTATTGCTATTCCTCTTTCAAAGGCGACTGTGACGTCACAAAGAGTAAAAGTTATCGATTTTTATGTGGGCTACAATAATATCCTTTTGGAATAATGACACATGTGAAGTGCGTGGGCGTTGCGTTGCTTTGATGACGAGTGAAGCTAACCACGTCGCATTGCGACGTCAACAGCGCTGCTAGCGTCACAAGCGACCGCTCTCGCTCTTTTTTCTCTCTCGCTCATTCTCCTTTGCCGATGACTGGCGCAGGCGCCTCGCTTGCATCTGGCAACGCCGCCCGCACACCGCACAATCTGTGAGTTGAGATGTGCGAAAACCAAAGCCAATCACAAACAAATACAAATACAAGCAAATAATATGCAATTGAAAAAAACCCGTACACAACACATAAATAAAACAAAAAACGAAAACTATTAATTTGTGTTTAAACGCAATGTTGTCGCGACAATAACATGCGGCAATAACAAAACAAAAGCCAAGAAAAACCAACAACAAAACTCGTGACTGACAAACGCAAAGCTTCGAGGCGCTCTCTGGCGTATAATTTCCCTACAATTATCGCACGTCGTCGCTCTCTGCGCTGGTGCCGTAGCAGTAGCAGTAGCTGTAACTGTGGTGTCGGCGACAGCGACGTCGACAGCGCCAGTGGGGCACCGGGCGGGCAGCACGGGCTTAAGGCCAATCAACGCAGCAAATTTTCAAACAGTACATTTTTTGAAGCTGAGCTGAACCGAGTGCCGAGTCGAGCTGCCACTGCTGCTGCTGCTGCACACAAACAATAACAAGCGAAACTCATACGGGCGCTGAGGCACAAGGCTTGAAGCTGTATCTAAAGCGGACCGCTTACTTCATTTGCACTCCAGTGATAAGTGGCGAACGGGCAGGCAGGGCAAGGCCAGGGCAGGTAGCATCAAGAAGCAGCAAAAACCAGACCAGTTCGAGAGTCGAGAGTTATCCTCAATAATGCAGCGGATTCTGAATGTGGCGCAATTGCTGGGTCTGATTCTAATACCATTGGTGGTCCAGTGCTATGTAATCAAAGAAGATGAGAGCTTTTTGCAGCTGCCACACTATACCAGTCAGGAGCAGCTCGAGGATCTGTTTGCACGCCTCGAGAAAGCGTATCCGGATCAGGCACGCGTCCATAGTCTCGGTCGGTCCCTCGAGGGACGCAATCTGTTGGCCCTGCAGATCTCGCAGAGCACTAGGCAACGGGCATTGCTAACGCCGCCCGTCAAATACATTGCCAATATGCATGGCGACGAGACAGTCGGCCGACAGCTGCTGGTCTATTTGGCACAGTATCTTCTGGGCAACTATGAGCGCATCCCTGAGGTGGGACAGCTGGTGAACACCACAGATATATACTTGATGCCCACCATGAATCCCGATGGTTATGCTCTCTCCCAGGTATGTGTGCGGGCGGGCGCGGGCGTGTGTATGTGTGTTGTGGAGCTATCAAATCTATTCTACCATCACCTGTTTGCTTTTAACTGGAATCTGAAAAATCGATATGTTTATAAGTACAACATTGTGTGCGAAATTTTATGACGCGCCGTCACCCACGCATTTTCTACTCTGCTCAGCTTCTGCTTTATTTCGTTTACAGAATTTTCGATGCTTGCTTTGACGTCGCTGTTGCGCACTTATCTTTTGATTGCGTAGGGTCCAACTCTCGCTCCCGCTCTCTCTCTCTCCCGCCGCGTTTGGCACGCCCCTTCGTTGTTGACATATTGCAAAGCTTGTTGCTTTTGCATGAAGTGCTTTGATTCACTAACTGCACATATACATACATACATATGTGTTTGATTAAGAGATGAGTGATGGGCGGTTTAACGGTTCGGCTCTAGTAAACTCACGCATACAAGCGCTAATTCGTAATGCATCCCTATATGCATTCTTTACATATGGACATTGGTACATGCTATCGATAAATAACCTGCAATCGATTTTGAATTGCTTACGTATGTATGTGTACTCGCGCATATATGTGACTGTGTTAAGCTGAGCATACCTGCATCCATATTGCCAAAGCTCTCTCCCTGTATGTGCACACTGTAAACACCTGAACCATGAATAGACTGCTCAGTGAAGTTGCTGCGGAAGCTTTTGTGAACTGTCAATACTGTTTTAGTTTTCACCCCTCCCTGCTCCCATCATCAAACCGCAGCCAGAGCGAGGAGTCATTTGAGTGCGCCACTTTGCGTGATCGACCACTGTGACTAACCTACTTTTGTAAAAGCAGTCAAAGACATACATAAATCCAAATACACATTTATATTCTATATGTGTGCAATCAATTAGTTTGTTATACAACCAAATACTGTCAATTGTGTGCTTAGGTGTGTGTGCTCGATCGATTGAATTACTGTTTGCTCCACTTTAATATTGCCAGCTTTTGCACTTTACTTTGCTACTTACTGCTGATAGGAGGATCGAACATCTGAGCTTTCGCAGAGCCTTACGCGCATTGCAAAACTCGCTCTTTGGTCTTTCTCTCTCTCTCTCTCATTCGCATTCATCCGCTCTCGTTGAATATATTATCGATAATGTTGTAAGAGCTTTGTGACCTGACTGTCAAGTTTGGTCATGTCTTTTAGTTCAATGCGCGAACTGAATGCCAAATTGGCTACATAACATAGCATTAGTCTGAAGATATACAACGTCCTATAGATGTATGTAATTCACGTAATCAATTAACTAATCATCCAACTCTCTCTATCACTCTCGCTTCGCCTGCAGGAGGGCAACTGTGAATCGCTGCCAAACTATGTGGGACGCGGCAACGCAGTTGGCGTGGATCTGAATCGTGATTTCCCAGATCGCCTGGAGCAGCAGCATGTCAATCATTTGCGCTCACAGTCACGTCAGCCGGAAACCGCAGCCTTGGCCGAGTGGATTGTGAGCAAACCGTTTGTGCTATCGGCCAACTTCCATGGGGGCGCCGTTGTCGCCAGTTATCCATATGACAACTCCCTGTAAGTGACGCTCAGTGCTGTTGTCTGCTCTGACTAAGCCTCTTCTCGCACACGTTTCAGGGCGCACAACGATTGCTGCGAAGAGAGTCTCACGCCGGATGATCGTGTATTCAAGCAGCTGGCGCACACGTACTCGGACAATCATCCGATAATGCGCCGTGGCAGCAATTGCAACGATACCTTTGCGGGCGGCATCACCAATGGCGCCAATTGGTATGAGCTCTCTGGCGGCATGCAGGATTTCAACTATGCATATAGCAATTGCTTTGAGCTAACCATCGAGCTGTCCTGCTGCAAGTTTCCTGCGGCAAACACTCTACCCGCGGAGTGGGCACGCAACAAGCGATCGCTGATGCAGCTGCTAAAGCAGGCGCATATTGGCATCAAGGGCCTGGTGCAGGATGCCAGCGGTTATCCCATTGCGGATGCTACCATTATTGTCTCTGGCCTGGAGGATAAGCCCATGCGTACTTCCAAGCGTGGCGAGTACTGGCGCCTGCTTACCCCGGGCATCTACAGTGTCTATGCGGCGGCCTTTGGGTGAGTTGCCCACATCAATGTCATTTTGTTGTGAATCTCGTCTAGCCTGTCTCATTTGCAGCTATCAATCGAGCCCACCACAGGAAGTGCACGTGACCAATGAGAATGCGGAAGCGTTGCGTGTCGACTTCAAGCTGTCGCCCGTTGAAACCAACTATGATGGTATTAGCAGTTATTACAATCCATACTTTTTTAGGCACTAAACGTGGTGCTCACATACATAAGTCCCACTACCATATATCTCGGCGCAGTCGTCAACGAAGCCATCAATAACAAGCGCAATGCAGCACCGCCATCGATATCGATATCTCGTTAAACACTAACTAATCGATTGTTACTAACAATGTATTACACACCCACACCCCCACACACCACACACTATTTCCCACTCTATTTAAGCTTCTCTGCATCAAAGTGCACGCCCACACATACACGCTCGCAATTTCCTTATATATTTTTTTTGTGCATTTTGTAGAAGCTTTCTGTTCTCATTTAGCATTCAGTTCTCTCTTTTGTATCACGCACAATCATATGGCTCTCTTTGCTGTCGCTTTCTTTTTACACACACACACATACATATATACACGCAGCCAAACAGACCCATCCACCGCTACAGCTACAAAAAAATATCAATTTGAATGAGATATACGTACATATATAGTACATATACCTAAATAAACAATTTGATTTGTACATACAAGGGTATTTTAAAGCAGTGCGTTACTTGTAGAGAATCCTACCCA
The DNA here is from genome assembly GCA_018150935.1 of Drosophila pruinosa. Taxonomy (NCBI): domain Eukaryota; kingdom Metazoa; phylum Arthropoda; class Insecta; order Diptera; family Drosophilidae; genus Drosophila; species Drosophila pruinosa. The sequence goes on along the minus strand of JAECWR010000194.1, from coordinate 16,860,004 downwards.
CACGAGCCATAGAATGGCCTTTAAGCCCCCTCTCAATTATACAAAAATATATAATACTATACGATTTATTACATATATTTAATGGCTTATTCTAAAAAAACAAAACCAAACAATTGAAAGAAAATCATGTGTAAAAATTATATTAATCCAATTTATAACTATCCATACAAATAACTAACTAAACAGCCTAATCTATTGTCTTCAATATTTATATATATACTCACATATATATATACATATATACATAGGCATACCGAAACAAAAATTGTTAAACTTTTTAGAAGTCTCAACGTGAGAACGTCTGAAAAATTGTTAACATAATATGCTACATACATATATAATATGTACGTGCATACATACATACATACACATACATAGAATGATGACAAGCACAAAAAACATGACACTGATGGAATATTAATAATAATGGCATATTTGAAGGACAATTCATAAGATTCCAGAACAGGCCAAATAAAATTTTTAATTTTTGCGTAGTGCGTTTTATTTTCATTGAAGTAAAAGCCCAATCCCGAACCTGACTCCTGAATCCGGACTGAACCCATTTCCCATCTATTTGAAATGTTGACCCATATATCATTTTGGTATGTTCATTGTGAATTTTGAAGCTTGAAAACTCACTAGAAAATAATAATTAGTATGATTACAAATACAAATACAATATCGATTACGATTACGACTATATTTGGCATAATTATGTATACTGTGAAACTATTTATAAAATATTACCATTTAGCTTACATATTTATTGGGAGTCCAGTTAACTGGTTCGCTCTAGAGCTGTGTGTCGATGCAAAACTAGTTCACTAGTTACTTTGATGTTATGATTGTTAAGTCCTGCAGTTGCTACAGCTCTAACGTATTACGTAGTACGAAATGCAATAATTTCTCAGGGTTTGCTCTAGTATTTGGAAATTGTACGTAACTTACCAGTTAACTGGTTGTGAACGCGGCGCAGTTAATTTGAAATTCAGTATACTATCTCTTTTAAACTTTATATTCTCGCTTTCTCTCTACTCCTTTGCTCCTTTCAAACTATTTTAATCGAAATAAATGTGTAATGAAAAAAAACCTCAAATTGATTAATTGCTTATGAAGAAACCATCAAATTACTTTATCTAACATACATTTACGCATGTCAATCACATCTATTTATGGTTTACGTTATTTATTTTGTGTTGATCATTTTATGCGTTACATTGCGGGCACTGCACATGGTTTTGGTTGTTATCTTGGCTTAAATGCCGCTATTTATCATTTCTGTCATTTCATTTGGTTTTTGGTATTCGCATTGCATTTCCGCTCATCCGCGATCTCCCTCACTCTCACTCTCACTCGCTGAGCATTGCTTGCGACGATTCGACTTATCGATTTTTTGTTTATCACTTATCACTCTCCCACTCTTCTTGATGCAGGCAATTTTCGCAAGCAGAAAGTGGAACGCGCCGAGCCTCCGGGAAAGCTGAAGGAGAAATATAATGGCTTCCTCACGCCCACGCTCTTCGAGCATCACAATTATGCTTCCATGGAGAGGTAAGTCTCCACTTGTAGTTTTGCTGCAGTAGCAGTTACTTTGAAGTACGCGCTCCTTGCAGCTTCCTACGGAATATGAGCGCCAGTTATCCGTCGTTGACGCGTCTCTATAGCATTGGCAAGAGCGTGCAGGACAGGGATCTGTGGGTGCTGGAGATATCGACGACTCCGGGCACACATGTGCCGGGAGTGCCGGAATTCAAATATGTGGCCAATATGCATGGCAATGAAGTGGTGGGCAAGGAGATGCTTCTGCTACTGACCAAGTATCTGCTGGAACGCTATGAGAACGATGATCGGGTGACGCGACTGGTGAATGGCACTCGGATGCACTTCCTCTACAGCATGAATCCCGATGGCTATGAGATCTCGCGCGAAGGTGATCGCACCAGCGGCCTGGGACGCGCCAATGCCCACAATGTGGATCTCAATCGCAACTTTCCGGATCAATATGGTACAGATAAATACAATAAGATCACTGAGCCCGAGGTGGCGGCCGTCATGAATTGGACGCTCTCACTGCCATTTGTGTTGTCGGCGAATCTGCATGGTGGCTCCCTGGTGGCCAACTATCCATACGATGACAACGAGAATGACTTTAATGATCCATTCTCGCGTTTGCGGGATTCGAGCATCAGTGGCCGCAAACTGAATCCCACCGAGGACAATGAGCTGTTCCGGCACCTGGCGTTAGTCTATTCCCGTGCCCATCCCACCATGCATCTGGGCAAGCCGTGTGCGCTCTTCCAGAACGAACGCTTCAACGATGGCATCACTAATGGCGCACAGTGGTACAGTGTGACCGGCGGCATGCAGGACTGGAACTATGTGCGCGCCGGTTGCATGGAGCTGACCATTGAGATGGGCTGCGACAAGTTTCCGGAGGCCAAGGAGCTGCCCCAGTACTGGCAGGACAATCGCGAGTCCATGCTTCAGCTGATCGAGCAAGTGCATCACGGTGTGCATGGTTTCGTGCGCAGCTCCATTGGCACACCGATAGCCGGTGCCGCCGTTGGCCTCGACGGTGGCAATCAGACCACCTATAGCGGCAACTTTGGCGACTACTGGAAACTGACGTTGCCCGGACGCCACAACGTGACCGTGCTGGCCGATGGCTATGCCCCGTTGCGTGTCGAGGTCGAAGTGCCCGCCGAGGAGCCGTTTGGCATGCGTCTCGATGTAACACTCATGCGTGACGATCCCCAGCACTGGGCCTCCGCCAACGACTTTCGCATCATTGAGAATGTGGTGAACACCAGATACCATACCAATGCCGAGGTGCGTCAGCGGCTCGCCGAGCTGGAGAATCAGAATCCGCAGATTGCGAGCTTTGGCTATGCGGACAACGAGTTCAGTCGCCACTTTAACTACATCAAGCTGACGTCCAATGTGAGTGGCAATCTAATTTATAAAGCTTCTGTCCATATCAGTTCTAGAAACATTTTCTTGCACTATGTACTTAACATCGATATGTTATCGAGGTGAAATCAAAACAAAACTCACCACACCAAGCGCCTGTTGCTAAAATGTAAACAAGAAATTGTAACGGGATCATTTCGCAGTGTGATGCCTGTGGCATTTTTTTATTTATTGCAAATTGAACAATAACAATTCTCTTGCAGATCGGCGAGCCAGAGGAGCACAAGTACAAGCTGCTGGTGATAAGCTCACTGTATGATACAACAGCGCCATTGGGACGGGAGATAATGCTGAACCTGGTGCGACATCTGATCGAAGGACACAAGCTGCAGGATGCCACCGTGATGCAGTTGCTCGAACGCAGTGTCATCTACTTTCTGCCGCAGACGGAGAAGTTCTCATCGATCTTTAACATGTACAATGCCAAGTAGGTTACCAACCAGTTGCCAGCTGCCAGTGCCCAACTAATCGTATCTCTTTCTGTTTCTGTTGCAGCAACTCTGTGTGTGATCCGGTGCTGGGCGACGAGCTGGCCGAGCGCATACTCAGCCCCGAGGCAGAGATTGGGCGGGATCTGCTATTGCAATTCCTGCGCAGCGAACACTTCGATCTGATGCTGACATTCAGTGCCGGCACCTCGGAGCTCAGTTATCCCAGGGGTGATGCAATACTTGAGAAGTTTGCGCACAGCATTCAGCGCACAGAGTTCAACTATTCGCCGCTGCAGTGCAGCAGCTCAGCCACCAGGCAGCTGCATCGCGAGACCACCGATCGCTTGACCAATCTGCTCTACAAAGTCTACAAGCTGCCCGTGTACACGCTGGGCTTATCCTGCTGCCGCATGCCGACGCACGGTCAGATCGCCTCCGTGTGGCGCACCAACATTGAGAAGATCAAGAACCTGCTGGGCCTGGTCCAGACGGGTATAAGCGGCCTGGTGCAGACGGACAAGGGGCAGCCGTTGCGCGAGGCCTTCGTGCGGCTGGTGGAGCACGAGACCATCTACAATGTAACGAGGAACGAGGCTCGCTTCCAGCTAATGCTGCCCAAGGGTATCTACGGCCTGGAGGTGAGTGCGCCCAACTATGAGTCGCAGATCGTCAAGGTGGAGGTGCAGCATGGCCAGCTCAGCGATCTGGGCGCCACTAAGCTGCACGCCTTTACCTTGATACGTGGCGAGGTCACCCAGTTGACCAGCGGCAGCGGCAGTGGCAGCACCACCAGCATCTCTGGCATTGTGCTCGACGATGGCAATCATCCCATACGCAATGCCAAGATCTCCGTCATCCATCCCGCGGGATTGACGCATCTGCGCAACTTTACCAACAGCCTGGGCGAATACCATTTGCGCTCGGTGCCCGTGGGCGATGTCACGCTCAAGGTGGAGGCACCACGTCACTTTGAGGCGACACGAGACATCCGGCTGCCACTGGCTGGGCAGCCCACGGAGAACGTTGTCTTTCATCTCAAGTTCAATGAGCGCGTCTTTGGCCTGCCACGATTCCTGTTCATTCTCGTGTCCAGCGTTCTGATCATTGTGGGCGTCGTCATCTGTGTGCTGTGCGCCCAGTTCTGGTTTTATCGTCGTCACCGTGGCAAGATGCCCTACTACAACTTTTCACTGTTGCCGCAAAAGGGCAAGGAGCAGTTCGAGCTGGACGACGATGCTGGCGACGATGGCGAAACCGAGCTCTTTCGCTCCCCCATCAAACGTAAGCAAAAAAAACATGCGTGAATTGAATGCTCATTAAGCTTGTGGCTTTTCCAGGTGGCATGACCATACAGCCGTACTTCGATGAGGAACAGCTGGAGCACATACTGCACACGGACGATGAGGACGAGGAGGAGGAGGTGGTGATGGACATGGGGTCACAGCACGCTCATGAGCACGACTTGGATGTGGCCGATGAAAGCGGCGATGAAATAATCATGTTGCACAATAACAAGAATCGCCGCAAGCATTGAAAACAACAACAAATGCAGAGAGTTATAACAACAACAACAACACACAACATAACTGTGATTTAAAACGTTTTCAACAACCAATCGCTCTTTTATAATATTATAAACAATTTGATAATTTTTTTTATTAATTAATCTTCTTTTTTTTTTTGCTAACTTGCTATATACATTTGTTCACATAGACATATATACATACATATAGATGTACATATATACGATCTACTGCTTTATATGACGTGGTGAATCTCCGATCAGATATTCTATGTATGTATGTATGTATGTGCTGTCCAACAACGTAACTGTAACTACTTTTAAGACTGAGCCTTTTAAACTAACAACAACAGCAACAACAAACAGCGATGAAGGAGAAACATATACACTATCTATATATAGTAGAAAACATCACTTAGCCAAGCAATCTTCAACACACATTCCAGGTCAATTAGATGTAGCATATAGCTGCATCTACATATCGATAACTGTATATCGATAACAATATCTTTATCTATTTATCGATATCTCTAGGGTTTAAGCGAATGTTGACAGTTTTCCATATTTATTTGACCCCAATGCTTGATATTACCTTACATATATATATACATAGTTATAGTAATGCACGATTTTAAAGCTACGTATACTACAATACACATTGGCCAATATGAAAATATATAAAGATATATTATTCCAATCTTAGTTGAATACAAGCAAAGCAATCATTTTCCAATTATAACTTGTTCAAACCAAGTAGAGCACATCGATGGCTTTTCTTTTAGCATCTTTGCACTGAATATAGTAATTATTATTCATCATGGTCATTTTATTTAAATTAACGCACTACCCTCTAGATACAACGAGGTATATATTAATTATGTTCAATGGATATTTAAAAGTTAACGCCTTACTTCTTGGTTCATTTCAGTGAGTTTAAAATGTTATCAAACTAGAATATTAAAGTCCCATTTTACATATGTATTTAAATGTGCTTCCGTTACCCTCTTAAACAATTGCTTTTAATTGCTTCAATCATGCACTTCATTATTTCTTGTTGAATCAAGTCTAAATGGGTTTTAACGAGTTGTAATTGTGGCCCAAAAATAAATGTTCCGTCTTTTTGACCAAACTTTATGGTGAAGCTCACAAATTTCGAAATTTTGTTATTTAACTGTAGTGTGTAGAATTAACGCACTTTAATGAACACCCAGATCGATTTATATGTTGTTAAATGAAAAATGCACGGATTTTATAATGATATATGTACTTTTATGAGTTGCACTTCCAATATACAATATAATATATACTTACTTATTCCAAATGGTGCACTTGTGAATACATATTTGTATAATTCCAATCAAAACACTTATATATATGTGTAAGTCTTATATGCATTATTATCTACATAAATACAAGTACCTTAATCAGAATAAAGCAACTAATCTACATAAAATACAACGTATTTCATTTCAAATGTGTTTTTCAATTGGCTTATCAAAACAATTCACAATTCACTGGAGGTCCCGCCTCTCCCCAATGAATTTTATAAATAATACTTGGTCTTTATTTTTGTTGATAATGTCTGAACGAAGACGAAAACATATTTGGGAATTTTACAGGTTTTAATCAAATTACTGAAACTATTCCAACTAAAACTTCCCTAGTTTTATAAGCTTTGGATCAAGTTAAATGCAATGTCTTATTTTGTTTATATTATTAAAAATATATTCATCAATTATATTTTATTTCGAATATTATGAATTTGTGTTTTCCACCGATGAACTTGCCAATTCTTCAATTCTTTAATTTAAAAACAGAATATTTTTTTGCTTGGTAAAGAAGAAATTGAAAATATTGCTAAAAATAAACAAAATTAATGAGTGATTAAAGTGTTTTGCTTTCCAATAAAAGGAACCTAAAATTAATAAATTTTAATGGTCGAACTGCAAATACTCTTTCCTTTAATACATCAAATAAGTAAAATGCAAATTTCTCAATTGTTTTGCAGCCTTGGAGTAATAAAGTTATTAATTTAGGAATATTATTTTTTATTGAAGCGCTTGGATTTTAAGGAGGATATTAGGCATGTCAGTGTATAAATGTCTACTTTGTGCTAAAAAAAAAAAATGTTTGGTAATTTGTTAAATAGCGGATGTCGTCACCGATTTTTCATTAGTATTACAAAAAAGTGCAAAAATATTTCATACAAAATGCAATATGATTACAAATACAGAAACTAGATTCGGGAAGATAATTATTTCAGCTAAATTCAGGCTCAATCGAATGCTGCCCATAAAAGAATGAAAAAGTCGGAAAAAGTAACATAATTTTGAATATCCGTTTTTACATTAATTGTGCATATAGAATATGATCAATTTCACATGCCAAATGCCATAGCGAAGTGACTGCGAATACCCTACAAATCGATGATTAACGCAAAGTCAACAGATGCTTTCAAGTTTAAATCAAGTTTGTCGCCGAGCAATTGCGCAGCTTCCCTGATAGTTACAGCTGTGTGTGTGTGTGTGTGCGTGAGAGTGTAGCCTTGCGTATGTGCATATGTATGCGTGTGTGTGTTCGGCAAGGATCAAGGTTATCGCGACGGCCGCTGTCTTATCAGCCTATGAATGTGCTAGTTGGAAGAGAGAGAGGGAGAGCGGGGAGGAACCGACTTAAGAGTCGGCATTATCACAGTGCGACAAGTGCCAGATGATAGTTGACAGCAACAGCGGCGAAAGTGAGAGACATCTCAGTTGTCCAACGTCGAGCAAACAACAAACAGATCGAACCAGACCATGTGGTGGACGCGGCAAGTAGCCTCAAAGTGCCAAAAATTGCTTGGCGGGCAGCTGCAGCTGCAGTTGCGTGGCCTGAGAACGGAGCATGCGGAGCAAACTCTGGGCATCATTGGTGTGCCCTTTGCCAAGGGTCAGTCAAAGCAGGGCGTGGAGCTGGCGCCCGATTTGCTCAGGCAGAACAAACTGCGTCAAGTATTGCAGAGCAGCGATGGTGAGAGAAAGAATGCAAAAAGAAAATGAAAGACATGAAAGACCGTTGGTTTTGCTTTTTGCTTTACTGCTCAATTTATTTGTTTTCGTTTTCGGTTTCGCTTTCGCTTTGACAGAGCGACTGGTCATCACCGACTATGGCAATCTGCAGTATGCCGTCGATGAGACGCTGCTTCAGCAGCAGCGCCAGCACTACCATCACATACGCAACTATGCGGACTTCATGGCCTGCAACCTGGCGTTGATCAGGCAGGTGCAGCAGATACTGCAGCAAAATGCACAGTTCCTTACCATTGGCGGCGACCATGCCATTGGCTTTGGTGCGTAGCTTAAAATCAAATTGCATACACATGTTAAATGATATTTTCTTGATGTTTTTCAATGAATTTGTTGAGGCAGGCTCCGTTGCGGGACATTTGCAGCACACGCCAAACCTTTCGCTGGTGTGGATCGATGCGCACGCGGACATCAATCTGCACAGCACCTCGCAGTCGGGCAACATACATGGGATGCCAGTCTCGTTTCTGTTGCAACAGCTGCGTGCCACCTGGCAGCATGCCGCGCTCGACGAGATAGCGCCAAATTGGTGAGTTTCGTCTGTCTTCTCATTGCATTCGCATTCGCTACATTCTTCTTCTTTATTGCACTCGTTTTCGTTATCGTTATCGTTATCGTAATGGTAATCATTATTGCTATCGCTAACGTTACTTACATCTAAACACACAAAATATCTTGCACAAATCTTACAGCTAATTGCAGTTGTGGTTTATGTTCATTGTTTTGTTTGTTTTGTTTTTTTGTTTTTTTTTTTTATTCTTTTGTATTTAAGATCTATGTAGTTGAAGCTGGGAGTTAGCTCCCGTATCACAGTCATCTTAACGAACGAAGTTTTTGATTTGTGTTTTCGATTTATGGATTTTGATTTGTTTGTTTTAACGTTTTAACGTTATCTTTTTTAATCTTAATTCATTGCTTTTGGTTTCTTATACTCATTTCTTTAATCTCAGTCTTTGGTATTCTTTAAATGCTTTTTCTTTTTGCCTTATATATTATAAATGTCCTTAATTATTTGACAACCTAAATGATTGATAACATTTCTTGTATTTTGGCAGTTTCTGTTTAAGTTTTTTTTTTATTTAGGAACCTAAACCATTGAAGAATCTTAGATACATACAGAACAAATAAATACATCATTGAAAGTGAATCAAAACGAACATCAAACTAAACAATTTGAAATTCAACAAAGAAAAACAAACATAAAGTCATCTCACAAAAATGATAACAAATTTGTTTACTTTGAACTTAAGCATTATACGTATTACTGTATGGCATGTGTATAAAAAAGGAAAACAAAAGGAAGAGAAATCAAAAACAAATCGAATACATAATGATCTTACATACGTCAATCAAAATGCTAATGCTAGTAATAATATTTGTTGTCATTTGACAATTTGCGTTCTATAAAAGCTTCAAAAACAATATATATGCATATGCACACATACATACATATGTGCATATGTGCATATGTATGTATGTACATATACTTTCGATCTACAAATGAACTGAATACACCCGTTATTCCTTGACTCGATTTTCGATATTCGAACTGAAGGAAACAGAATCGAAATGCAAGTGATAAAACCAAACCAAAGAGCCCGCTACAAATACATACATCTTATCTATTATTAATTTGTAATTATATATATATTTTATATATGTATAAGGTGCATAATGGCTGGGAGGGCGGCGGCAGGGGGTCGCCCCTGGAGTCAAGTATGGAGTATTGGGCGCACCGTTGCGCAAGTGCTGGTGCTACAAAACAACAAATCAAATCAAATATCAAATATCGAAACCGAAACCGAAAACCGTAAAGTTAAAATCGCTAGCTTAAAATTAAATCGCTGGCAATATTTGTTTGTTTTTGTTTTTGTTTTTTAATATTGTGTTTTGCTCTTCTTTTTTCATACATACATAGATAATAAGTATTACGATTCAGTCAATTTGATAACTTAAAATTATAGATCACAATAATCGATAATCCAAATCGAGAAACCGATGAAAATATGATGCTAAAACGCAAAACGTAAACTGTTGTTGTTATTGTTGATAATGAGCACAAGCGTACGAGTCTGATAGGACAGAGAGAGAGAGAGAGAGATAGAAAGTGTGTAAGGGTGTGTGTGTTTGAGAGAGGGAGAAATAAAGACAGTTACACTGAAAGAAATCATTGTGTGTTGGTATACACTTATATACAATAAGAAATACTGCATAGAATATCATACATAATAAGTACAACAAGACAACTTTTCGAGATCAACTTGATAATGGAACTAAAGCTGAGGAGTCGCAGTTTATAAATAAAACATTTATATATAATATGTATAACATATATAGGGATTGGTGGGTGGTTGTGATTGTTTTTGTTTTTTGGGCTTCGCTCAACGACAGCTTGATAAACGACTATATAGATTATGGACTTTGAATTCGGTGTGTTTTAGTCTAAAATTTCAGATTGTTCGGGATGTCTTTGTGCGTATGCTAAATAAACAATCTAAAACAATACACGAACTATATATACACTACAAAACAACGCTCTGCGATGTGTCAAGTTTTCCAATACATATAGTTTGTTTTTATTCTGAATGACAAATCGAAGGGTGACGTTTCTTTCTTTGGATTGTAATACTCTTCCAGATCATATTGAATTTTGTTGAAATAAATTTAAATTTCCGGAATGCATCGAAGTTGATTAGATAAACTTGATGTATGTTAGGAGATCGGAAGATTTGAGAACGGACAGGCGGATAGTTTTCTAAAAATAATATATATAATATAAATAATATGTATATATATATAATGATCTTCTGCAGGAATATTTCAGTCCATGACTCAGTCGCTACTTGTAGGAAGGAGGGGGGGTTAGTGTGGGATTATTTCATATAATATTTTGCTGTTCTCTTCGAAACTTATAAAAGTTGTTTTGGTATTCTTTTTTTTTCGTTCTGTTGCGTTAACTGTAATTAAATCAAGGAAATTACAATATATAATGTGTGTTTATAATACGAGTTTATGGCAATACATACATATGTATAGTATGTGCGTGTGTGTGCATATGCATGTGTATGGGCACAGGGACACACACATATGCACACACACATGGATGACAAGGCACACACGCACAGGCATACATATAAACGGATCGGCGATCTCGTATGTACATATGTATGTGTATGTGTATGTGTGCCATGTGGCATATGTAAATAAGTAATTACAATCAATATCGAATGAATTATATAATCATACAATTATTATTGCGTTTTAATTAATTAACTAATGTCAAGTTAAATGTTAAATGTAAATGTTAAATGTTAAATGTCAAATTCAATTGAAAATCGAACAACAACACACGCCTGAAAATAAATCAAGAGAAAGAAACAAATTAGAAATGCATTCGGCTCGTTTTTTCATTATTTTTTTTTTTTGTTTTTAGCTACAATAGAAAAAAGAGTACAAAAAACCATTTTTGAAGTCAAAACTCATCATGGGCGATGTTTATTATTGAGGAAAATTAACGTGTAGCAAATATTCAACGCTGTACAGAGGAAAGCAAATGAAATTATATTAGCCTGGTTTATGTTTTGGGTTGTTAAGTACGAGTACGAGTATGTTGGCAGTGTTGGATCTCTCACAATCTAGACTATCTCCAGCCTCTTCCACTTTCCACTTTACTTACCGGAAATCAAACCACATCAAAATGTATGAAACCAAAATATCTGCAAAGGGATTTCAAATGTTGTCCGTCTGTCCGTCTGTTGCTAAGATCGTTAGTCGCCTATCGAAACCGGATCGGACCACTATATCGTAGGGTTGCATATTTACAAATCGGACTACTATTTCTATCGCATAGCTCCCATTGTAAGGATCGTCGGTTCATCTAAGTTTGATTCCCATATTTGAATGTACAAATATATAGCATGAGAGAAAGAGATCGAGAGCAAGAGAGTGAGAGATGTACACTGCGCATAAGAACTGAGCAAGTTAATAAAATGAAATCAAAGTGAAAAGCATAAAATCAGTTTTCCATTTTCAGTTTTTGTTGTTTTTGGTTTTTGGTTTTTTTCGCTTTGTTTTTGGTTGATCTATTAATTATTATGTTTCGTTTTGTTTTCATATTTGTTGTTTTAGTTTGGGTTAGTTCATTTGGCTTACTTACACACTAAATCAAAATCAAACTAAGTAGATTATAAATACACTGCGCAAAAAAACTTATACGCTTTATATAAAGACGGAACACTTCGTTGGTTGGAGACTGTAGCACAACAACTGAAACAATATTGGAGAGAAAAACTGTGTGTGTGTGTGTGTGTCTGTGTGTGTTTGGTGGGTGTATAGGTGTATGAGAGTTTGAAATTACACTGTAATAAAATCAAATGCAATCGTTACACTAAATCACAAAAGTTCAACGAAAAACTTGAATGAACTGAACTCGATCCCTCAAAGAGCGGCGGGCGGGCGGGCGGTTGGGTGTACAACAAAGATCGAAAGCGATAGAGCGAGTGAAAGAGCGCAGAGTTCAACTAAAAAAAAAACAGAGAAAGAGCGAGAGGGAACACAAAGGAACTAAGTGGAAACGAAACGAGCAAAATCGTACGTTGAACTTAGAATGGCAAATGGAAATCAAAGCGGCTGAGGCGACTAGACAAAACTAGGGGCAACTCAGCAGATGAAAAAGAAGAGAGATAAATAGAAATATAAACAGAAACAGAAACCGAAATTGAAACGAAGTGAAATAAGGAGATCAAGTTAAATAATTAGAACGGAATGCATGAGAATACCAAACTTGAACTTGAACTGAAATACATATACAATATATAACTGAACCAAGTTTTGTGTATTTGATATGCAAAGCAAGAAAAACTCATAATCATATATTTTGCAAATACATTTATAATATTAATTTTGTTTTTGTTTTTGGTTGCATTGTTTTCCATTTTGTTGTTTGAAATATCATTTGGAATGTTGGATAAATATTATTAAGTAATCGATATAAATATGTTAATAAAAAAATTAAATTGTCTCATCATCATCATCATCGTCATCATTTTCATCTTGGTCATAATTATAATATACATACATATTATTTATCTGACGTTTCTTGTATGTTTTGCTCTACTGCTGCTTTTCTTTTCGCTTTTCGCTTTTCACTTTTCACTTTTCTTTTTTATGTTTATGTTGTAGGTATAGCATAGTTAAGGTTCGCCTTCTTAGCAAACAATCAATTGATATTACTGTTGTTGTTGTATAAATAAGTGTATGTATAAATAATAAGCGCATATTACTATAGATTATATGATAACTAAGCATAAGACTAAGACTAACTAATTATAATTTATAATCAATTCAATTAAAATCAAAGTATTCTCGTTTGCACACAAAAAATAATATCGCATTTGCTAAAATTGCAGCTTTACGTTGAGTTTCGTTAAGTCCGTTGAATGGGGTGTGTATGTATGTGTGTGTGTGTGTGTGTGAAGAGATTTAACGAAAACTTTGCATTGTAGAAACGTTCGAAAACGAAACGAAAACGGCCGCGTTTTGACTAGGAGTTCCTCCACAAAAACAAAATGGAGCTTATGCATATAGTTGGCAGGTGTTTGGTGTTTCGGGAATATTACGAGCTTTGAGATCATTAGTTTTGTTGACTTGACTAGCTTGAATGGCTGGAATTTGGTATGTATTCCAATCCCGCTTACTGGAACGCTTTTGCTCTACCTCGAGAGCGAAACGGCAGATCGATAATATCCGTGGCTTATATGTGGGGCGGTGGGGTGGAGAGCTGGCTGGCGGTCTGCACACACAGAGAGAACGTTTACGAATTGTTGTTGTTGTAGTTGTTGTTGGGCATAGACATACACAATAAAAGTAACAAAGTAACACAAACATAAAGAAAGTAATAAAAGTAAAAGAAAAAATGCGAGACACAGAAAATAATGAAAACAAAAAAATTATGCGAAAATTTATCAAGTGTTTTTTATTGAAAATTATTATTATTGTTGTTTAAATTGTTTTTTCTTCTTTTGTTTTTTTTTTTTTTGTAATTGTTTTTGTTGGTGGCGAAATTCAATCAAATTATAAAAATAATAAAATTAAACATAAATATAATGAGTAGTAATAATAATCATAATCAAAAGAAATCAAACCGAAAGGAAATTGTCAGAATTGCATAAGTTGAACTAAACAGAGGAAATCAAAATCATAAATCAAATAAATTAATTAAAAATTAAAAAACACAATTCGATACACAAGTTTTTAGTTGTTGTTGAGTCGTTTGGTTTACAATGCCCTTAACATTATATTGGATATATAGGCGATATATCTACATATAATATGCTCCGATTTATCTAAGGATTGCAATATATTTATGTGTTGTGTATGTGTGTGTGAATGTGAATGTGTATGTTTGTGGAGTATATAAAAATGGTTGTAAATTAAAATCAAAAGCATAACAAAATCATAAAAGGAAATTAGAAATTGAAATAAACAAGTTGGTTCTAATGTTGTGAAACGCAAAAGAATTTTTGTGGCGCTTTAAGTCCGAAACAGAGAGCGAGAGAGAGGTTATGGTTTGATAAGTGAGCCGGTCTGGCAACACTGCAGCTGCTGCTCTCTCTTTTGCATGTGTGTTTAATTTGAATGCTTCGTTCATGAACGAATTCGAATTCGAATTGAATTAGAAATTAAATTAATTATAAAGTACAATAAATAATATTTTATCTTCTTGTTTTGTTTTTTTTTTTTGTTTTGTTTGTTTTGTTTCTGTTGTTGTTTGCTTTTGTTTCGTTCTGGTTTTACTTAAAGTTAAAGAAAAAAATTATACATGTATGTATATAATATATTATATATAATAATGTTATATATAAATATATCAAATTTGCTTAATTCGAAAATTACACGAAAAAAATAATTGTTATATTGTTGTGTTTCTTGTATATTAATATTAATATATTTAAGTTACATAAACATAAATGATTTTCCTTTTCATTTCGTTTCTTTGCATTCTATCTTTTTTTTGAAATTGTTTTTGTTATTTTGTTTTGTTTTGTTTTTTTTTTTTTGTTTCACTTAAAGAAATTATAATTGTAATTTAGCTGAGATGCATGTTTTGTTGTTGCTTTTGTTCTTGTTTTTGCTGCATTTTAAAACTATTGCACAATATTAGAATTACGTAATAATAGTATTAATGAAAAATTATTATGATTGACAAATAAATTAAACAAAATCAAGTACATAATTTCACTTAATCTTTAAATGGTTTCATTTTCATTCCATTCCTCACTTTCTTCTCTTATTTTATTTATTCATACGTACATATATAAAAATATACTTTTACATATATACATATGCACAAATAAAACTATCAAGAATTATTGCAAATTCAATTGTAAGCAACAAGCAAAAGACTCTTCTCTCTCCGTCTCCGTCTCTACCTCTATCTCTATCTCTTCGGCTCGCTCTCAGCTTTTGCTTCTTGCGCACATTTTGCGCTCGCTCTTCTTCGGTAAAGAAATTAGTACAGTTACGGGAATAATACATAATATACGATAATATTGTATACATATATATAATGAAAATTAATCTTTGGATATTTTGATATTACAAAAGAAATGTAAATAAATTATAATATAGCTTGTATGTATATGTAAGTGTGTATGTGTGTGTGTGTGTGTGTGAAATGGAAAAAATTTAAGAAATGTTCATCTCTTTGTTTTTTTTATGTTTTTGTTTTTGTTTTTGTTTGATGTCGACTGGCGCGCTCAATTTTGCTATGCTTAAATTTTAGCTAGAATATAAGTTTTCTTTTCATTTTATAGTATCGTTTTGAAGGACTTTCTATGCTGGGATTTCATACTTAATGATTCGCTTCTTCCGTCTTGCACTACATGTTGTTTACGTTTTTTTTTTGTTTTTCGTTTCTTTGCTATATGGTAGTTATGGTATATTTTAATTAGAATATAATATATAAATTTGCTTTATTCGTATTGTATATTGAAAATATTTAGCTTTTTTTGCCTACACGTTTCTTATATTTTCATCTGCTTGTCGCGTCTGCCTCAATACTTCAAATTCATCTGACTGCCGACTATCGACAATCGACAATCGACTATCGACAATCGATTTTCGACTTTACCTTGCTCCTTCATTTTGCTGACTAGATTTCTTGTTGCAAATTTTGTTCAAACAAAAAATTGTTTCTTATAATTATGAAAAAAATAATAATAATTATAATTACGAATATTGTTTATACATAAGCATATCGCTTCTGCTTGCTGTTTTCTTTCTTCTGTTTTCTTTTTTCTGTTTTCTGTGCACGCCTTACTTATACAATATTTTTTCGCTAAGGATCTTGCTTTAAGGTATTCTTTTGTTAGTGTTGTGTGTTTTTGGGTAGAACTTAAAATAGGGTGTGTGTGTGTGTGTGTTGACATAAATTAATTGTAACTAGACGTATTGTACCTACTATAAAGAAAATCATCATCGAAAGTAATAGAAAGATTTATGTAAGTAATGGTATATATGTGTTTGCTTGTTGAAAAAAGAAACATGTTAATTAAGTCTCTTCCCATAATAGTATACAATAAATAAATATGCATGGCTGCAATTAATTAATTAATAACAACGAGCGCTTTCAATTATTTTCATTACAAAGAAACAAAGAAATCATACAAAACGCATTTACCAAATATTAAATATCAAATATCAAATACCAATCAATCAATCAAAACTCAAATATAGAAACTCTCAAAGAAAAACAAATATGTGTTTGTGTGTGTAAGCAATGATAAAACGCTAAAATTGCACAGAGATCAATGATCAAAATGTTGTGTGTGTGTGTGTGTGTGTGTGTGTAGTTGGGTGTATGGGGGAAAGGGTTCTCTTATCGATCAACAAATTGATCGATATACGGCTGAACTTAACGGTACGGCACAGTACACTATGGTACCACCACTGTACCACATAATACTGAACGCGACTATACTCTCCTCCTTTTCGCTTTTTATAGGCAGCGGGGCAAAGCGTCATTTTGAATTTGTCTTCATTATTTTGTTCCTTTTTTTTTAAGTTTTATAACAAAAAGTTCACTTACTTAACTAGAAAAACGCTTTGCTAATGCTGCTGTTAATTTTTGTTTTTGTTGTTTTTTTTTTCGATTTTTGTATTGTTTATGTTTTGTTGTCAAACTTTTGTCATATAAAAAATGTTCATGTTCATGTTCACGTTGTTGTTGTTGTTTAGTTACTGAGTTTTTGTGCTACGGTTTTGTTGTTGTTGTTGTTGTTGCTTTTAAACGCTAAAAATTTTAGCAAATGGTTTACGCTTCTTACTATACATTATATAAAGTATATATAAATATTATAGTATAATATTCACTAACAATTATTTACTTTAGTAAAATGTTTCAAATTTGCGCATAAATTATTGTATTACTTTCTCCATCTACATCTTTATTCTTGCTTGTTTATTATTCGCGTAATCTCTACAACTCTTTGCATTGGTATCGTTCTCGTTCTCGTTATCGTTATCGTTTATCGCTTCATGTTGCACACCTGCCCAAAAAGTTGCTAGCTGCTTGCATGTCAGAGTGTGAGTGTGTTTCGCGTATGTGTGTACGTGTGTGGTGTGTGTGTGTGTGTGTGTATTGTGCGAGTCGGACGCTAGCTTTGTTGTATTTTCGCTTGGCTTTCACTTGATTTTAATATAAAAAACAAACACAAAACATTAAAATTTAAATACAATATATATATGTATATATATATATATAGATATATATGTACGTATATATATATATATGTAGGTATATAGGTATTGTATATGGTATAATTATTAAATTTCAATAAATGGTTTTTTTTTTTTTGTTTTGTTTTGTTTGTTGTAATACTGTAGCAGCCTCCATGTATGTGTTTATTTTTTATTTCATTTTGTATTTTTCTTGAATACTTTTTACTTTTTGTTTTTTTATTTTGTTTTTGTTTTTGTTTTTGTAAGCCAGCAAGTCGAAAGGGAAAACAAATCTCTAACGCGCTCAAACGACTCGTCACAAATGGAAATGATTTGAATTCATTTCCTTCAAGTTTTCTTGGGTTTTCTTATTTGTTTAGTAGAAAAATTGGAGTGTAACTAACAGCTTCATTTTGGGTTTCGTTTTCATTTTGTTGATTTTTCGTTACTGGAAGATTTCATTGCTGCTTACTCTTAGTTAATAATTTTAAAAATTTTCTTTTTGCTAGTTAAATTTCATAAATTATTATTAATTTTTGTTTTCTTTTGTTTTGTTTTGTTTTGTTGATTTCTTTGTTTTGCTTTGCGACTAATTTGACTGCGGCTGCCTTTCACAGCCGCCACATAGTTTAGTTTTTTGTGTTTTTTTTTTTTTTTAAATATTTTTTGTTTCTTTCGTTTTTAATTTTTGTTTAATATTGCATTCGACACACTGTCTCGAGTTTAGTTTAGTTTCTTTTTCTTTTTCTTTTTCGCTTACTTAAATGCTAAACAAGAATTTTGCTATTGCAACGGCCGGCGTTTTGGCCGCCGTTTCGTTGTTTAGACGAGATTTTCAAGCCAGGCCTGTCCGCCTGCATGCGACTGTGTGTGTGTGTGTGTGTGGTTGTGTTGAGAGTGTATGTATGTGTGTGTGTGTGTGTGTGTGTGTTATACACATACGTTTTGTTGCGCTTAGTTACCGTTTATACCATGCATATTTATATATGTATACGTGAGTTCAGCTTCAGCTGCTGTGTACATGTGTGTGTGTATAAACTAGATAAGTGTGTGTGTGAGGGGTCTATGTGGGTGTGTACTTGCTCTCCTTGCAGCATGGGACATGCGGCACGGCGACCTCCTTACTTCGCCTTGTTGGTCTTAAAGCTGACCTGCAGCACACGATTGCCCATGGTGTATCCGTTGAGAGCACGGATGGCCATGGCGGCTTCGTCATAGTTGGTCATGGAAACGAAGCCATAACCTTTGCACTGATTCGTTGTGGGATCCTTGACGATCTTCACCGATTGCACAGCGCCGAAGGGGCCGAACAGCTGCCAGAGCGCCGCCTCCTCCGTTTCGGGTGCCAAATTGTATATGAATATCGGATAGGCACCTCCCGGGCCGCTGGCCAACGTTGTGGCAGCCGCCGCGGCAGCGCCCAGACCATTGGGCAGCATCACATCCAGCATATCGCCGGCCATGGGCGAGAAGCGGGCGAGTCCCTTGTTCACAGGCGTGTGCATGGCGCCGCCAATGCGCCGCACCAGCTGGGGATTGAGGAAAGCGGGCAATTGCGGCTGGATGATCTTGCTGGTGCTGCCGGGCGTGTTGGAGAACTTGACAACAATCGGATCGGTGCAGCTGCTGGGCGTGGTGCCATTTAGCGCTATGATGGCCCGTGTGGCCTCCTCCCGCTTATCGAAGCGTATGAAGCCGACCCCTTTGGTCTGTGTATCGTTGCCAGCATTCTGGAGAATGCGTGACGTGATGATGGCACCGAATGGCGCAAAGATTGCCTCAAGCTCCTGCTGTGTCATGGTCTTGGGCAGGCCCGATACATACAGATTGGCGCCCTTGATGGCATCCGATGAGGGTCGTGCAAACGACACCTTGATCGTCTTGTTTTGCAATCGCAGACCGTTGAGCACATTGACCGCCTGCTCGGCATCCTGGGGCCGCACATAGTTGACAAAGCCATAACCCAGACTCTGTCCCTTGCTGGGCGCCTGGGGGTTGAGTGGATCAATGTAGACCTGCGACTTGTCGCGTATCAGTTTAACCGATTCGATCTCGCCGACGCTGGAGAAAAGCGAACGGATCTCGTCCTCCGTCATCGTTTGTGGCAAATAGTTGACAATGAGATTTGTGCGCGTCTCTGTGCTGCCATTGCTGCCGTTCTGTGCCCCGCCAGAGTTGCCGTTGGTGTTGGCCTGGACTTGCTGCTGCTGCTGCTGTTGTTGCTGCTGTTGTTGTTGCTGCTGCTGCTGCTGTTGCTGCTGCTGTTGTTGCTGCTGCTGCTGTTGCACGGCGACAACGGCTTGCTGCACTTGCTGCTGCTGCTGCACGACCTGCTGCTGCTGTTGCACAACCGCTTGCTGGGCAACCGCCTGCTGTTGCTGCTGCAGCTGTTGCGTCACGGCGGCAGCGGCGGCAGCAACCGCTTGCTGTGTCTGCTGCTGCTGGACTTGCAATATGGCCTGTTGCACTTGTTGCTGCTGCTGTTGCAACTGTGCCGCTGCTGCCACAGCGGCCGCACTCTGCACCGGCGCGGCGGCATTTGTTGCTGCCACAGCCGCTGCTGCGGCTGCGCTCTGCATGAGTTGGGCTTGCGTGTCCACGCTGGCGGCGCCTGTATTTGCCATCATAAAGTCCACTGTATTAGTTGTTATTGTAGTTGTTATTGATGGAATTGTTTTAGATTGACGAGACCAACGCAGGCGCAGCATATGCAAGAATAAAAGTTAAATGTCAAGATTAAACCATTTGCAAGGTGTGTTAGTAACGGTTTGCATTAACATCTACATACATACATACATATGTATCTACCATCTACGAGTACAATTCATTTTAGTCTACTTTTCAGTCAATTGGTTAATTTTTAACGGTTAGTTTAAGCTTTACACCCTGGCGCCGCCCTGCGGCCCACTTTTACAACTCTCGTCAAAACTTACTTTTGCTGCCAAGCACGCTCGCAAACACACACACACACACAGACAACACAGACAGACAGAGAGGAATGTATGTATGTATATAGAGAGTGAATGCTTACAATCTCTGTAGACGACACAGTCAAGACGACACTTTGAAAGCTGTACACACACACACACACACAGAGAGAGATGAACACAAAAAGCACTTGCACACGAACACACACCTATCACTTTTAACGGAAGAGCGACAGGAGGAGGTAGTATGGTTGAGGTGGAGAGCTTGACGAGCTTTTTGATTTTGGTTTTGCTTTTTGGTTCTGGTTTTGCTTTCGATTTGTCAATGCCGCTACGAGACCCGCTACGTCCCAAGCACGCGATGCTACTGAGCGCAGGTCCTTGCAAAGCCTTCGTGCTATGCTGCCGTTAGACTCTTGCTATCTCTTTCTCGCTCTCCCTATCGCTCCTTCTCCAATTGCTGTTCATGGTGGAAATTGTAACAAAGCACGTACCCGGCCAAAACCCAATTATGTAATACATACACACATACATATGTACATCTGGCGGCAAGCATAGCAACGAACTCGTATACAGCAGCACAACCCCCTCAGGAACCAAAAAGAAAAAATACTACAGCCATAAAATGTTGAAATCTAAAAATGAGCAACCGACAACCAACCCACCCGCCATCCGCCCCTTTAGCGAAACTCGCGTGTGCAACAGCGAGACGAACGAAGCAACCCCTAAAAGCCCCGAAAACAAGTTGTAATATTTCATTTGCAAATATTACTTACATTCACATCAACATAAATATACATATGTACATATGTATGTACGTCGTGCTCGCCTAAGGGTTAAACACAATGCACAAGCGAGAACAATGCCACCCCCTTGGATAAACAACACAAGAACCAAACGCGCTGCGTGTGTTTGTCAGATGGCCACACCTTGGACAGTCTGGCAACGCTGTCACAAACGTCTGGCTGCTGCATGATCTGTCAACTTGCACTTTTGGGTGGTTGATTTCGGTAGGTCGGTCGGTCGGTCGGGTTCGTCTCTCGTGACTCGACTCACTCAAGTCAAAAGGTCAAACGAAAACTGACACAAGCGACACACACACGACCATACATTTAATTCGCACATAGCACAATGTTCATACATACATACATATGTACATCAATACATACATATTTGCACGCCCACACGCCGAGAGCAGAGCGCACCGCTCTCTATTTCCATGACAACTGAGATTTCTAAATTGTCTGGACCACCCCCTGCTACTCCTCATCACTTTACTTTACCACATATGCATATGCAAATATGTTTATTTAATACTCACTTGTTTCAGTTAAAATGTTGCTGATTTGCCAAACAAATTGATTTGAATTCTTTTATATGCGCGCGCGCTCTACACGGCGCAACTCAAACTCAAATCGCGGCTCCTTTTCACCTCTCTTCTTCTATTACGTCTTAGTAGGCGGGCTGCAGGGCAAGGATTCTCGCACTTAAGCCTGGATATGTTCTTTTGTCGTTCCGTTTTGTAAGCTATAATTGCGACTATATTTGTTGCTAGTAATTAAACAAACGCTGGCGTCGTTGCCGTCGTCTAATGTTGTTGCTGTTGTCGTCATTTTTTTGTATGAAAAGAGAGTAGATAAAAACAAAAACAAAAAAGAGGTAAATTTGTTTGTTCGTCTTTGACTTTGGTCGTTGAGGTGTTATCGTATTTATCGATTTCATCGATTTTTCCCAAAACCTGGACTATCACAGCTGCAGCAAGTAAAGCAGTAAACCTAGTCATAGATTTTAGTCAAGTTCTCTGTATGTATACACAACCGTCTATATACATATATGTACACATATACATACATATTCATATAAATACATATTCATTGCCGCAAACTTTTTTATTGTTACACAATTTCGGACAAACGTATGTACATATGTACATACTTAGAATGCGTTGCTGCTCTTGTTGTTGTAATTTTGTATTAGATTTTTCAATACTAATGATTATAACAGTATCTCTCAGTTGCTGCTGCGCCTCTGCCACTGTGCTAATTTATGGCGAGCGCTATTGGGAAGAGAGTGAGCGACCTACCGCCCTCACTCTCGCTCCCTTTGCCATACAATGTATGACAGCCGTCTTCATTGTTGTTGTTTTCTGTTGATGTTCCTATGCATGTATGTATATACATATGTATTTTAACTAGCGCGCATATTTCACCATTCATGTGAATATACAAACATATATACACATACTATGTATGAATATACATATGCATGTTTGCTCACACACACGCAAACATATACACACTCGGACACACTTAGTATCTATAAGTTTTTGTTGTTGCTAGACGACGCGCTTATTAAATTAAAACACGCGCTGCTTTGTTTTTGTGGCTGTTATGTTTGTTGCTTCTGCTTAATTTAAAAACAAATTACAAAAATAACAAAAAGAAAAAAAATATTGTTCACTACATTGCGTTTGTTGTTAGTCTTTGCTGTTGAATTGTTCTAATTTGTATTTCCGCGCAATTCTCTCCCTCACTCCCACTACTTTTTGTTTAGCTTAGTGTTGCTGTGGCAACAAAAGACTACCTAATACAACTGCTACTTTTTGACTAATCGCGTTTTTTACAATATTTGTTTTGTAGTATTTTTCATTCATTTAGTGCTGCCGGCGTTTGCTTGCTACATAAATCCTTTTGTAACTGCAATTACAACGAAAAATACTATATACTATGATTTGATGTAGTTGTCGGCGTTCAATGCTCCTTCCTGCACATAAAATCGATATGCTAGCTGCGCCCTTTTTGCCACTCACACAGCTACACAGACACAGTGCCCATTTTACAGATACACAGCACACAGAGCAGGCAGAAGTGCGGCTACCGCAGTAGATTTGAACACACAACAAACACTGGTGCTTACATACTACTATTACTACAACTACGGTAGGGGCGACATTACTACCGCGACTACTACTACTCTGCCTAGTTGCCCAGCACTGCCTCCGGCCCTCCCGGCACTGATCGGTTGACTCTTTGCCTCTCTTTTGAGTTTGTTGAACTGCTTGGCGCTTGCCCGTCGCTTGTCTTGCGTCTTGCCTATGATTCTTATACCCACTGCATATTGTAATTTTGCGTTTTAGCATACATATGTATGTACTATGTTTTTGAAATTGTTCCACTCAAAACTCACACACAAACACGCGTACACTTGAAAGCAACAACAAAAAATATATGTATATGTACGTATGTACGTATGTATATATATGTATATGTATGTATATGTATATACATATGTATGTTTGTATGTAATTGCACAATTATGCAGCGCGTAGTGATCGTTTGGCAAGTTTAGTAGCATTTTCTGTTAGCGTTTCTCTGTAGTTGTGTTGTAGTTATAGTTGTTGTTCATTACGCTTACGTTTTGTTGCGGCGCTGCTACTGTTATTGTTGGTTGTTTGTTGTTGTTCTTTTTCTTGCACTTCACTTAGTTTTCTATGGCAATCCGTATATTTTGTTTAAACAATTGTAAACTGTGGATGTTGTTATTTTCATTACTTTTCAAAAAAAAAAATAAAAAATCAATTGCAAAAAGAGCAGAGCACACGAGCTGAGGCAGCGCACACGAGCGTTAAAACGTACTGCGGCGTACAACGTCTAGCGTGGAAATGAAAATGACGCGAACGCAAACACAAACCTTGCTACCCTCGTCGGCAAACACATACACACAAACGCGTCAAAGTTACGTATGTACGACACGTTTATAGTCTTTTGCAAAGAGAGCGAGCGAACGTAGTGCGAGAGACATCGCGCATTCGTTCCCATCAGTGGCCAGCAGTTGCCAGAGGTTTTTGTTGTTGTTGCTGTTGCTGTTTTTCCTGCTTTGTTTTCGTTCTGCGAGTTTTCTCTCAAAATGCTCGCTCTCTCAGGTATTCGGCTCCTGTCTGTGTGGAAAATCGACACTATCGTCGGTAACCCGGGTGCAATTGGTGGGTGATCTGATATAGAAAATCTCCTTTTGAGCACAAACTGAGCCAAGACCACCCGTTGTTTCAAAAAAATGAACAATTTTCATGCGCATTGTTTTTACACTCCAGCGCCGATTTCGCAAATAATTTAAAATTTAGCGCCTCCCAAAAAAATATACAAATTCAACAAATATTGAATATTCAATAAAAATGGCTGATAGTGGAGCTGCTATTCCAGAAGCCTGGAAACACGAATACGTTCATATACATATGTATGTATGTATATGTATGCACATACATACTGATGTATGTATGTGCTTTCATATGTTTGAATTGGTTGGCAAGCATGTTGGTCATGCAGCTAGTGATCAAACAGTCGCCAAGTGTTGCCAGAAAGTTGCATACAATACCATTCAGTGAATGGCAAAACTGATTTTAAATTTGAATTTCAAAATGCGTTTATTCATCATATTTGAATTTAATCATTTGGCAAACTAATATTGCAAGTTGGATGCCACATATGTATACATATATAAGGTCGACAACCGTTTTATGATACTCTTTGAATGTCGATGTGCCTCGGGCTCTCTTTGCATGTTCGCATTATCCTGGTAAAGCACGAGGGCTGTTTATCGTTCTTCGTTTATTTTATGTTTTTTTTCCGTTTTATATTTTTGCACTGCAACCACCAACGCCGGGGTTGTTTTTGTGTTTTGTACACCCCCTATAGCTGAAGCCAACTCAGTTCTCCCGTTCTCCGTCAGCCAAGCTGTGTGCTATGGACTTGGACAGGGTTTTTGGCATGCGTGCGTGCGTGTGCTTAATTGCGCTTGTATTCGGTTGTATGTTGGTGTGTGTGAGTGTGAACTTCCTGTTATGTTATACGCTGCCCACCGGTTTCCATGTGCTGATTTTTATTACAAATGTGCCGCCATCGCCGCCTGTCCCAATTTACACGCAGTGAACACATTGTTATTGTACTCACTGCTGCTGTTGTGTTGTTGCTCGCAAAACATAAAAATGTAACTCAACTTTTTTGCTGGGGTGGTTTTAAGTTCGATCTGGGTTGCCAGACGGTCGGTTAGAGCAGGCAAGGGGGTGGCCAGACGAGACAGATCGGCGACGCGCAAGTGCCTGTCCTTTGGCAGATAAGCATAATGCATGCATGCATGTACCCACACACACAGAGAGAGATGTGCATATGTGTGCTCATGTGTTTGCATGTACATTTGTATGCGTGTGAAAATGCCGAATTCTCTGGTTTTGTGCGAATGGAGCAAGCCAAAATGGGACCTAGAGATTACATACATACATACATAGCTAGGCACAGTACGTATGAAGTACTTACATATGTGTGAATGTACATACATACATATGTATATGTATGTATGCGCGCCTTGCATGTGTATTTGGTTGGCGATAAGTAGCTCTGATAATAATTAATTTGCGCTAACTTCTGTTTTGCTGACGCATGCTCCTCCACCTCGCATGCCTTGCGTGCGCGCGCTTGAGTGTGTGTGTGTATGTGTGTGTGTATTTGTATGTGGGAGAGAGTGTCTGTGCGTGTGGACTAGCCACGTGCTTGGTTGGCGCTCGCCGCTACTGTCGCGGACGCTAGTGCTGTCCTACTCTCCCCCTCCCGCTCTAAGGTGCCGGCGCCACGCAGTATGCAACACATTTTTCGCAATGTTGCATGATTTTACAATTCCGAAAAGGCCAGCAATGTGGCGTGCTGAATGTCAAAGGGGAAGGGGGAACGGACACAGGAGCATGCCTAATCCTTTTGGCTTGGGCAAAAACAAAACGCACCTTGGCACCGCTTTGGCATTACAACAAAGCTGGGATTAAAAAGCAGCCAACACACAGGATTACAGCAACAACAAAAGACACGCTATTTTTGGGGGTTGCACCAACTGGCTTGGCCGCCGCACCCTTAACCGATTTACGAATCTCGCTTTGTCTGCGTCCAAGTGTTTGTGTGTGTGTGTGTTTGAGTTTCTGAATAAACAAAAACTAAAAAATCAACAAAACAACAATCAACTCTTCACTTATGTGTATGGATCCGTTGTGCATCCGCTCCTATGGCTGCAGGCGTTGCACCAATCTCTCAGCATATGGCAACGAGTCTAGGACAGAGCGGCGAAAGGATCTGGACCTACCGAACTGGTTCGCCGATCCTTCTGTGCATGATTCACCAACCCCCTCTACGTTTACATTTACATAATGGTCCTTAGGGCATTTTTAACTTTGCACGTCTCGCTGCACAACGCGATCGACAGATGCAGTTTTTCCCGAAACTAATAACAATAATTATCAAAATTACCATAAGACACCCGAGGAAACTGATCGAGATAGAGAGAGAGAGCGAGAGAGCGAGAGAGAGAGAGGGGCGCCGTGCATGCCATTTTAATTGTGACATGTGTGCTCCCGTGCTGAATTTTCTTTGGTCTCGGTTCCACAGTTGACTGCTCAAAAGGAAAAAAGACACCTGGCCTACTAATCAGGACCTTTTGGAACACGCTGAGCTGACAATTACATGCGTTTCAGCTGATCAGTGAACCACTTTTAAATAAAAACTTAAGTTCAGCCCAACCTCAAATTGTTTATAATCTCAATTTTCCACAAGCTTAAATATTAACTCAAACGGTTTTTAAACATAAACCTTAATTCGTAATATCCTCAATTAGCCTAGTATTCATTCCCTGTACCTTAATAATACTTTAATTGCTCCACTGCTTGAAGTCTCCATCGCTTGGAGTGTTTATCGCACATAAAGTCAACTCTCCACATGCTCAATTCCATAAGTGATCCCCATGTTCCATGTTGTGCTCAGGCGCTTCCCATTTTATGTTTGATATCTACTCGCTTTGACAACTTTCACACGATTTCTATTTTGTGACTCATTCCAGTTTGCCCAAGGATCAGTTGGTGTACATTGGACTGCGGGACATTGACCCCTACGAGGCGTTCATATTGAATAAATTTGGAATACGCTACTATGCCATGGATGTAAGTAGAATAGGGACACAACGCATACATGCACACACACACACACACACATATGTGCATAGTGTGAGATCCTTGCACTGTAAAAATTGTAAATTCCGGTTTTTTGTAGCCAGGGATCGAATAACGATCGTGCGTGATAGCCTTAACAAAATTACAAGTATGTACATGTGTGTGTGTGTGTGTGTGTTGTAAGTGTAAGCTTGCTGGCAGCATTTATAGGGGTTGCCCCTGGTCGTGTCGGGGCTGAGAAATTGAATCCTAGATACACCCTTCTGTAGCTGCAGGCAGGCAAAGTTACAGAACAGGACACTCCCTAGGCAGCGCCTCTTCTGCCCACCCCTCCGCCAACTGACTGACTGGCTGGCTGGCTGGGTCGTTACATTACCCGCTCTCACAACTTCCGATCGATCGAATCGCGGTGGTTGCTGCCCTACACATTTGCTACGTGCTCAGCCACATCCGTTCGCATCCGGCATCCGGCATCAGTCAGCGGGCATTCCGCATTCGGCATCCTTGTTGCCAACCATTATTTATGGCTCGTGCAAAATCGACGTCTGTTGAAAAATGGTTTAATGGTGCTGAGCTGCAAATTTATCATCGCTCATTAGTTCGATCGAAATATGCGCTGCATTAGCAGAGGGGGAAGAGAGGATAGTTAGAGCACACATCTTGTACATATGTACATATACCGCGATGGCTGTACCGATTTTGATAATGGCCGCAACAGGCAGACATGCTCGTATATTTAGCGCCAATCACTGTGCAGCTTGCAAGCTTTTGTTACAGTTACTACGTGAGCTTGGCCAGCGCCATCTAGCGGTTGACATATTATGTTTTGCTTTTGTTTTGCAGTCAATCGACCGAGTTGGCGTGCCGAAGATCATTGAAATGACGTTGGATGCATTGAATCCATCAAACAAAATTCATGTGAGCTTCGATATCGATGCACTCGACAGCAATGTGGCGCCCAGCACAGGCACCGCAGTGCGCGGCGGCCTCACGCTGCGCGAGGGCATCAGCATTGTGGAGGCGCTGCGAGATACAAAGCGTGTGCAGGGCATGGATCTCGTTGAGATTAATCCCAAGCTGGGCAGCGAACGAGATGTACGCACCACCGTTGACTCTGGCTTGGAGATACTCAAGAGCATGTTCGGTTATCGCCGCTCGGGCGCACGCTACTACAGCAACCTGGACACCGGCATCCTGGGACACGAACAATGAAAGAACATCAAGAAAATAAGTTTCATTTGTTTTTTTTTTATTTCGTATATCATTTATGTATATTTGTGTATGTACAAGAGTTGTTTGTATTTTGTTTGTTGTTTTGGCTTAATGTTAATTACGGTTAAACAGTAAGAACAAGAGCGACAGCGAGAAGGAGAGTAAATGAAGGAGATACATATAGAATGTGTGAAGAATTCGAAATTTATTAAACTGAGATTACGCTTTTGTACTTGCTAGCCAATTGGGTGGCCAAGAGCCAGCGCTATTTATCAGACTTGGGCGGTGCAGTCGGCAAATACGCAGATATATCCACATTCGCCATCAGACTGGCCGTGTGCAGCAGCTCGTTGACCGGCACAGTGGCCAACGTCGTGCCCATCTTTGGCGCTGCAATGGCAACGCTGACAGCGGGCGATGGCACACTGTCCAGTTGACGCTGATAAAGCTGTGGTGCGAACGTTAGCAGCAGGCGGCGTTGTATGGCCAAGAGGAATGCATTCATGGCGCCGGAAATGACAATGATGCCCGATATAATGGAGCAAAGACGTATGAGAAAAGTCAGCAAATAGTCACGATCGTGGCTCACCACAATCTTCAAAGCGGACCAGTCGTACTTAAAGTAAATGCCCGGCGAGCCATACGAGTTCCTCTCGGAATCTGCAAAATAAAATACTTAGATAGTAGTTCAAATGGATGCACTGCAACGGCACTTGCCCAGCTTGCGAACATTCTCGGTGACCGCGTATTGAAATGTGCTGATTGTGCTGAAGGTATGCTGTATCTCAGTGGGAACCACTTTGATGAAGTACTGCACTGTGGTGGCCTCCTCGTTGATGATCGTCTCGTCACCCTCCAGTGGCTGCACGATGCGACGCGAATACTGGCCAAAGCTAAGCCGGTTGATGCGATGCGTAAAGTTGGCGGGCATGCGACGAAACTCAATCATCCAATGATCCTCAAATAAGCCCACCACGGGCTGTGCCCCGCCCACCAAATGCAGCACGCCCGCCACCTTGTTGATGCCCAGCGTGCCGTGCAGACGACATGCATCATATTTGGTCTCTGGCTGTGGCATGTCATGCAGCTGCTGCGGATGCTGCTGCAGTGCACCTGGCGGCGGAGGTGCCGCCGCTGAATGCGCTGCATCACTCTCCGACTTTTGGGCATGTGTGTCGTGGCGCTCGCGCAGTATATCCTTAAAAAGTATGTCCGCCACCGAATGGTATTCCTCGCGCAAATAGTGGTTCGTTATTTGCATCGACTGAAATTGTCGACGATCCGTGTCCGACATTTGCCACCAGACGCCCTCGCGCTGTAGAGTGCCGTAGGCAAAGACATCCTGCTGTGTCTCATCCATGAGATCTACGCCAGATAACGAGGCGCATGGCATGGCCACAGTGATGTCCACGTGCATCTGCACCTGCTCATCCAGCGCCATGTCTGGTTCAAACTGATAAATTATATCCGTTTCGTGCCAATAATAACGCAGCTCCGTGTATACCAAATAGACAATCAGCAGGCGGCTCAGCAGAGATACTGTAATAATTTAAAGCATATAAATACACATATAGAGTGGGATAGATAGCAATGCTCACGTGTGCCGCCAATCTCAGTTGTCTCCGTATACTTCTCCGGTACTTTTTTAAAGGCATCGAGATTTTTCGCAAACTCTAGCAAATTACTTTTATCGCCGCGGTAGCGTAAGGTGGCAGACATCTTAATGCTCTTTAAGTTGCAGTTCACTTATTCAAATCAACTAATTATTTTTGTTGTGCTTCATTCACGACATCGTAGTTATTGCCACGTACTCCGAGTTTATTGCCCCTCCCCTACAAAAATGCCTTTCTGTGCACCGAAATTAGTCACTTCAGTTATTTATGTTTAGTTTTCTTCACTTTGACACTGTTATATGATTGCAAACGTAAACAAACAAAAGCAATCTTTTGTTAAAAATATAAAATTGAATGCAACTTATTGCCGTTGCCGGCTGAATTGCAGCGTGACCGAGAGTTTAGTTTTAAAATATACTTTTTTATCTCAAAAAATAAATGCCACTTCCAAAACTACAACTTTGGTCACACTTAAAGAGCGCAACTCTTTGAACTGCTGACTTGTTTAAGTATATCGATATATTTTCCAAGCGAACTGCAATCGATTTGCCATAGTTAAGCGTTGCCAGCTATGTTGGCATATTTTATACGGCGCATTATAAATATCACCACAATTTAGTTGGATTAGTTAAACAGTTATTTTTTGTTTTTTTTTTTTAATACGAACTGGTTGAGTTGAGTAATTCATGACTACTTGTTTAGTGATAATGAAAGCAAATCAAATAGTCACATACAATAAATATTGTCAATAGCAACATCAATATCGTCTGCCATATTGAACTAAGAACTGCTTTTTATTGGGTCTGCACATATCGATATCGTTTTTCGAGTAGTTGGCAAAAATTGGCGCCATATTTGTTGAGTTGGCAACGCCAACATTTGCGTTAAATCGATAAATTAAATAATATTAGCTGATCAACCGTTGTTCAGTTAAGTTTCGGATTACTGTTAAACGTCGCTTGGTGTACGCAGCGCGTTGTTCGGGCTTGTGCAAAACATTTAATAATCAACATAAACAAACGTACTACAGACGAACATCAGCGATTGAGTGAGCGTGCAAAACAAGTTTTGGTAATTAGCATGCACATATTGACATGAAACATTTAACGTTTGGGGATATTTGATCGCTTGATTTTTTATGTCCAGCCATAACAATTATATTTCACAATTCACATCTATTGTTTGTGCCACACATACCTATGTAGATACATTCATGAACTGGGGTAACAGATATATGTATATTATTTTATTTATATATAGATATAGAAAATCGTTAAACGTAGTGACTGTGACGATGGCTCTCGCTTCAAAGTGCGCAATTGTCGTCGTCACCATATTTGCATTGGTGGTGACGTTCGGCGGAGGAGGAGGCGGTGTCGACGCCCGCCGTGCGCAAAGCAATAGTCAGCGCAAGACCCAATCCAACAGTAACTCGGGTCATGTGACTCAGCCACCACAACACAACAATGGTGGCAGCAACTCCCACGGCGATCTGGCCAAGCTAAGCTATTCCAATTACAACTCGCAACCCAATCGTCCGCCTGCAACCCAAACTCAAACCCACTCCAACACCAATAACAATCCACCTATTGGTTGGAATGTTCCACAAGGTCAGGGACACGCCGCCTCGAATCCTTCTGTTGGCAGCCATGTGCCACCACCGTCGTATCAAGCGCCCAACTATGGTGCCGCACCGGGTGCCTCAAACCCAGCTGTTGGCAGCCATGTGCCACCTCCAATGTATCATGCGCCTACCCAGAATCAGTTTGGTGGTGTACCACCAGGTGCCACCTACTACCCAGCCGGCAGTCATGTACCTGGCGGGGGTTATCAACCGGGTAACCTGCCAGCAGGCGCTACATATTATCCCTCGGCTGGACATGTCCCCGCTGGCGGTTATCATCCCGTTGCGCCCGCAGCACCACCACCAGGCGCCACCTACTATCAAGCGGGCTCTGCTTTGCCACCGGGTGCCACCTACTATCCCCAAGCACCACAGCAATCCTCCTCAGGACCTGGCTTCCGTAAGCTCATTGACCATGACCCAATTGGCAATCATTTGAGAACAACCTTTTCTTTTTAGTAACTGGTGCACTGGCTGGAGCTGCTACTGGTGCTGTGGTGACTCATTTGTTGTCATCAACCGGCGGCAGTTCATCGCATCCTGTGGCTGCAGCGCCAGCTCCAGCTGCCGGCCAAGATCGTATCATTATTATTAACAATGGCGTGCCGGTCAACACCACCGATGGCACCACTGTCATCAATGCAGGAGGCGCTGCAGCAGCACCAGCTGCTCCCATGGCTCCCATGGCTCCAATGGCACCAATGAATGCAACCCAAACAGATGCGCCAGCGCAACTGACTCCATTTTCGCCAGACAATACCACTATGCCCATGTCTAATAATACCGATGCTGCAGCAGCTCCACCTCCGCCAGGTGGCATCATCTGTGTGCCTGTCAAGGTCAACGAAACGGATCCCGCTGATAGCAGCAAAATGATTGAGGTGGAGAAGATTGCCTGCTATCCAGCACCTCCGCCAGAGCCCGTAGCACCCGGCGCCGATCCCGCACCGCTCGCCCCAATGGTGCCCATGGCTCCCCTGGCACCGATCACCACTAGCGCTTCGCCCCCGGCCATGCTGCCACCCGACCAGGCAGCCGTGCGCTCCAGCACCAGCGGTGCCACAATTGTTGTCTGCAGTGTGCAGAGCATGCTGCCTCTCTTGGCTGCTCTGCTGCTGCGCTATTCCACAGCGGGCGGCAATTAAATCGCAGCACATTCCAGTTTTCGCTCCGGCACTTTTTATTAGCCCAACCCGGCACCCCAGCACCCAATAGTCACACACACACCTAAAGCTACCCTAGCGCAGTCGAATTGCAGTTCAAATTACTAAAGCATTATTATCTATTGTAGTATTTGCCCGCAGAGTATTCCTTATTCGTATTTTGTAGATGACAACGCCTGATATTACCAATGGCCTTCACTTGTGATGATTGTAATGTGATGATTAAAATGACGACTACGATGATGATGATGATCATAAGGCAGCTATGCTCGAACGTTAACTGTGAATCTCTTAAAGATATTAATTATTACTGAAAACAAAAACAAAACGTGGACCATTTGAATGACATATCTCAGTGTACCGTATGTATCGTAATTGTTGCTTAATCTCTTGTAGTATTAATAGAAACACCTTTGTTTTCTCGTTTTAAAACGTATTGTACAAGAATTTTTTGTTTTTTTTTTTGCGTTCTGGTCAATTGATTCAATAAAAGCTTTAACATCACACCCGCACTGAGGCTTCAAGCTGGTCTTTTACTTAATCATCAAATCAATTCGGTCTTAGCCGACTTAAATGTATATAATTAGCAAGACTTTGTTCAATAGACCGCACAACAACAACAGCAACAATAGAAAACACTTGACACCCAAAACATGCAACTTTCACTTTTATTGTACAGTTCCAACGGTTTAACGCAAAATCATCTGACCGACTCAGCTTGCCAAATTGTAGCTACTGTTAAAGATGCATCCGAAATTTCTTTAGCGAAGCAAACATATCTGGAAACATGCAAGAAATTACATTCGACTGCTAGACCCCCAGTACTCAGGGCTCGAACTACATATACAACAAAACTGAGTCATACAGTAAATTTGTAAACTTTTTTACGAAAAAGAACTTTGTGTAATTTCCATAAGATATCTCGCTAAAATACTGTCAAAGAAGGGAAAAGCAGATATACTTATGATTACATATACAAGCGTTTTTGAAATGTACATATGTATGTATGTTCCCAAGGCATCAATTTATTGATTATTATAGCTCCAGTTTGAAAGGAACTATACTTTCTTCAAGTTCGATTCACTGATGCAGTCGCTACGTTGTAGCACATAATAAAATTCCACGAACTAGTGCGCAAAAGCAATAAGTAATTAGATATGGGAATACCAAAGTGACATTCTTACACTAAATTATCTGCTGCAATATAGTTAACCAACCGGTTTGACAGGTTCAGCAACAACATTGCAACAAAAAGTGGATGCATGGCGAATATTTATATTTATTGCTTGCAAATTTGAATGAAATATAGAAAGCAATAATTTTGAGAATCAATATCTTTTAATAGACGTTAAATCAAACAGTTAATAAGAGGTTCGACCATATTTTTAAATCCCTACAAATACTCCTATATAGACATTTGTGTATGTATATGAGTTAAAGCAAGAGCAAAAATACAAATTTTACTTGGCCCGGTTTCCTCCGACGAAGCATCTTCTGAAGCAGTATCTTATCTTTGAAAAGATGGAAAGTTTATCATTATGTCAACAAAAACAGAGTCACTCAAGATCACATCTGACAAGATACCCGCCAACCAATAAATTGAATAAACCAAAGTGTTTGTTTGACGTGTTTTAATATGTTAAAACCATATTTTTTACATTACGTGCCTTTTATGTTTAATCATTAAAAACAGTTTTAGGTAAAAAATCAATGGTTATTATCTTTACTCCGTTTCATCATCCTCGTCATCGTTAGAGCTGATTCTGAAGTAGCGCAGCTCGTACGAGTCCTTCTCGTTGGCCACAACACGGATCCAATCACGCAGGCTGTTCTTCTTCAGGTACTTCTTGGTCAAGTACTTGAGGTAGGCCTTGGAGAAGTGGACATCGGAGCTGACATGCAACTTCATCTTGGAGCGCTCGAAGGTAACATTGTTGCCCAGGTTGTTCACCTTGCCGTTAACCTTTAGGCGGGCCTTAACGTATTTCTCCTGCGAAAAGATGCATAAATTAGAAAGAGATGGCAACAGTGAAGGAGATGCACATGTTCATCACATGAGGGAAGGATAGTTATGTCTCTGTCTTTGTTAAGGCCAAAAGCAAATGGAAGGTCAGCAAAGGGCCCAAATAAAGAAGAGTGACCAATTTTTTAATGTGCCACTGAGTACACTGCCATTAGAGCGACTCGCAAAGCTTTCACTCTCCAACGGCAAATCGGCGTGGCCTAAATATGATCAATATGTGAATATGAGCATTATGATTATATTTAGATAAATATAAATTAGGGAGCATAGACTGTGTGCATTATTAACTGTATTACCTGATCCAATGCGGCGACGTTGAGAGGCTGACACGACGTGGGCTGTAGGCGCCCTGCTAATTAACATTTTAAAAGTTTCCCCTAACCACAGACAGGGTATAAGCTGCTTAGTGATACGAGCCAGTTGCGACTCTGCATAAAATGAGCGGTGTAAGTTGCTCAGTTGCTTTGCTTGCTTATTGGAGAAACCTGCAGCGTGACGGAGTTAATGTGCACGCTTTTAGCAGGGCGCACTATGAATTTCGGCTCGACGCATCACGGATGTGATACGATCAACCCGGGGCCCACCACGTGGCGGTACACATAGCACGACTTGACGCTGTTCACAGACGGTTGCACCAACTGGCCAGACCAGGTACTGGCAATCAGCGGCTACCCCGTTGTGCAGTGTCCAGAGCCCCTTGTCGGCGCACTTCCCATGGAATGGAAGCACCAAACGCGATGCATGTCGCACGATCACGAACGGAAGATTTTAAAATAAACGCAATAAAAAATTGGCAAAGCTAGTGTCTTTTGAAGTATCGATATACGACATATCGATATTTTTTGTCTTTACGGCGAAGGCAAGACAGAAGACTACAGTGACGACACAACACTTGTGTATTGTGTGGATTCCAATGTTCCAGCAGTTGTTAACCGTACAAGGCACTCTTTCAGCCACGTACGGTTTAATCGCTACCGAAAATTTGCTGTAACCACAACTTTTTATCCAGAGCCTCAGGCTGTTTGCGGCAATGAAAAGCTTGGTGTGGTATCGGACGCTGATGTCACTGTTGCCTTTGATATTTAGGTTATGTTCATCTGCTCCAGTCGATACGTGATGCATGTGTTGATTGTTAGAGACTTGTTTGGGCTTTTGAGCCGATGGAGTACTTACGAAATCGGCCACATCCATAATGTTATCCTCAGCAATGTTCGTGCAGTCGATGGTGAAACGCAGCGAAACCTT
This sequence comes from Drosophila pruinosa, assembly GCA_018150935.1. Taxonomy (NCBI): domain Eukaryota; kingdom Metazoa; phylum Arthropoda; class Insecta; order Diptera; family Drosophilidae; genus Drosophila; species Drosophila pruinosa. Next base: position 16,823,510 of record JAECWR010000194.1, on the reverse strand, counting down.
CTTCTTCTTCTGTCCCTTACCACGCAGCACGTTCTTCTTCACAACCTTGCTGGGTGCTGGTGCAGCAGTCTTGGGCTTGGGCTTAGCAGCAGCTGGCTTAGCTGCGGGCTTGGCAGCAGCAGCCGCGACAGGGGCGGCGGCAGCAGCAGCTGGAGCGGCAACCTTGGCAGCAGGTGCAGCCTTCTTTGCCGGAGGAGCAGCAGCTGGGGTAGCAGCTGGCTTTTTAGCAGCAGCGGGAGCAGCCTTGGCGTCCTTCTTGGGGGCAGCAGCGGCTGCTGGTGCCTTCTTAGCGGCATCCTTAGCAGCAGGCTTGGCAGCTGCTGGTTTAGCAGCAGCAGCGGGCTTAGCTGCAGCGGCTGCCTTCACGTCCTTAGCGGCTTCCGGCGCCTTCTTCACGTTCTTGGCAGCGGCAGCTGCTGGTTTGGCAGCCTCAGCCTTGGGCTTCTCAACTTTGCCCTTAGCTGCGGCTGGTGCCGCCTTCTTCTCGGCGGGCTTGGCAGCCGACGCCTTGGTATCACCCTTGTTGGTCTTGGCCTAAAATTTTCATATTTTGCTTTTAATCACATTGTTACAATTTATTAACGTTAGTTATAACCATCATGCGCAAATAAAACAATCAACGCCCGAAAAGTACAATATAGTTTAATATTTTGCATTTATTTCACACAATATATATATGATGGCGCAACATTTTAACGATTTTTTGGGAACACTTACAGTTGGGGCCATCCTATCACTCGAAAACCACGGAGGAAAAGAACCAAGTTTAGAGATGTACCAAAGTTTTCGATTCTTTGAGCTAAATCTCGATTGTTTTAATATTTTTGCACACTGTTCTTTAATTTATTTGTCAACACTCTTATATACTTATGTTAGTATTAACAAAAGTTTATTACATGGTCACTCTAATTTCTAATTTTACCATTTGCTGATTATTGGGGTCTTCAATCGCTATATTGTTATACTTAGTTATTCTGCGCATCCAACAAAAGTGAAGGAACCACATACTCTCGATAACTGAAATGCGCGGCAGTTTAACAATTTTTGGTATATTAGGTACTCGTTGATATTTTAATATTAAAAATACCGGAATTACTTTCTCGGTATATTTTGAGCTTTGAATCACTAACCATACAATATACCGATATATCATTTCATACATGCGTAAATGCACACACTCGTTTCGGTATACTCAGCGATTGAGTCACGCTTTAGTTGCATGTTGGCTCGAGCAAAACTGTGCGAGCGAACTTTCCCACCATTTTTCCAAAAATTTTCTTACAATCTGACAATCTCCTGGCAATTATGAGCAACTTAAAAAAAATCTGCCAAATCGGCACAGTGGTGCTCATAAAAAATAGTCACACTTTTTTTTTGGCTCTATATTTATATATAAATGATAAATATAATTGTGAGAATACAGATATAGAGAGCGGAGAAAATGGAGCAGGATGCACAATTATGCACATCATTGTATTCCACTTACAGTGGCGTCCACTAGCGTGAATAGCAGAAAAAGGGTGTTAGCAATGGAGTGCAGATAATCTTTAAATGGAGATCTCCATTTGATAACATAATTATTTACACTGGTAACTTTACAGATTTGTCTCCTGTTAGTATCATAATTGTTTACAGATATGTCTGCCTATGTTATGGCCTACTAAAATACGTATAAATAGATCAGTTCTCTGTTACTGGGCATCAGTTGGTGCGCAGCAGTCGTAGGGTGCAGACGTGCAGTGCAGAGTTCCTCTAAAGTGCCAAGAAGAAAACTTCTAATTAAATATTATTAACTATATTATAGTACACACTACATATATACTATAGACATACATATATACTATATACGAATATATATATATATATTTATTATTTACTATGTAATACTCTGCACTGCACGTCCTATATGTATTCCATATACTATATGCTATATACTATGTACTATGTACTATATACTCTGTACTATATACTATATACTATGTACTATGTACTATGTACTATGTACTATGTACTATGTACAATGTACTATGTACTATGTACTATGTACTATGTACTATGTACTATATACTATATACTATATACTATATACTATATACTATGTACTATCTACTATGTACTATCTACTATGTACTATGTACTATATATGTATGTACAATGTACAATGTACTATGTACTATGTACTATGTACCATATACTATATACTATGGACTATATACTATATACTATTTACTAATACTACTACTACTACTACTACTACTACTACTACTACTACTACTACTATCTACTTGAGTCATGCTTTAGTTGCATGTTGGCTCGAGCAAAACTGCTAACGGACTGAACGCAACCGAATTTTCAGGCACAGTTTTGCTCGAGCCAACATGCAACTAAACCGTGACTCAATCTCTGAATATACCGAAACGAGTGTGTGCATTTACGCTTGTATGAAATGGTATATCTACGTATTGTATTGTTAGTGTTTCAATGCTGACATCAATCTTCCACTTCACTAATTATCGTATGAAAAAAAAAACTGTTGCTCGATTTTAATTTTCGCATTTTTTAAAATTTAAATTTTTTGACTAGAATATTCTAATGGATCGGGACTATTATTTTTTAGAAAACAAAGGAAACAAAAAGCTTTTTAAAAACTTGCGCCTATGTACATGCATTTTTCGAAAATTAGGTCATATCTATTAAAGTGTAGCCAAGTCAAATAATTATGATGTCATATTCCGGTATATTTCTTAAAGTAAAAAAGTATATTTTGAAATTTAACTTGCGGTCACGCTGCTACGCATCCAAGCAGTAGTGAACCAACCACAACGAGAGTGACAGCTTGTTTTTTTTTGTTGTTTGGCTGAAGTATAAAGTGAAAACTGCGTTTCTTATACAATTATTTAACAAGAACAATCATGAAGTTCCAATACAAAGAGGAGCATGCATTTGAGAAGCGACGCGCCGAAGGCGACAAGATCCGTCGTAAATATCCCGACCGTGTGCCCGTAAGTACAGATTTTTTTCTTTATTTATTTCTCTCTTTATATGTATGTACGTATGTATTTTATCCAGTGCTACACTCTGTGTGTGAGTGTTTATGTGTGTATGCGTGGTGTGTGTTTTGTGTGGGTTGTTTGCATGTATGCGATTGTTTTGCGTCGTTCTATTTTATGTTGTTGTTGCTACACACATCAACACGGAAAATCAATAATGCGCAAATTCCCTCTTCGGGCAATTGTTAATCATTTTATTACCATTACTGAGGCCATTATTATCAACAGTTTTTCACATCTGGTGTTTGAAAAGAAAATGCACTGGCCAGAGTCAACACTTGCCAAATATCTAGTGAAAATCAAACAAAATGATGTGCGCATATACCAATACAAAACTGGCTTTGTTCAGCCTGTGTATGTATGCGTGTGCGTGTGTGTGTAACGACGAGCTGCTAGCTGACTCGCTCTCCCAGCTGTTGAAGTGTTGTTTTTCACTTGGCTGGTTCGTGAATCCCCCTCACAGCGCTTGTCCCCTGCTAGCGTCCAAAATCACACGGCCAACCAGCCAGTTGTTTTTTCCTTCATTTTTTTTTTTTGCTTGTAAATCAAAAATTGTTGAGTGCGTTGTTTTTGTTTGTTGATTTGCGAAAAGGCTCACCAGACTACTTTAATACTGCGCATAAAACAAACGCCGCTATGTTGTTTGGATAGAAGCAGAAAATATTGCTTTTATTTTTGTTTTCTTGTTTGTGTTTTTTTCATATGTGAAGAATCTCGAATTAGTCATAACGACTTTTGCTCTCTTTCCTCTTTGTTTGATTATTTATTTCACCATTTTGCCATATACAAACGTTGTGGCTACGGCGTAAACCCACTGAAAAGTAAAGCTCGTTTTCTCTTATCAGCAAAATACAAAACAACCTTTCTGCTTTTTCACTGTGCCTGAAACTCTGCACCTCTTAATGATGATCATGCCAGCATTCTTCCTTCCCTGACTCTCTCCCTCTCTTTTTCTTTCGCGCGCACCCTCTGTTTTGCTTAATTTTTGCGTCTATATTTGATCAACAATTTGTGTTTTGCTCTTTTGTGTTTCACAATTTTGTTCTTGCTGCTCATTTTATTTTATTTTTGTTGTTTTTTGGCAAGCAGCTAAAACAAATCACATAACAGCTGACGACGAACCAAATGCAGGCAAGGCCAGCTGGTCGGTCAGTGGCAATATTATGTCCATATTATACATGAATATGTGTTTTTGTGTGTGAATGTACGTAATGCATATAAATATAACTCTGGGCCACCTTCACCTTGAGAGCGGGCAATGACGTCGGGAGGGCGGCAGGCAGTACAGCAGGCCACTTTTGGCAATTTATTAGTTAGCTTTAAGCTTAACTTAACAGCAATGTAAAAGCACATTTGAATTTCAAATGTTTGCCTTGTTAACTGTCGAATTGTGATTAAGCTTGATGTTGCCTTATTTTGTGCAATATATTCTCATTGTTCGTGCATTGCTACACAAAAATGCAATTACTGTTGTCAGTAAATACGTAAGAATGATGACTGATGTACCCAAGAATGAGTGTGTACTAACGTATTGCGATATCGACACGTAGACCCCAATTTCGACGACGCAATTAACTTTATTTTGACAATTTAAATAATGTTTCACAAGCACGTAGCTAATCCTGGTTTCCTTTTGAATTTGTCGCGTTTTAGGTAATCGTTGAGAAGGCACCAAAAGCGCGCATCGGTGATTTGGACAAAAAGAAGTATCTGGTGCCATCTGATTTGACTGTCGGCCAATTCTACTTCCTCATACGTAAGCGCATTCACCTGCGTCCCGAGGATGCACTTTTCTTCTTCGTCAACAATGTAATTCCCCCAACATCTGCAACCATGGGTTCCCTGTACCAGGTAATCATGTTTTTCTTTCTCACGCAATATCATTGCTCACCTTCTCCATCTCTATATCTTACATAGGAACACCACGAAGAAGATTATTTCCTGTATATAGCCTACTCAGATGAGAATGTATATGGCATGGACAAGTAGAAAGTGATTGCATCTCCCTAGCGGCAGGCATCTCCCTGACACCATGCAACAACAACCTATACAGAAAATTCTATAAATATATATATATATATACATATATTTTACGTTTAGCAGTGCAGTTTAAAATATAATGCAGAGAAAATGAAAATGAAAGCAACAAAAAAAAAATAAAATAAAAATAAAAATGAATGATAGCTAAACAAATTGTGCAGGTCTAAGGCGGTAAAAAAAAAATATTGAGAAAAAAAATACAAAACACCACAAAAACAACTTAAAATGATCCTTTAAAAATGTAAACAAAAAATTCTAAGACAAAAAACAAATGTTATGTGAAAATTATTTTATATCAACATTTTCTATACGCGCTAGTATTTCTAATTACCTTTGCTTTAACTTTATTTACTTGGCACATTTTTATTAGTTTTCCTTTTTTTTTGTATCTTGCTAATGTACCGTAGAATTTTCATGTTTTGTGAGGTACTCGTTACTTCATTTATTTTTTGTGTAATAATACAACAAAATTTTGTGCATATTTAGTGTGTATGGTTACGAATAGGACTCTCTCGGTTAAGCGTACAATAATTAATCTATTATTAATTAAATAAATACAAAAAAAGAAATATAAAAAAGTTGACTAACTCGTCCAAAAAAACAAACCACATTTCGCTTATTGTTATTGCGTTTTTATACTCCAACATACATCTTGGGCTTTGTGTTTGGCTTTATCAGTCAAATAGTTCATTCATGACAAAGATATACCCCAATTGCGGTCTAGCGCATAACCATAGTGCGGAGAAGGGGAGTAGCCAACAATTTAGGCGTTCACTTTGTCTTAAATGCTTTGCTTTTGTTGCGACTAACATAAATTTGCAATTCGAAGATTCACAAAAAAGGACTTATAAACGATAGTTAAAAAAAATGTTTTTGGCTTAAGAGGAGTGTCCGGTTATTAAAAGTTAAAAGATGTGCCCATTGAGGAAGATTTCAATGAATGTGTTTTGATTGTTTTCGAATTGGTATCTGTTAAAGGAATCCACTAAGCTAACATAGTATCTCTTGAGAACATTAATATAATCAATGAAGGCAACAATATTTAATATTTATATTTCTGTTGAGCAAACAACATAGTATTAGGTAAATATAATTAATATAAAATTGGTTACAAAATATAGATTTTATAACCAAGTATTCATATTGCAATGTATTCATATTTTGATACAAAATCTAATTCTATGTTATTGAAAAAGAACTGCAGAAAGCTCCGCAATTTAACAGCCACAGTTATCCATTCCTGGTAGAAGAACAACCCCAAGTGCACTGATAACAGATCAAACCAGAAAGTTGGTATTTTTTCAGTATTTCTAATACGTTTTTCGCTGAAACGAAATAGGGGTTAATATTATCACTATTTTAACACAGTTATGATAACATAAAACGTTGGGTATTTTCTTCAAAATAGGTTGGCAGCACGACTTTTAAAATTACAATTAGCATATAATGACAAGAGCACATACGACAAAGCGCAAATCGTGTTAGCAGGTCATTTCGCAATAGCGTTTCTTATTTGCAATAACATAACCATTTCGAGTTTAACATTAACATTTGCTGTTGTTTAGCCGGAGTTTGTACGTGTTGTTTTATGCAGGCGTAGGCTTTGTGTATTTGTAAATTAATTAAGTTATTGTTTTTATGTGAAACGAATCAAGTGTAGTTTTGCAAGTGAGCTGCCAGTCAAACAATATTAAAGTAGATCAAACTACCGAGATCAGGTAAAATAAGAAAAGCAGTGTTTTCCAGTTTACAAGTCACGGGTCAGCCACCCACAGTTACAAAACAGGCGCCGCAGCGGCCAATGGAAGTGTTAATTTTGTTGTTGTTATTGTTGCTATTCATATTAGTGCCTTTAACATGTACAAATTGTCTTCAATGTAAAGCACTTAATTTATCATTGTTGTCATCGCAAAACATCATCGGATTGCAATTGCAATGCAATTGATTTTTGTTTTGAGCTAATTTTTGTGACGCATTCATTCTTTGTCGTCGCTTGTCGTTGCCTGACTCTGGATCTGGGTCTTTGTTGTTATTGCTATTTGTATATTGGTTTTGTTTCCAATACCGTGACGACGCTGCGACATTTGCCACCCCAAAAAAGTATAACAACCACATCAACAAAATGAAAAACTGTAAAAGTGGCTCGACTGCAGAAGTTACTACAGCTGCAGTTGGTTAGAAGCCCCGCATTACAAGAAAAAATTTCTTACGTTGACCACAACGTTGAACGGCGGCGACAAGCGTTTTTATTCAATTATCATATACTACGTACATATGTACATACGTATGATGTTGTGTATGGTGAGACTCTAGCCACCGTAGAGCAACAACAATGCGCAGACAAACAGCTGATTAAGCAGCAGCATTCGTCGCGGCCACCCGTGCCCACCCTCCTGCTGCAAACCCGCATAAGCAGCTAATACGAGTTCACTTGTGTATGTGCAGTGTAGTACATACGTGGTGTATGTGTATGTCACGTTATGGCAAGTGTGTTAATGTCCACTCTTTGCTGCTGATCAGCATGATTTTGTTCTTGTATCACTGATGTTGTTGTTGTTGTTGCTGTAGACATTGTTGTTGTCATCTGCCACGCTTTGTAGAAATTACATATATGCACACACATGCGCCACAGAGGCAAACACACGTGTGTGTTGTTGCTTTGCTTCAGAGGTGAACGCATGTGGATTCATTTTATTGGTGCTTGAGTATCGTATGATAATCCATTGTTGTTGTAATTGTTGTGCTTTTCCCGCGCGCACTAACACTCACGCACATATGCACACAGAGAGACACTGCCGTCAATACACATGCGTATTTTTAGTTTTCTGTGTTGCCAACTAACCCAAAAAACTGCGGCACACCAGATATAACTAGCAGCCGACTTATGAAACAAAGGTCAGAAAGAAAACCATAGCCGCATTTATGCTTCTAAAATATCAAACATTTAATATACTCTTACAGTGCAATATCGTAATTTTATGAACTCGTAATTCTAGTTTAACTTATTCAAATGAAATCTAATTGGAGTAATTGATAGGATCACACAAATTATCGATAACACATTACTTGTGCTGTTTAAATATACAATGTTATCTGGTCGCACTGGCTAACGGAAAACATTTTGTTAGTTCTATTAAAGTACTGCTTTGTAACTTGTCAACCAAGCAAGTAATCTACCAACAACAAAATTCATAGAATTACAAAAATTACAAGTTAAAATAGATTATTTATTTTTGTTTTGTTATCGCTTATCAGCTGCTTGAAGCCACAGAAAACCGCTTAAATGTCACAACACACCAAAAGGGACACAGCCAGCCATGCGAATAGCACACGCCAGCGTAAACAGGACGACAGCAACACGAACACCAACAGCAATAGCAGCAACAAGAGCCACAAGAAACAGCCACCCAATGGGAGCGCGAAGGGCAATAGCAACAGCAACAGCAACACCTCATTTACAATTGGTAGCAACAACAGCAACGCTGGCAAATCGCATACGACTGCGGCGGCGACACACACAAAGTCTGGCAACAATAGCAAAATGCAGTTAAGCAAAAAGGATAAACAGCAAAAAGACAAAGAGCGCAATGAGCGCGCACAGCTGGTGCTCTGGCGTCGTCCACTGCAGACGTCCAAATACTGTGCACTCGAACTGATTGCACTGCTGCGCACATGGAGCAGCAGGTAAGATCAAAAGGAATTTGTTGCCTCCAACATTACCTTACTAATTTACCATCGTTCTCTCTCTCCCTCACACCCACTCTTTCTCTCCCTTTCTCTTTTAGTTTAATGCAGCAACGCGGCCTGTTGGCTGTTTTAATAGTATTAGGCATTGTATTTAGCATAATTTACAAAATAGATGGTCCGCATCAGATGGTCATTGAGCTGATTCGTCGCAACACCTGGTTCTTTGTCTACTGGATTGGCCTGGGCGTACTCTCATCGGTTGGTCTGGGCACTGGCCTACACACGTTTCTCCTATATCTGGGACCGCATATAGCCAGTGTCACATTGGCTGCTTACGAATGCAATTCCCTCAACTTCCCCAAGCCACCTTATCCCGACGAGTGAGTTAGAAACCTCGAAATTCAATTTGTATATACTTATCTAATGACACCATTATCATTCGCAGCATCATTTGTCCGGAGGAGCCATATGAGAAGCGAATGCCCAATATCTGGGCTATTATGACTAAGGTGCGTCTGGAGGCATTTCTATGGGGCGCCGGCACCGCTCTTGGCGAATTGCCGCCCTATTTTATGGCCAAGGCCGCTCGTCTCTCCGGATACGATCCGGATGATGCCGATGAGTTGGCCGAATTCGAAGCACTCAATGCCAAGCGACATCAAAAGAACCTCAGTCTGATGGACAAAGGCAAACTCTTCATGGAACGCGTGGTGGAGCGCGTCGGCTTCTTTGGAATATTAGCTTGCGCAAGCGTATGTAGCTGCCGATATTTATAAGTGCTTATTTATTGACTTGGACGATGTTGTAGATTCCCAATCCGTTGTTCGATTTGGCTGGCATCACGTGCGGACATTTCCTGGTGCCATTCTGGACGTTCTTTGGCGCGACGCTCATTGGCAAGGCCATCATCAAGATGCACATACAGAAAATCTTTGTGATCATCGCATTCAATGAGTCGCTGCTTGAACGCGCCGTCGATTTGCTGGGCTCCCTACCCATCTTTGGACGCAAGCTGCAGCAGCCTTTCAAGGGATTTCTCGAGAACCAGAAGCAGCGATTGCATAGACGCGGCGCTGGCGCTGGCGGTGACTCGGGCAATCTGTTGTCCAAAATCTTTGAGACTTTTGTCATTGGCATGGTCTGCTATTTTGTTGTGTCCATTGTCAATTCTCTGGCCCAAAGCTATCACAAGCGTCTGCACAAGAAGCCTCGCAACTCGACGGCAACAGCAGCGACAGTCACCACGCCCACTAGCACACTGAAGAAGCATGCCAAGCAGAAGGCGCTCCGCGATTAAACGCCAATTGCCAAACCTTGAACCTTGGCTCTGCCGCCACTTTCATCCTTTCCGCAATTTATGCAATTAATATTTCTTTCTCTGTGCGTTTCTTTTTTATTATTACTATTATTTTAGTTAAATTTGAAAGGTGACACTGTCTAGATATCTCGATGTGAAAGTGGAGATTATGTTAGAACCATATAAATTAAATATATTATATATTGTAACATTTTTTTTTTGTACTAGCGAGTGAATGAGAGAGAAGTGCAGCTTTGAATGACCGTAGTAGAGTAGACTAGTTAAAAAAAGAAAACAAAGAAGAACATAAATATAAATATATAAATTAAAATAAATAGAAATACGAATGAAAGGCGAACACAACAACAACATAATAAACTAGGCCCAAACAATAGTACTACATACTTATATACATACAATATATACATCAATACATACATACACACCTAGACACATTCAGTTTCTGTTCTAGCCTCGTTTACATTTTCCTTCACTTTTTGATAATGCAACAGAACAAAAAATAATATAAAACAAAGTCGCAAAAGTTGTGTAGAAATTTGCTCCAAGGTAAACAAAGACATGGAAAACAAAATATAAAACAACTGAAACTAAATGCTGAAAATAAACGGAATTACAAATATGATAAGTAAACATTTTCAAATTACTGCGGGGGTCTGTTATCAACATCTCTTTGGGCTGCGGGATCCGGGTGTTGGGGATGCTCAAAATGATGGATGGCTCCAAAAACAACAAAACACGAGAGAATGCCACAGCATCACATATTTATATAATAATTGATTGGGCATAAAAATGGGCATGGACGTAATGGAATTGATTCCCCTTCACCCTGTGGAATGGACGGAAAAATATTTTCTTACTACGCTTTCCTTTATTTATGGATTTATTTAAGAATTTTTATATTCGCCTACTTATATTGGGTAGATGGGTATTACAACTATGTGCCAGCGAAAAATGTATGTAACAGGCAAAGAGGCATGTCCGACCCCATATGCATTCGAATACGATAAGCAAAGAAGTTATTTAATAAACACTTTCAATTAGGTGCAGCTGCACCTGTTCAATTGCTATGTCTGTGATACTCTGTGATGCAATATTGCTATTCAATAAGTTATTAAACTTAGCTAATAGTACAGCCAAGCTAATAATTTTGAGAGTGGTATATTTAAGTGTATTTTCTGGAATATTTTAGAAAATATTATATTTCGGTGCTCGCTCTAAGCAAACAAACTTGACAGTAGCTTGTAGTTTGGTACACACAATATTAATCACCATCTTAAAGATCTCTGAAAATGTTGTTACAATCAGACAAAAACAAGTAAGAAAGTTACTGTCGAGTTTTCTCGACTTTGAGATACCCGCCACCCAATTTTACCATCGAAATATTAAATTTTTCAAAAATATACCAAAACTAAATGTACCGAAATTTTCTTTGCTCGGAATTATTATTACCTAATAAAGGGCTACCAAGCTAATAATTTTGAGCGCAGTTATTTCCGGTATATTTTTTAGTATATTTTCGAAAAATACAATATTTCGATAGTAGCTCTTATTTTTTTTCATTCCATTCAGTAAATATGGGTGACGGGTATCTCACAGTCCAGCAAACTCGACAGTAGTTTTCTTGCTTGCTTATAAATATGTACAAATGTTAAATTTTTGTATTTATTATATTTAGCTAGCTTGCCTTAATTGAATATTGAAATGTTGTACGAGTATATTTGAAAAGTAGTGAAGATGAAGTGAAGTGAAGGTGAAGTGAAGGTGAAGTGTTTCTCTTACAACATCCTTAATTTCTACAGGGTATAATCTGTTTAAAAGACAAGTTAGTTGGGTAAGCGCTTCAACCGATAGATAAGCAATTATTGCTTAAGTACAAATTAGGCATGCTTCGATTGTGAAGCCAACTGCGGGGCATTAACTTGTAGAACTTATCAGATTACTAATGTAGAGCAGAGTCCAGGGCCGAGCGTGATGTGATCATTAGAATCCGTGATATGTGCGAGTATGAAAGTGATTCCTAACTGTCAGCCCCTCTCGCCCTACGACGTTGACTCATTAAGCCCCAAGAGCTTAGGGTCCACAGTGCCAGAGCTCGAAGGACGATTGCCTTTGGCTTACAGCTACACTCGCATGCTGCTCGCTCCTGGCGTCGCGTTTCTCGTTTCGTTTACGATGCCGACTGTGACGTCGACGCGTTTAGAATGCCTAATTCAGTCCACTACAACTACAACTACAACTACAACTACAACAACAACAACAACAACACTAACAAGAAAGGCAAGAACAACAGTAGCAGCGGCATCTCGTTGACAAGAGAAGAGGTTAGCATTTCAAGAATGGAAGTATGGATACTCTGTTATTTGCAAGAAATATATGTTTGACTACGACTACAAGATACCCTGTACCCTTGTACTTTAGGGAATATGTTTTTACTTTAAGCCACATTTCAATATCACCAATATAAAATGACATATTTGAAAGACTTGCCAAATTATATGCTGATATCTTCAAAAAATCGAATTTAGGTGATTTCCCTTGAACTGAAAAAGATATCGAATATTGAAACTCGATAGGCAAACAGAGTTGGACGTTCTACCTCTTACAGTCGCGTTTATGCAGACGGATAGGGCTGAATCAACTTGGCTGTTGATGGTGATCAAGAATATATATATCCCTTATAGTGTCGAACAGGCCTCCTTCTTACATATGTATATACATTTGTTCAAAACTGCTACATCCTTTTTATATACATGTTCAATGGGTACAAATGTAGATTTTGAAGACATTAGTCGAGTTGCTTTGATTGGCATACTTAGTAAAGAAAAAACAAGTAAAAAGCTACAGTTGAGTATGCTCGACTGTCAGGTACCCGACACCCCTTTTTAAACCAACACATATAGATTAGCACTATCTTATAGGGACATAGATGACATCAGATGCAGCTCCATAAACTAATTTGATGGAACTAGTTCTAGTAATCTCTAAGATCTAAATTTCCCAAAACCAGATGAAATTGGAAATATATACATTATGAGGTTGCAGATAGAGCCAAGACTTTCCAATTAAATATTTTATATAGTCGTCTAATTTGAATGAAACTTGATTAATATTTAAAACAAAGTCAAATCACTTGAATCACTATTTTAGTAACAGAATAGCTTTATATGTACGTGTGTATGATATAGTAGTCGGATGCAGCCGGCTCTAATTTCAAATGTAGAAACTAATTTGCATAGGAAGTGATGGATAGACTGATGGGCGAACATCTCACAGGATGCGCAACTGATCAAGTATTTATATATACATTATGAAGTCTGCGTTACACATGCCATGAATAAATAATAATACCCTCCAGCCTATGCAAGGGTATAACAAGCTATGAAGCGCAGTGCCAACAACAAGACACGAGAAGTGAAAGGTGGAAGATGTCAAATGGTAGGACGAGAGAGAGTAGGTGGACAGAAGACAGGACAGGCCAGGACAGGCCAGGACAGGACGAGACAGGACATGCGAAACGTCAGTGTTGAAAACTTGGCACGTACATTAAATATTTTCATTTGGCTGTCAGCATTTATTTAAAATGGACACACACGCATACAGTCGTATGCTCGAATGTCAAAGGATAATGTACCAGTGTGTGGCAGATAAGGGCGTCAGTTTCATTCAAATGATTGGACACATTCTTAACGTTTACAGGTTTCAGCCGGGCACAGTGCAAAAATGCCAAATAGCGACGGACGTGTGGTTGCTCTTCCAGCAGTTGTTGTTGTGGTTGTAGTTAGTTGTAGGCGTCGCGCATAAATTCCACTTGAATGCACAGGAGGTGCGCACTTGCCACACCCCAATGGGGCAGACAACAGGCGACGCACAGCAACGCTACGGCTACGGCTGCGGCTGTGGCTATAGATTGTGGCTACGTGTTTGGCAAGGCAATAGTCGCCGCAGTTGCCGACGGCTTTTGGTTTCGCCAGCAATAGCAACAGCAATAGCAACAACCATGTCGCCAAACTAACTTATCCTCACCCCACGGCGCGCCCCTCTTCGCTTTGTTACAGCAAATAGCCGGACAACGCAGGACAAAACAAAAAGTTGGCATTTTAGTCAGCCAGCGCACAAAAGCATGCAATGAAATTATGTGGCATGTGGAGGGCCCCAGCCGGAAGCAGTCATGGTGTGTGGGGGACAAAGGGGAGGACAAAGCGAGAGAGCAAGGAAGGGTCACAGACAAGGCGCGAATGGTTGAATGAGAGCGCGAGCGTGTGAGTGCAATGGAGACAGATATACAGAGCGTTTTGATGCCTGCTCGTGCTCAAGTGCTGTTTCCCCAAACGAGCATTGCTTTGGCTCAGCGCGTGCAAATATGCGAAACTAGGGACTGAAACTGAAGCTGTTTGATGAATGCGGCCTAACCAACCCCATCGTCCACTTGCCAACCAGGCAACCCGCTCACACCCTTTTTTTGCATGTGCTAGTGTTTCAATTGGGGTTGGCATAATCGATGTTTACTTGCTATCGTGTCGTGGTTATACGATATCTTATCGTTATCGATCGCATGCAGAAGCAGTGTGCGTGCGTAGTTATTTATATGAAAAGTTAATCAACATAATACCAAAAAAAATACATTTAGAAAATTAAAAGTGTGTATTTTTTTTAATATACATAACACACTTTAATAAGAAATGTAATTTCTCTTGTCATTTGAATATTTAAATATGATAAAGCGATTTATTAAAGAACAATATTGGAATAGCATTATCAAATAATATTTTTAAAGCAAACAAACTTTGGCAAATATATTATAAAAATGATTACGATAACGCTGCCTTTGCACATTAATCGATATTTAAGTGCTTGTCGATAGTTGTTAGCGGCACTGTTCACATCGCTATCGGCCGTTGTGGCCTACGAATGGAGCGAATGGCAACTGTAGCTGTAACTGTCGTTGTGGCTGCAGAAATTACATAGAGATAGACGCGCACCAGCTGCGTGCGCATTTAGACGTGTGTGTTTAATTTTGTTGTTGTTTGCCTTGTTGAATGCCGCAAACAACAGTTGGAATAAACAATAACAAGCATTAAGCGAAAGTGCGCCTGCTGGCAGTCGTCGTTTCCTAATTGTTTTCTAATTTTTTTTTTTGACAAATATTTCAATGTTAAGTGAGCATATATAATGTGAGAAGATGGATTTCGCGAATCGCAACAACACGGCTAACAAATTTGTCTGCCCCAGCGACAGGCAGCTGGCCTTGCGTGCCAAGTAAGTAGCTCATGCAGCTCATGAAGAGCAAGGACAGGCGATGATGATGATGATGGTAAAGAGTGCGCTCAGAAGCAGGCAACGCAAATTGCCAATGCAACAATTGGGCGCAGCTCCAAAGTCTCTTTCTGATTGCTGTGTGAGTGTGTGTGAGTGTTAAAGTTAAACAATAGCGTTAGCGTTGACTAAACTCGAGCAATGTGCATGTGAATGTAAATGTGCTGTGCGCGTCATAAACGAAAGCTGCTCGCATTGGCTGCTTCTGCTGTTGTTGTTGTCGTTGGCCTGGCTGATAAGGCGACAAGCCGCGCGCAACAGTTAGCGCTAAACACAACAACGAAAACAGCAACAACTGTCGCGTATATGTCGACAAAAGCTTTAGTTATAATTTAATTAACTTTGACTGCGTCAGTCACCGCTCTCCTTTGCATGGGTCTAACTATCCAACTCTCTGTCAGTGGCTCTGTGTGTGGATGAGAATGTGTGTGAGTGTTTGTTTGATTAAGCTACACACAACAATGTTTCGCGTTAGTAGCTAATAAAGCAAACACACACACACACACACATGTGTGCATTGCAGACAGCCTAGCGCTTTAGATTGCTACAATGTATTTGTGTGTGGCCATGAATTGGCTATGTGCTGCTGCTGTCAAGGACCCAAGACGGGCAGTCAAAGCCAAAAGCTAACGCGAAAGCTAAAACCACATGCTGTCCTTCGGCCTGGGCCTAATCATAATTGTTGGCATGCCGCTGGCTGAGCGCGCAACGCCGTTGGCAAATTAATTAAAATTTAATAATCGAATATTTTTTTTATGAATGGTTTATGGCACAGCCGGATTCCAAGATGCTCGCAACACGATAATTTATTGCAATTTAACATCGACTATTTCATAGACCGACGGACTGACTTGACACTGGCCTAAATGGCCAGCAGGCAGAGGGGAGTGTCTGCCCATTTACATTTACAATTACATTTACACACCCAATCTCGACTCACACTCACACACGCACACACGCGTTCTGGCGGAGGCGGCCAGCAGCATATGTTGTGTCAAAGTTAAAATGTGTAGCATACTGCGAGGCGCAATCCCAGCTGACTGAATATGGGAATTGAGCTTTACGCTGAATTAAATACAAGAACAAGTACTCACACACACACACACACACAGACATAAACACACAAAGGAGTACATTTATGCATAATGCCAAGCCGCAATATACACGCACAGCAGGCGCGCCGGATGGCAGCTGTGTGGCAGCCGTTGGGCGGCAGGTTTCAAGTGCTCAATTTACACTTCCGTTCGTTCGCTCATTTTTCGCAGCTCCATTTCGAGTGGATGTACATAAAATAGCATAGAAACAATGCCGTGGCAATGACTGTGCGTGACGCATGCACCCTGGACATGGATACCGGCCAATGTGGCTGGCTGCTCTGCTCTGCTTGTGCATGTCTGGACGGGGTGTGGTGGGGTGGGTGGCGAGGCGAAACGAGGGGCACAGCGCGTTTGTTGAAGTGCTGACAAGCGTGTACTTGAAATTCAAATTACAACTCAAGGCAAACAGCATTGGCAGAAACACTAACGGCTTCGCAACCGTAAAATGGCAGCTGTTAATGCAAATGACACAAGGCTGTGTCTAAAATTGTCAATAATGTGTGTTGTGTGCATACATACACAGTGCAGTCGATCAGCCCAATCAAAAAACGTATCTATAACAACGAGATTTACGCGACGGCTAGCTAATTAAATACTCTGAGTTGAAGCGTAAACGTTATCGCATCTGACTTTATTGCTCTTCTCTCTTCCTGCTCAGTTATGTCAATTGTATAATTAGCTAATCAATCATTTGCAAAGGCTTTGATTTGTAACTGTCAAAACAACATTTAATACACAAACTGAAATGGCAGTGTGTGGGAAGTAATTGGCTTACCACCACCGTCGTCTGCTTGATCGTGTGGGGGCCACACGCAGTTGTACGATAAGGTGACATTATTGTCGCGTGTTAAACTATCGTTATGCTTCAAAATAACAAAAAAAAAAAAATTGAACAGTGTGTACACTTGTTAAGTGCATTTTGCAATTGCGTTTTAAGTGCTCTAAATGGGACAAACAATTTATTTAATACACGCCAAAGTAAATGCAAAACCGCACTCGTAAATTTGCCTGTTGCACTAACTCTAGTGCCTTTGCCAACTTGAGATAGCCTGCACGAAACCAGCTGGAAGCAGGAGAAAAGCTGCTGGTCCGGCCGTCAAGGCAACTGGCGAGGTTAAAGTACACATACATATGTACATATGTATAAAACATGTGCATACATTTGCAAACGACTACAGTTTGCATTTGATATAGTGAGTGGGCAGCACATTAAACGTGCAGCTCATTATCGATATTGTTTTCGATATACTGAGAACGCTTTATCGGTATATTCTGATATCGAAGCGATGGTTAACTGTTCATCACATCGAGTGTGTACGGTACATTCGAATGGCACGTGCAAGTCAATAAACTAGAGGCAAGGCAAAACCACAATTCAAGGAACACAAATATGTACAAACAGCAAAAGAAAAAGTAACAAAAACCGAAACCGCAACGACCCACGAAGGCAGCATATTTGCATGTCAAACTGTTGTAGAGTGAACCTAGTTTGTATGTGTGAAATTAATGTTATGCTCTCACCTGCCATATTTGCATAATACACTCACTACACGCTGCGATAATTTACGGTATAAAATATATACTCTTTTGCTATGCATTTTTTAAATACACACGTCATAAATTGTAGCTGCTTGGTAACGCCCTCTGTTGCCTACAAATTAAAATAAATTTGAAATTAATTTCTACCAGTTGCAATAGAACAGAGCATTAATATGATTCAAGCAGCATTCACAGTAGGTTTTCAGTAGTGTCTTAATGATTGTGCATATGCCCCTTCAAAACTTTCTAAAGACAAAAACTAATTTTACAGTTGCCCACTCAATTCAATAACATTTAATACTCGTATACTAAGTTTTCAAATTCAACAATAACATGAATACTTTAAGGGCGTAGCAAGTTTTTTTCCGAGTCCATAGTATACACATGGGTACTTGCGAACCTTTTCTTAAGCCCACGGCAAAGTTGATGAAAGTTGTCGTAAAGCCCAATTTGCATGTTAAGAAAATATTAAAATTCTCTATACTCTAAGTTGGCAGCACTTTTTCTTACCGTTTAAATAGGGTGCTGCTAACCTAACAAATTGAGTTGCCAATTTGTGTCCCTCCTTTGCAATACACATAGCATTAGTAATTAATGCTGATGGAATATTACTACAGATGTGATTCACAGATAAGAAAAATTTTTAATTAATCTAAAATAATTAATTTCGGTTTTCATTTGCAAGGCAACTCTAAGAATTCCTTGTTGTTGCGTCAACTGTTTACCTCCAAAAAATAAGTATAAAGGAAGCCAAAAAACATAAAAAGTAATTCTGATGATAAGAGCGAGTATGTCTGAAGTTTGTAAAGTTGAAGATTTAATTTTTAATTGAATTTCAAAATAATTTTATTAATTCAGCTTATTCGGCTGAAAAATAAAATGGATGAATTTTCATTCGAGGTTTCCAATACTGTCTAATCCGCTTCTTACTATTTGTAAAACCATTTGATGCCCAGTTAAATAGCCGTATTTCATATGCGCTACACGTAGACTGAATATGTAGCTTAATAATTCAATTAGCATTACAGAACAAAGGTTGTCAAATTGAGACATTGAGAAAGACATAATTTATTCAACTCATTGAACTATGCTTCAATAGTCGCAGAGCCATACAGATACGTAGGTGTTGATGGGATGGAAGGCAGAGAGCCAACTGTTGAATGTGATGCTGCTGCGTTAGGGTCCTTAGTGAGTAAGTGCCATCGTAATGGTGCCGCAAGCACTTCAGAAATGTTTGCAGGGATTATGGGGTTATCGGGCAAAGTGAAAACATGACAATAAAGCGCCACCCTAATTTACATATGCGTGTTCGTGTGTGTGTGTGTGTGTGCGGGTGGGGGAGCCCGTATGCTTAGCAAGCGACTGCGTTTTTAGTGTCATGTGTAAGTGATACCAAAGTGACTATAAAAGACGCAAGCCCAAACTCCAAGCACAGACCTGGCCCTGAGCTCCTCTCTCGCCCACTCGCTCACTCGTGCTCTTTCTCTGTCTTGCTGCTTCATAATCAAGTTTGAACTTGACATTTTCGGCCATGGAGCTGAGGTTGAACAGCAGCAGCAACAACAACAACAACAACATGGAAAGCACATTAAGCAGCCCAAACACTAATGAGCCTCATTTGCCGCACACTGACCCCCACATGCCGCACGCTTAGCTTAACAGTCACAGTTACTCATGTAATTATACGCACACTTTTGCAGATTGAAAGCCGGCTGGAGCAGTTCAAAGACCAATGAACCGTTACGCCCCGAGGAGCAGGAGGCCATCATCTCGGTGATACGGCGCAACGAGGAGATCGAGATTGCGGAACGACAACGTGTCGGCCGACTCGTCGAGCGGGTCGAGAAGATCAAGCTGCATGTGGTGGAGCGAGGACCCAACTGTTGTCGCCTGTGCGGCGACGCCTTCGGTCTGCTGCGTCCGCAGCGCATCATCTGCGAGGATTGCCGCAAATCCGTGTGCACCAAGTGCAGCGTGGACATCAACATCAGGTACAACAACAGCGAGCGCACTCGTGAGATTTGGCTGTGTCGCATCTGCTCCGAGACGCGCGAGATGTGGAAGAAGTCGGGCGCATGGTTCTTCAAGGGCTTGCCCAACTACGATATGCCGCGCAGTGCGAGTGCCACGCCCACGCCCACTGGAGCAAACACAGCAGCCGCCACATTGGGCGGCACGGGCGGCGGGCGTGCGGTGCAGAGTTGCCATGGGACGCCGACGCGGGGCGCACGCATCAAGAAGCTAACGATACGCGTCAACGACAGCAGCAGCAACAGCAGCGCTAGCGGGCACTCCGATGGCGATGGCGAGGACGAGATCGATGGTGCCGCCAAGGGCACGGCGCCAGCGTCGGCATCGCGCTTACAGCGGGACGAGAGCTTTCGGTTGCGGGCTTATGGCTCCATACGCAGCTTCATTGATGGCGGCGAGCGTAAGCTGTCCAACTCGTTTTTCTTTGGCCGCCAGCAGCTGCAGCAGCAGGGCCAGGGGCAAGGGCAGGCGCAGGGACATCTGCAGGCTGGCCAGGATTACGACAACATCAGCATCTCCAATGTGTCGGCGGTGGCGCAGCTGCGTCGTGAGAGCACCTTCCTGCGTCGCAGCTCCGTCAGCTCATCGTGGTCGTTTAGCGACAGCTCCGGCTCCGGCAACTCGGCCACCCAATCCCAACAATTGCCACAATCGCAGCAACAGCTACATCATCAACAGCAGCAGCATTGTCGCGACCCATTGCTCGGCTGGCTGGAGATTGCCATCACCTATCGCGAGGGCTTCCACAGTCTCGACTGCACCATGGTGCGTGCCCGGGATTTGCCCGCCATGGACGCCGCCGGCCTGGCGGATCCCTATTGCAAGCTGAACATCATCACGCCCGAGGCGCACACCAAATACACGCGCTGGCAACGCACTAAAACTGTCCACAAAACTCGCAACCCGGACTTCAACGAGACCCTGCAGTTTGTCGGGGTCGAGCCCGAGGAGCTGGGCAACTCCCTGCTCTACGTGGCCCTCTTCGATGATGATAAATATGGTCACGATTTTCTGGGTGCCGCCAAAGTTTGCCTGTCCACAGTAAGTTCAATGCGACCCCTAACAAATGTTATTTTTAGTTCAGTTTAAAAGCTTCTCAATTCTAGAGCAAATTACCCATGAACCAAAAAATCATTGAGATGCAAGCTAAACAGAATTATTGTTTTCATTTTATTCGAAATGGTTTAAATTAGTAAAGTGCATATTCATGATTTGGTTGAGCCTAGAACTATAATTTGCAACCCAATTATTTTTACAAGTTATGAACATTTTGTTAATTTTATAACATTTATTTATGAAGTGCAGAATTCATAAAGCAATTATCGTCTCTTAAGAACACAGGCAAAGGCAAAGCTTTACAACCCAAAACTCACAGCGCATGTGAGGATTTGTAAGCTGGTAGGAACATCTTATTGTCTCCCAATTGGTTTGGCAAATCCTTGCCGTTAAAGGCGTCTTAGAGGTCTGCCAGGAAGATGGTGTCTCAGCAGTAGCGGCTTGTGTGCCAAGTTGGCTGCTATTCCCCAAACCCGCATGCCATATCGGAGCAATGTAGTCCGCCTTTTTACACAAAAGATATTCAGGAAATACTTTTATAGTTTAATTATGATCAACTGTACCTGTTCAGTCGTTCACTCACAGTCTGTCACTGAAGTTTAACAAACCTAATACCAACCAAGCTAAACATTCTGATCGTGGTATATTTTAGTACTATTTTTAGTATATATTTGTAGTATTTTTCTGCGGGTATCTCACAGTAGAATAGAAAATATTTATTACGTATGAGTTATTTTAAAAGTGACTGCTGGGGCGCCATTCCTGCCGTCTGTCTGCCCGCCCATATAAGCTTCGAAGGTCAGAAACTTAATAGATTTACCAAGTTAGTTTAAACAAGTAAGAAAGCTACTTTGCTCGACTACTTTCCCGCCACACAATTTTACTGAATGGATTGTGATTAGTATTGAACGTTCTAGGCTTCGATTTGTGGGGGCGACGAGTATAGAGATGTATCGTGCCCACTTAGCTCCCAACTGATCTCCAATTAATTGTGCTTCATATTTATTCACATTCACATTTAATGACATGTTTGTAACGATTGTTGCAGGTGCATAGCACATCGCAGTATCGAATATCGGTGCCGCTGGGCGTTGAGGACCAGTACAGCAATGAGGCGGAGCTCGCGCAGAGCTGGCCCAATGGGAAGATGCTCATCTCGCTGTGCTACAATACGAAACGACGGGCGCTGGTCGTCAATGTGAAACAGTGCATCAATCTGCTGGCCATGGATAACAATGGCAGCTCAGATCCCTTTGTCAAGCTGTAAGTGCAGACCTTAACAGCCCTTAATATCAATGAACTTATTTAAAGACATTTTTTCTTTAGGCAACTGAAACCGGATGCGCACAAGAATAAGAAGCACAAGACGAGCGTCAAGTGGCGCACATTGAATCCCATATACAACGAGGAGTTTTACTTTGAGGCCAGTCCCCATGATCTCAACAAGGAGATGCTCATACTAACCGTGTGGGACAAGGATTTGGGCAAGAGCAACGATTTCCTGGGCAGCCTGCAGCTGGGCGCTCAAAGCAAAGGCGATCGACTGCAGCAGTGGCTCGACTGCATCCGCCTGCCGGATCATTTCCATGAGAAATGGCATTCCCTAGCGCCGGACAATCCAACCCATTAGAACCCACTCCTGCCCCCAATCCACCTATCTATAAACCTATACATACAAAAATATATATATTTTTTATATGCCTGCCTACTTGCATGTGTGCATGTGTGTGTGCGTGTATGTGTGTGTGAGAGAGAGAGAAAGAGTGGCATGTGTGTGTGCGAATGTGGACATCAATCATGCGACTTTAACTTGAGTCGAGATCGCTTTGCATATCATTTTGCTCAACCTAACCTCAATTGCCAAGGTCTAATGCTTACTGCTTCTTATTCCTCTTCCAAGACTACACACACACACACAGGTACACGTGCGCATATATATATACTGTATATATAGCTTTGTTTAAGTGTCCTTAAAAAGGGTTTGTTTTTTTTCACACTGCACAAAACTTTTGTCAAACATCTTAAATTTTATTAAATACAAAATCAAAAAAAAAACGAACGTAGAAAATGAACAACAACAAAAACTACACTAAACAATTTACTTAACAAATAACAAGTAATATTTTTGATTCATATATTAACTATAACTATTACTATTATTCAAACTACTCTCTCAGAGCACTATATTTATAATACCCTTATCAAAAACTGGTCAAGAAAACGAGAAAATTCAAATAAAAATGCATAATAAATTAGTCAAAGCATTTGCCGAATGTAATTTATTTATATATATTTATGTACCTATGTATATGTACGACTAAATCAAGAATCAAAATTAAAATTATAAATATTATTATAATAAAAACAATAATAATGAATAAATTATTTTGTCGTCTCAAATCAAAATTTTCTCTACTGAAAAAAATTGATTTTCACAGTGAAGCTAAAAAAAATAGTTGATAAATAAACGGGTAAGGTAAGTGTATATATTACTATTAAATATTTTTAAAATTTAAATCATAAAATTATAGTATTTTTCATTATATGTGTATGTGTATACATACATATATTAAAATAAATACAAATATTGTATTATATTTATTTTGCTAATGATCGCCAACGTGTTGAAATAAAGAAAAACAACTAATTAAACCATTTGCCGCTTTTAATTTATTTATGTATGTATGTTAATTTACATATGTACCTACGTTTGTATGTATGTATAATCAAATGTATAATCAAAATTTAAATAATAAATATTATGATAAAAGTGAACAAATTTAATGCGGGAGAGGAATGAATCGACGCTACAAAAAATTGCAAACGTTTTCTCTTCAGAACAATTGGTATATTTAATATGTTTTGGCCATAAAGAGAATATATATTCTATATATATTTATATATGTATTGTGTGTGTATTTAATATATATATAAATACATATGTATATATGTATAAATATATTTTATATGTGTAGGTGTATATGTTTGTATGTTTTCTTCTTTGGAGTAAGTACAAACTGCTTCTAGTGGATAACAGGTAGTTGAACTCCCATTTTGAAAGTGTAGAAAGATTCGACAATTCGACGAGAGTCTTACAAGCTATTCGAAAAAAAATTAACTAAATAAACTTGGAAAAAAATTGGGCTTGCGTTTGGGCTACGACATCACATTAAATAGGCCGTTTGCGGTTGTCTCTCATGTAGGAGGAGGAACGTGTCATGTAGTCGCGATGAGCACGCTGCATCATTGCTAGGTGTTGCCCCTGCTGCCGCTGCTGGATTGGTTGTTGTGGATTGGCTTGCTGTTGTTGTTGCGCGCCCGTATCGCCACCAGTTGCTGACGACGCCGCAGCGCTGCTTGACTGTTAGAATAGACGCTTCTCGTAGCTGAAAAGGCCGTGAACATTGCCCTCCAGCTGGGCCGAGTGGGTGCGCTTCATAAAGCGCAGCTGGCCATTATAGATCATTTGTCTGCAATCGATTAAAGAGGCGAGAAAGCATGAATATAAATCATTAGCTGCAACTGCACCTACCACTCACCGGAGTATGTTGACCGAGTTGGCGCCAATGTCCTGGCAGCTGTGCTGCAGTCCGCACTCCAAATAGGGTAGATAGCGCAACACGGAACCCTTGTCCGCAATGCTGCCACTAACGCCTTGGGCCACCTTCATTTTGTCCATTTCATTGTGATAGTAACGCGACATGGCCGCACCCTTGCCATCGCCACGTTCCATGGCCTCCAGCGAGCCCATGCCGCGATATTTCTTCAAACGCACACCATCCGAAAAGAAGTATTCGCCGGGTGCCTCCGAGGTGCCAGCCAGCAGGGATCCCATCATGACAGCGCTAGCGCCCAGTGCCAAGGCCTTGACAATGTGGCCAATCGACTGGATGCCGCCATCGGCAATCACGGGGACCCCAAACTGTTTGGCAAACGTCGACACCTGATAGACAGCGGTGGCCTGAGGGCAGCCGCACGCCATGACCTCCTGGGTGATGCAAATGGAGCCGGAGCCCATGCCCACACGCAGGCCATCCACGCCGGCATCGATGAGGTTCTTGGCCTGGGCACGTGTGACAACTATGAGTGTGATACGTATGTTAGTATTGCGACCAGACATAAACATGCCATGCTTGGTTAGTTACCATTGCCGCCAATCACTTGCAGATCGGGATATGTTTGCTTAATGTACTTGATCATTTCGATCTGGTATATGGAATTGCCCTGGGAAGAGTCCAGTATGATGACATCGACACCATTGGCCACCAGTAGCTGCAGACGCGCCTTATCCTCGTTGCGTGTGCCAATGGCAGCGCCCACAAGCAGCTGCTTATTTGAATCCTTTGAAGCATTTGGATAGGAGCGTGCCTTCTTCAAATCTGTGCGTGCAATCATTGCAACCAGCTCGCCCGACTGATTCACAATGGGCAACTTGCCCTTTTTGCTCTTCTCGAGTATGGCATTGGCCATGGGCAAAGTGATTCCATTGGGTGCGGTGACCAGATCCTTGGTCATGACCTCGGAGAGCAGTATCTCGGGATTATACTCACGGAAATCGATATCACGCGACGTGACCATGCCCAGCAGTTTGCCGCCCAGTTTGCCATTCTCGGTAACGGGATAACCGGTGAATCCGTTCTTGCGGCGTGCCTCCAGCACATCGCCAACGGTATTGGTCGGCGACATCACCGATGGATCACGCATAAAGCCATGTTTGTATTTCTTAACCTTGTGCACCTCCAACGCTTGATACTCCGGCGTGCAGTTGTGATGGATGATCCCAATGCCACCACACAGCTGCGCGAGGGCGCCAAAAGATTTTTGTTTTTGGAAGGGAAACAATTGCGATTATAGAGGCGCATAAGAGTGTTTAATTACAACCACAACTGGAGCGACACCGATATATACGTATATGTGTTGTACATACTAAATATTATAGTATATACTTATATATGCTAGAAGACCAAAGGCGATGTGCATCGCAGCGTGACCGCAAGAACTATACAGCAAAAAAAAAAAAAAAACTGCAGTCGAGTGTGCTCGACTGTGAGATACCCGGTTCCCTTATCTAAACAATAATAAAAATAAGTAAGAAAGCTACTGTCCAGTTTGCTCGACTGAGAGCTACCCGCCACCCAATTTTACCATCCAAATTATATATTTTTCAAAAATATACTAGAAAATACCAAAATAATATATCATAATTTTCTTTGTTCGAAATTAGCTTGACGGCACTTTATTAGGTGTATTGAACACCATTATTATGTCACTGAGTGACATGGCGACTTAGCAGGTGCAGCTGCACCTGATTACACCTTATAAAAGTAATTCTTTAATAACTTCTTTGTTTTGTATCCGATTGTAAGCAAATCAGAGATCATTAAAATGGTGTTTAGTACTGAACGTTCTAGGTTTAAAATGACACTTGCAATTCGGGTTTTTCGGTTTGCGTGGGCGGAAGGGGGCGTGACCAAAAACTAAAACAAACTTGATCTGCGTGCAACAATAAGATATACTATCCCGAAAAATTAGTTGCTCTAGCTCTAATAGTCTCTGAGATCTATGTGTTATGTGGCTATATCGTCTCGGCAGTTGACGCTGATTAAGAATATATATACTTTGTGGGGTCGGAGATGCTTTCTTCTGCCTGTTACATACATTTTCGGTTAACTCAATGTTATAATACCCTTCTACCCTTTGGGTAGGCGGGTATAAATATTGTTGAGAAACTAATAAGATTATTATCTGCCTGACATCATAAAATTTGGGGAATGTAAGCCTGAGATTAATGTGTATATAAAGGCGAACGGACTCGGTAGCTCATGGAGAGCAAGATTTTATAGCTTAACTCATTAGCTTAAAAAAAAACATGAAAATTAAAAATAAATATATAAAACGAGTAACGGGTATTTTTTTAAACGTTTAAATTTTAACAAATTGTATTTTAAAATATACCAAAAACATATACCATAAATGGTCACACTGCATTAGTGCATCGGTCGCATCATTATCGGTTATCGACACCTCGACTTCAAGACTGCACAGCGTATCGATTTCACTTAACACGAATGTAGCAACAATGTAAATGAGCTTTAAACAGAATTCTGATAACAGAGAGTGAGCTTGCGCAACAGAGAGATGATTGAAATCGAACGCAACTTGCAGCCTTGTTTTGTGGGAGCCCCATTATGATCGTTAGTAGCTGATTTAAATGACATTTCTGACTTACCGCCATTGCAATTGCCATCTCCGATTCGGTTACCGTGTCCATGGGCGAGCTGACTAGTGGTGCGCGCAATGTGAGGCTCTTGGTTAATGGCGAGCTAAGATCAACCTCCTCGGCGGCAAAGTTTATGAAGCCAGGTAATATGAGAAAATCACTATGTGGCGCCAGCGACGGCAATGAACAAACAAATAATTGTCAGACATAAGGGAGATGAAGTGTGGAAGCGAATATGCATGTGTACAAAGTATATAGTATATAAGTACGTGTTTACAAGTATGTGGGGCAATTAAAGTGCGAGATTATGCAGCCAGACCTGTGGCAGACACCAAATAACAATATTTAATGATTGCATTTATCTGTACAGGAATCACACAAAGTTAATGATGTTTTCTTGCTTTATATTTAACGAAAATATTTTTGTGTTATGGGCAGGCTAAAATGTGCTTTATAAGTATTCCCGACTTTGTCAATACAGCAGCAGTATTTTCAAGTGTTGATAACACTTCAAAGCTAAAAGACGCACTACTAGCTGGAAAATACTGCATTCAAACAAATATTAACTTTAATATGGCTAAAACCGCCGTCATCAGCTATATAGACGCCAGATATGGCGGGTAATAAGCTATATTGACAGCACTGACTGATGGAGAAATGGCCGAAGCTGCACGAACCATTTAGAGTGTGCATTTGCCGGCAGAGGTCAAACAGTGCATAGGGCTGCGTCGACCACTCTCCTAGACAATGGAAGAATGAAATGCGATTCGAGTGTCCCTTTGCAAATATGTAATGTAAGAGCTTCCTAAATTATCCCACCGTCAAAAAAAAAACACACACAATGAAGTTACATTTGAATAAGTGCATGTTTAAAGACCATACATATGTATATATAAAAGGATATTACGCTCCGATCAGTTCTCTAATCAAAGTGAAACGAAGAGAGTGTGCCAAAATATAAAAAATTATATCCTTTAAATTGCTCTCATA
The DNA here is from genome assembly GCA_018150935.1 of Drosophila pruinosa. NCBI lineage: Eukaryota > Metazoa > Arthropoda > Insecta > Diptera > Drosophilidae > Drosophila > Drosophila pruinosa. The sequence goes on along the minus strand of JAECWR010000194.1, from coordinate 16,795,169 downwards.
ATTTGATGTTTCATTATGGGAGGTAACAACGGGGAATGTTGTCGAGAGTTCCCTGATGTCTTGCTTGTACAACAGACGGATAACATCTCATTTGTTGGCTATATCATCGTTTATGTACGGACGGACGGATAATTAATGAGTTCGTAGGCATCGCTTTAATATCCGTTATAAAAACAAGAGGGGTGCATGAATCATTCAGAACGGTCACACTTACTTGTAGGTTAAACCTTCGCCATTTTTAAATAAATCATTGCAGCTGAGTCCGTCTTGAAGCTCCGCCTCCAGGTGATAGTCCTGCTGTTTGCTCAACTTTCGGGCCGGTTGATCGAGATCTGGCGAGTTCATTGAGCCATTGCATTTTGACACCAGTGTTGTGGCATCAACGGTTGCTGTGGCGTTGCTACTTGCCATACCCGTGCGTTCGTTCACTCTAATTTATTTAATAGCGAAAAAACAACAAACAATAACAACAATAAACAGCGACACGAGCCGCAAAACAGCAGCCAAAAAAGTAAACAAACAAACGAGACGGATAAAAAAAAACGGCAAGCCGAAGGCGCAACAACGATTAATTATTAACTGCTGCTGTTAATGCCCTTTTGTATACATATGTTTTCCTTTGCCCAGATTGCACGTTTTGCTATTATACTGTTACTGTTGCTGGGCCGCCGCACCGCTTCGCGTTGAGAATTTCTACTTCAGGTTGACAATTAAGAACAATTTCAATTGCAATTGCTTTTTATAACGTTTGTCTATGTCACGCCACAGAGAAAGAAAAATAAAAGAAAGAAAAGAAAAGGTTAAACGCGCCAATTGAGCCAAACAGACAATGTGAGCCAACATGTACGTCAAGCACCGCAGCCTGCCCGTATCAGCGGGCTAAAACACGTGGCTTTTATATTTACCCGTCCAGCAGTATTAGAACCGAAAGCTTTGAAGTCTCCGTATTAACTATTCACTTTTGCCTCCAGTTCAGCGTGACCGCAAGTACAATTCAAAAATATACTATTTAGGCTTTATCAAATATACATTTGCATGCACAACTTCCGCATTAAAAATACCTGAAATAATACCATAAGTTACAAAATGCTAATTATAGATTTTTCGACAGCCAGTCATTTTGAGTCATTCGACTAAATTTTCATCATTATGGCAGAATGGCTCATTGGCTCATATACAAATCCTTTAATGTCGGAATAGATCATTCAAAAGTGATTCTGTCGAATAATAATAATAATTCGGCCCAATATTATCAATTATATTTTTATAGATCTTTCGATTAAACGCAAAAAATGCTAATATTTGATAATTTGGATGTATGTACGTTGATTATTTGTGCCAATGTTCTTTTTAATATTTACAAAATAATTTAAAAAATCGTCACAATATTGTTTTGCTCACAAACAATAAGTGCTGTTTGTTTCAAGGCAAATAGCACATTATCAAATGAAAATGAGAATGATGACAATTGACCTGTGATATTGAAGCAAAGCTTAAATTTTGAATTAATTTATTCTTTTTGTTAAACAGTCACACCGTACATTTTTTTCCATACTGCAATGGCCTATCGATATATTTCAATGTCGTGTTTGGCCGTGCGAGGTACTGCTCCTCAATACTCGATATCACAATGCAGAATCAGTGGGACCACTTATGTTATTTTATGTCATTAATGGTTATTATATTTTTTTTTGGTATTTTATTACTGAAAAATATTCATGGGATTTTTTGGTATGTTTATTCAGTCGTTAGAAATAAAGTGCATAGTTGGCTTTTTTATTTTTGAAAATTTATAAATATGATTTAAAACAATGTTCTTGAATGTCTATAGACTTTAAAGGAAGCAATGAAAAAACATTTTTTTCGAAAAATTCTCCTTTTGCATGCATTTATATACATATGTTCCGGTTGTGTTTTTGGAAGTCACACAGTTTATTTTGAAGTTTAACTTGCGGTCACGCTGATATTTATTCATTTAACCAGTTATATTCAACAAATAATTTATTGAATTTATTTTATTATTATAATAGTTAAAAAGTACAGTTACATAATAAGTGGTAAGATTGTTACAACTTTTAACATTTCAAAATGTCCTATGAACTCTTTCTATAGCAATCATGAAAACTGTTTCCACAGTGAGAAACTGATCGCACAGAAATCAAAATGTAAACAATGAAATAAATGCTTTTTCAATTTAAATTTGTGTTGTTTTTATTTATTTTTAAATTTGAACAGCATTCACATTGTGTGGGAAGAGCGGCTATATATCGATTAGAATATCGAGTATCACTGAATACAAAGCGGATGCACATCCGGATGCGGTTTTTTCTTAATGCATTTTGCATTGGGCAAAATTGCATCCAAGTTGGTTGCATTGGGCTTCACATTCGGGTTGGTGCCGAAAACTTTTTATGTTGACTTCGGCAAAAACCGAATATTTGTTTAGTTAAGAAGCGGTATCGAACCGTAATTGTTTTTCTTTTAAATATAGGTGAAAAGTCTCTTAAAAATCAGCTGATGGTTTGTGTATGTACTCATTTGTAATATTACAAAGCTGGTTTGTGTATTGGCTGTAGAATTTCAAGCTTTTTGCACTTCAAGCATGAGATTGTTAACTTAACGAATATTCTCTCTCAACGAACTGAACGACATTGTCGTTAAGCAGAAACTTTTTGTATTAACAGTTTGCATTTTGTACACAAAGAGCATTCGGCACACTTTAGCATTCAATTAGCATTAAGCTATATACTAAAGCAATATCAAATATTGACAAGAAGTATAATCATTTGAATTATAACATTGGTGCTGGTAATAAATATGAAATGCAAATTCCAATTTGAATAAATATTGTATTAACATGTTGCAAGACCAAATGTTAAGGGATCAATGTAATATTTAACAGAGCGATGTAACAGTCTGTTATTGGGATTTATGTTGCATGCTTTTAAGCGTGCCATGTATAGCTTCGGCCTGCAAACGAACTACCGAACCCAAAGATGAAACGAAGCGCACGAATCGAAACAAGAAAACGAAAAAATTTCTCTCTCATTCTTAAAATTTCACTCGCCGCGAGCTGTTGTCGTTCGCGCCCGGAAAACGATATTTGACAGTTGGTTTTTTGTTGTATTTTTTTTACGAATTCGAATTTTGCTGCAAAAATATACATATATGATTATGATTAACAAAGTGGTGGCCACTGGCAGGCAGCATTAAAAAAAGTTCAAGTGCAGTTGTGTATACGTATGTGTGTGTGTGTGTGTGTGTGTGTGTGTCCTCCTATTGATATTTTGCTTTTAAGCAAGCGAGCAAAGCGATTGACAAGTGCCCGTTGTGCGGAATAGGCGCCAAGACGCCAATAGGCAACAAGGACGCTGCCGGTGACGCTGACGGTGACGGTGTCGGTGTCGGATATTGTCGCATTGTCAACTAATGCAGTTGCGTACATTTGTTGTTGCGCTGCGTGCGGTTGGCCACTCTCTGTCTCTCTTAGCAGTCGCCCCCTGTCCATGCCTGCCCCGTTCGCCCGTTCACCCGTTCAACAGACGCCCCACCTCACCCCTTGCATTGCCAGCGTTGCAGCAGCGGCAACAACAAATTGTGATAGCAAAACCCATCGTCATTTTTGTTCTTGTGTTTGTTTCTGTTGCAGATTTGTATTTGCAAAGTGACGTGAGAGAATGCAAAACCCATAAAAAAGAAATGTTCAACTGAAAATTGAACCAAAAGCGCTTTAATGTAAGCCTAAGTCTAGGATAAAGATAAAGATAAATATAAAGCTAAGGATACCCCGCCAATGTGTTCACGATCCCCAAGTCCCAACAACAACAACAACAACAACACAACAAGTTCATCCCGCTTGTAAAGCAAGCTGTAAATGTTAATTAAGTATGTACATGTATAAAATAGTGCAAGTATCTAATAAATAAGTGTCTGAGCAAAAGAAAATGCATACTCGCATACATAGCAATAATATGTATATTGTAAATGTGTAAAAACACGATACTATTACAACAACTACTGTGACAAACGGATTAAATCAAAACAAAACAAAAATTAAACATCATCTGCTGCAGCTTGAATCAAAATCGAAACACACGAAAGCTTAAAGCCCAACGCATTGCATCGCATCATTGAGTGAGATAACACTTAAGAGAACTGCAAAGCACAGCCAGCAATAACAACAACAACAACAACCACACTGAGGTGTAACGATTAAAGCTCAACTTTGTAGCGCTCGCCGGCGGAGCCACAGAGCATGGATTACGCCTTCATCATAAGAATAGCAGCAGCAGCAGCAGCAGCAGCGGCAGCGGCAGAGCCGACAGCAGCAAAGTTCATAAGAGGATCACATTAAATGAGCGCCAGCCGGCCACAAAAATGCCGCCGCTGCAAGGACGTCGACAGCTAATGTAAGTAAGCAAGAAAGCAATGCGAGTTATTGAATTGAATGCAACATGGCATGTGTAACTTCTCTAAATGACACTAAAGTAACAGTAACGGTTAAAGGTTCAACACAAGATGCAATGGTGGTTGCATGTATCTGTGGTGGGGGCAGTGCGCTTCAATTGGGGGGTCAAAGCACATGTTAACCGCGAACGGCCCTTGGTTCGTTGGCCTGGCCGATATCTGGCGCTCTCTGTTTATGAATGAAACGCAACGAGGAAACTGCGCTAATTCAAAAAAGAGCAACGAAAAAGCTGCCAAAGAGCGAATAAGCATGCGAAGAGAGCGCGCAATGCGGAACGCAATACTTAAACACATACACACACACACACACACACACACACACTGAAACAGACAGTCATGCACGCTGAGAGCGAGCCAGCGAGAGAGAGAGAGAGAGAGAGCAATCACAAAACGTCAGGCACTGGCACGGCGTGAGTTCATTGACCTTTGCTATTGAAATTTTTGGGCAACGCTACAAGCTCACACACACACACACACACAGGCAAACACGCACGCATACAAATACAAATGCGCTTTTATTTACACATTGATAAACAATCTACTGTTGACTTGCCAGTTGTTGTTGTCGTGCTTTTTCTTCTTCTCTTGCTGCTGCGCTGCTGCGGTTGCTTCGTATTTTCTTATGCTTTTTCCTTCGTACATTCTGTATGCTCTTTTCTTATGCTCAAAAGCTAAAAGCACCGCCATGTGGTGTGTGCATTGTAATGTGATGCAACTTGACACAGATTGAGATTGTGATCTAACCCTTGGCTGATGCTATTGAGCATTTGATAATTATACATGCATACATACACACATACACACATACAATTTGTACCTGCTGTGCGAAAAGAGCATGCAGCATTCGTTAAAGCCGCTTCACTTTGCGTGCTTCGTATTCTTCCTGATTGCTTTGCGCGTGGCTGTATTGGTGCGTGTGTGTGTGTGTGTGTGTGTGTGTGTGTGCGGGTGGGTTGGCGAAAGCCCGATAAGACATGGACATGCTTGCGAAGCAAAGAGCAAAGCCAACCAAGAATTATGCTTTGTTTTTTCTTTTCGCTTTTCGGTTTTATGTTTTCTTTTTAAATTTAATCAAATTCGAGTTTTGACCAGCGAATGTAGTAACAAGGGCATTGCAAATAAATAAATACGTAAATAAGTTTCGGCATGAATGTATGTATGTACATATGTGGATGCTGCTCTAATGCACAGCTGTCTGTTCGCGCGCGTGTGTGTGTGTGAGTGTGTGTGTGTGTGTGTGAGGCACAAAAGGTTGAACCTTCAAAATTCGTTTCAATGTCATGTAACCCCCATTTTACATGCATGCATGCGCTGCCGCGAGAGCAGAGCCCTCAACATAGGGAGGAAGAGAGCGCGCACACACACACACACACACACGCATTTACTGTTGTCTGAGCACCCAATTATGTGTGAGGTAGAAAATGCCCATGCACTGAGAAAGAACGTTCAATATACGGATGCGATTCAAACACTTCTTCCAGTTCAGAGCACTTTTTGGCCAACAATGGCAACTTCCTCATCTCCCTTTTCTGCGCGGGCAAACAGGGGATGCGAGCAGGAGATAGGGACAAAGGCAAGGGCAAGGGCAAGGGCAGCTGTAAGCTGTAAGCTGTAAGCTGAAAGCTGGTGCTTTACACTTCCCACCCTTTGAAGCAGTAGGCAAGTAAGGGACAGCGACATGGCGAAAGAGAGAGAGCGCATATTTATAATATTACGTATACGTCGACATTGTCGTTATCTGTTTTGTTTCATTCCGCTTTGCATTTTAATCAATGCCAATGAACTTGACGTTTATTTAATGCATGTCCGCGTTTATTCACTCGCTGCTCGCTCCACGCTCCACTCTGCTTCCTACTCGCTGCAAACTTTACACCTGCTCACCCACACACACACACACACATGCACATGCACATACATACGAGTATTTGTATGTGTGTAGGTGTGTACATATGCATGAAGAACAACAGCTTATCGGACAGGAGTTTGTGCCATGATTTAATACATATACAATCACAGACACACACACACACACACACACACACTCACTCACACTTGTGGTTGCTTGATCCCAATCGCTCTGCGCGCTTATCGTCATTGTTGTTGTTGCTGCTGTCATTGCTATTTGATAGCACAGTGACAATACTTTCTACAAGGGAGCAGCTGTAGGAGTCTACACACACACACACACACACACGCACTCGGCTAGTCTGTAAACACACTCACACACTGACAGCGAGAGGTCAGCGCCTCGATGAAGTGCGCGTAGTTACATCGTTAGTTATATTATTGCCTTCCTCCCAGAGCTCCCTCTTACCCCCCATCACCCCTTAGCTTTCCCTCTTCCCCCCCCCCTCACCCCTTAGCATTCCACTCAACTTCACTGCTACCTCACAATCAATTGCCGAGCTGTGTCTGAGTCTAGCATTTCATTACGAGCATTACACACATACATATGTTATGTATGTGTGTGTGTGTGTGTGTATGTGTGTATATGTGTGCACTGTACGCTCCGCAACAACATTAAATAACTTCATTTCCTATTTATTTTAGTTCTTTAATAACTGCTTATCAAATTACGAAAGTAGGCAAAAATATTTTGACAAAAACACATTGTAAGTAAAAATGTTATTATAGCTTTGTGCACTTGTTTGTAACAAGCAGAAGTTCCTTACGACCGTCTGTCTGTCCGTGTACATATTTAAGTGGGCGCATCTTAGAGGCGATTCAATTGCTGCTGTCAATACAGAGATCGGTTTTATTTTCAGTATTTGATGTTAATGAGCGTGCTTAGACATTTAAGGGGCACGGGGTATCTGGCGGTCGAGCCGTTTTTTATGCATTCGATTCAAAGTTGTAAAGCAGCATAATTGTCCTTCACAGGATGATGACATTTAATCAATCTTAATGATCCAGCTTTGCCTCAATTTTCTCTAAATTTCCTTGTTAATTGTGTTGAATTATTAATGCAATAAAAGGTTAATAATAAATACTAGAATGCTGCACACTGGCAGTTATTTAATTAGCCAAACACGAACTTGAACGATCTAAGACAATGATGATTATTGTTAACAAATTATTACTAAAAACTGTTCGTACAATACATACAGATCTACACACACACATACACACAGACACACATGCACACATGTTATCGAGACTTATTTCGCAATCGATAACTCGCGCTCCTCTGACAAGTGGCGATTGCGCGACTAAGTCTGAGTCATGGGACAAGAATTGGATATGCTTTTGTATCAAGTTCGAAAACTTTTTGTCGAGTTGGCCGTTCTGTGGCACGTTGTTGATGTCGTTATTATTGTTATTGTTGTTATCGATATGGCTGTTGGTTTGTTGCAATTTTCGCTGCTTTCTTCAGCAGCAGCAGCAGCAGCAGCAGCTGAAGTAGAAGCAGAAGTAAACAGTTCACAGTCAGAGCGATCGGTCAGCGGCCTAATCCCCTCAAACGCTGTGGAATGTGCTTACAGATTCATACAGCTTATACAAATGCACACGCACACATACATGCGAGCGCATGTAGAGGTGTGAGTGAGTGAGTATTACACACTTTCATGCCATTCATTTGTAATGTACAGGAATCTGTGCTTTTGCTGCTGATCCTCATCTTCGTCTCCCTCTCTCTCTCTCGCTCGCTCGCTCGCTCGCTGATCGCTCTTCACGCGCTCTCACTTGTCACTTGTCTATTGCCTTTTCATTCGCACGTCTGCTGTGTCGTCGTCTTTCGTCTGTGGCGACAACGACGCTTTCCAACTTGCCCTTGCCCATTATTCCATTTCATTTTAGCTCAGCATTTCACCATTTCCATTTCTCCAATTTCTCCATTTTCGCTTAGTGCGGTAAATATATTCACACACACACACACACACATACATATGTACAAATATAAGTATGTGCCAAGTACTTGCTTGGCTTGGCTTGATTCACTGTACTGTTGTTTTAGTTTTTGCAAATACATATATTTATATATATGTATATATGTGTGTGTGTGTGAGTAATAATAACAATCGCCTACGATGTGGCTGTGTGTGTGCAAATAGCAGAAATAGGTACAATGTTCGTTCAATGACCTTTTACTTTTACACTATTCCACGGTGGCCATGTTGTTGTTGCCCATCGCTTTACTTTTCATTTGTGTGCATGCGTATTCGTATTCGTATACAATGTGTTGCATGTGTGTGTGTGTGTTCGTTAAAGATATGGTTAAATTAGTCACTCATCGTCGTCGACGTCGTCGCCGCTTGTCGTCAGGGCGCATAAATTGCGTAATTTTGCCGAGTGACGTCAAAGGCAGAGCGATTGATAAATTCCTTTGGATGCAGTTTACTAATAATGCGTATTTATCCATTGCAACTGTCATAACGACAACGAGTGCAAGTTTTAATTAAACATTTCAAAATACTCGCATCCAAAATTCCCACAGCAAAGTTGAAGTTGCGTTTTGCGGTTGTTGCCATTGTACTACGCTCTACGCACACACGCACACGCACACACACGCACACGCACACAACTACAAGACATCAACTCTGTTGTACTTACGCACTCTTACTCTTACGAGTAAAGAGAGCCGCAGAGAGCGTGCATGCGAGAGAGCGCTTAGCGCGCACTACTCGTACTCTCGAAAGGGCACGTTCAGTGTGAATGACCGCCGCTAACACACATTTGTGCGAGCGCTAAAACAAAAGCAAAAAAAGCTAAAGCAGCGACGTCGACAGCGCCGAATACGAGGAAGCGAAGCGACCAAACGACAGCAGAAACAACAACAACAACAACAGCAGCAGCAGCACCAACTGAAAAGTAAAACAAGTAAAACAAATGCCAGCTGTTCAGCCGGCTGGGCGACAAAATGCCCTGTAAACAGTTAGAGATGTGAAAAGCATGAATCAGCTGTACAATAGTGATGCTCATAATGGTGGTAATTAAGCTAATAGTTACATACTTTGACAAAGCACTTATTTTCGATTAGTTGCATTAACTACTATTTATGCTTTTTGCATTGATAAGGCCTGTTGCCATATTGCCGATTGTCTGCGGTATTTACAGGGTAAGCATTTTGAAATACTAAAAAGTTGCAGCGTCGTCATCAATGCTACTGCTGTTGACGTCGTGCACCCCACAAATTTGTCGCTTGCGCTATGGCCAGGCCAGGGCGACGAACACAGTAATTAAATGTGTGCTGTTTGTTGTGAATTAACAAATATCTTGGTTTCTTGCGTTTGCTTTAAGTGTTGTTTTCTATTTGAAAATTTGTAGACAGTAGGATTTGGGCACGCTTGGGCGAGCTTTTACTGTACAGCCGAACCGGGACTGGCCCTGCTGCTGGCTCCAACAGCGTCAGCAGCAAACTACTTGATATACACATATACATATGCCAGTGTGTGTGTGTGTGTGTGTGTGTAGTCTGCTGTTGCCTCCTCTGCCGCCTGAGCGGCGACGCCGCTGCTGCTATTTGCCTTGCAAGAATAAATAAACAAGCAGGCAAACGAACGAGCGCAAAAACAGAAAAAGAAAAAAACAGAAAACCGGCAATGTCATTAAACCCTAAACAAGAGCGAAAGCAACAACACAAAATGCGATAGAACATTGACACGAATACAACAACAAGAAAAACCAGAAGCGTTATGAAATACTCAAACGTCAACGTAAGAGAGCAACATTCGAGAGCAATGAACGGCCGGCCGGCCCGCACACAAACGTACAGTGGCAATCATCTGTGGGGGCGCGCATACGATTTTCTATATTCGACTCTCTTCTGTTTGCTGCGACGCTCTCTTAAGCTCCAAAGCTAAAGCGAACGCAGGTGAACGACCGACCTAGCCATTTGTTTTCCTTTTGTGCGACTTGCATGTGCGTATGTGTGTGTGAGAGAGCATCTGCAGCTGAGAGTGTGTACGAGTATCTATGTGTGCGTGTGTGAGTGTGTATTAGCGTTGCTGCTGGGGAGCAAGTGAGTCATTTTTCACGGTGAGACTGCTTTCTGCCTGGGCCATGCCAAAACGAAATTACTTTGATTTCATTTATTGCTGATGTTGTTTCATATTATTTGCCTGCCTGCCAGCTCGACCGATGACGACAAATCGACAAAGTCGATGCCAAAATGGCAATGAGTTGCGATGCACTTCCTTGTCGCCGTCTGCATAAGCGATCACCGCACCCACACTCACACTTGTGCTCTGATCACTCTTCCTTCTCCCCTCTCCCTTTTGCCTTCTGCTTTGTGCATGCTCTCTTCCACTGTCCGTCTGTCTCTATGCGAATTCTTTGCAGTCTAATCCATAGGCGAGTCGAGTGCGTGAAAGCAAGCGTGAAGTAGAATACACGCACACATATGCACACATACACATAAACATTTCTCGATCGCACTCTCGCAGTCGCACCCACACACACACACACATTGGTGCGCGCACGCAATCAGCATATGTATATTTGTATGTATGCATTTATCGCTCTTCCTCTCTTTCTTTTAGGTGCTCCCAACATTGCGCTCGTTGTACACATGCATACATACATATGTGTGTCTTTGCACGCATGTTGACCTTGACTGTGACTTTCATAAAATTGGTTGTTGTTCTTGCTCTTGCTCTTGTTCTCGTTCTTGTTGTTGTTGTTGTCTCGCTGCTCGCTGCCGACAGCGACTGCTCATGTTAATGTTATTGTTATTATTGTTGTTATTAGCGTAGTCTTTGTCGTCATTTTTAAATCTCATTTTTAGACGGCATCAAAAATATAGCATAATAAACGCATTCATTTTTGCACATTAATAGCACAGCCAACATATGGGATTAGTTCAAGAATGCTATAAAAGGTGTCTTTAATTTAAATTACATATATTTATATTTAAATGCTAAAATGCCTCATAGAACCCCATCGAAATCGTCAAAGACCAACATCGCCAATTGGCCTGAATATATCGATTATCGATAGGCACAAACTATCGCTAATTAATACTGTTACTAGGTTAACAACTAATAGGCTTCTTTCGAATACAATAAGTGTGTCTCGAATAAAATAATTTCTATATAACTCATCATAAATAAATAATACAAAAATAATAATAATAAATAATTGTCGCAACTCTCTGGAATCTTCTACAATATTCCTCACACACTTGCAAGTATGAAATACATTGCTGATTCACCTGTACGCTCATAATTCACCTGTACACGTCAGAAGGTGTCTTTGTTCGCCATCCAGAGAATTGTTAAGAGCCAAGGTCAATACACACAGTGTACAGTACAGTGTTTATTCAAAATAGAAATGCTATGGCATAAATATAAAGGAGGAGTATAACTGTACACAATAGAGCCTTAAGAAGATAACTGCCAATACTATCGATAGTAACTGCATTACTGTACATTTGCTATAAATATTTATAGTTATTTAGAGCACGATTTTCGAAATGGAGAAATGCATGTTTCGATATAAAACTATATCCATTTACTTAATAAAAGTGAAGAAAGTGACATGAAAAGAGAGCGGTTCATTTCTGGCAGAAGAATTCAATTTCTACATCGATTTCAAAGCTTTGAAATGTTATTTATATATTTAGATATCATTTAAATGGGATTTGATGGAATGTTTGTGTAAAGGGATATTTTGGAATAATCTTTTGGAGCAAACATTATAAAACAGTCGAGTTTGCTCGACTGTCAAATATTCGATATTCAATATTCATGTCAAGATTCAGCTGCTCTTTATCGCAGAAGGGGGCGTGGCCAAAACTAATATAAGATATATTTTCACCTCTCTGAGACACACGGACGGACGGACGGACAGACGGATATAACTTTATTCATAATCCTTTTCGGAAAAGAGTTTGCCATTGCTTGTATTAAAAATTTAATGAGACACACATTTTTTTAGACATGGAAATTGTTAGTCTGTTAGATTTGTCCGTCAGATTTGTGAAACAGGCAGAAGAATCCATCTGTTCTTGACCTCAGATATTACATACATATATATGCATAGGCCTTACAGTCTACGCCTCTTCTTCAAACTAGGCAGCATTATAAATATAGCTGTCAATTCATTTTGGTATAATAAAACTATATACTAGATAAGATACTTTGTTTCTAAAATTAAGACTATGTAATTATTACGTTATTTGCAGGAAACAATTTGACAGCTACCTGTTTTCAATTTAATTAATAATTTAGTAATTTCATGAAATGAAATAAAAATTGCAGTTAATTCACAGCCACAATTATTATAGTAAAAAAAGCATGTGCGACTTTTCCATTCGATTTTCTCAACATTTGCTAATATGCTCCTGGAGACTACGAACAATTGTAGAAGAATTGAAGACAACTCGGCCCAGCCGATGTCCATTAGTCAACTACTATATAAAAGATAGATTACAAATGCTATGATTTCACTATTGATATGTTCTTTTTAAAAAGGTCAAATAATAAGAAAACAATTTTAAAAAAACTGCAATTATAAACAAATCAGTTCTAGACTGTTACATGTTAGTAAAAATTAGACAAAAATCCTTTTAATTCAATAATAAATGCTGCAATTTTTCGCTTAAATTGAGAGAGTCTTAAGACCCCCAATTATATATACATATATATGTATGTATATATAAAAGGATGATAAAGGATGGTCCTTTTTAGTGATCTCACAAAATGGAAGAATTTGAGAGAAAGGGATGGATGTGAGCACTTGTATGGCAAGCAGTAAATTAATAGACTTGCATGAAGAGGGAAGGAGACGGCTATATAGAGATATACATATGAGACGAATGAATAAATAAATAGATAAAGAAGCCTTTTGAGAAGCGGAGATGGAGATAAAGCAGAAAGGAGGGAGCGAGAAGGATTAATTACGAACTGGAGAATTGGAGAGATAGAAGACGATCCATTGCCAATAAAGGACTGAAATAAATATGTGTTAATTTACAGAAGAATTGATGTAGAATCTGAAGTTTACGAACAAGATTTTTATATTATTTTCTTTCGTCCAAGTTTGATTTTGTTTGCAAAGGAAAACGAGGAAACTCTGTAATTAATAAAGGAGGCTTACAAAGGAGAATTGAGAATTCTTCTGGCTAGTTCGACGGCTGATTTAAAAAGGTCTCTTGGAAGCAGTTGCTGTGGCACGGTGACGAGGGGAGGGGAAAGCGTGTGTTGGGGGCGAGAGAAGCCATTAAGTGTGAACTTCAAGCTGGAGTGGGTGTTAGAGAAAGAGAGAGGGGGGTGTAACTCTAGCTATGCGTGACCCGAAAGTTCGTCTTGGGGTCACACAATTGCCAGCAGCAATAAAAGTGTGTAAATCAGTTAAGTAAACATAAACATCCAATATGCATGAGCGGAAGAGAGAGAGGGAGAGGGAGAGGGAGAAGGCGGTCGCCAATTGAGCTTCGCTTTCGCAAGGCGTCCACTCGCGTATAATCTTTGTGTGTGTGTGTGTGTGTGTCAGGAACTACACACACACACACGCACGCATAGAAATCACGACAGTAAAAGGCAAAGCCCAAAAACCCGAAAGCCCGAAAAAAGGTTTTTTTGTAGCGCTTTCTACCCGAAAGTTCAGTGAACTTGCAGCGTCCACAGCTGCGGAAGAAGCAAACGGCAATAACAACAGCAACAGCAACAATAAGAGGCAAATGTGGCCGCATAGTCAAAACGAAATTGCTAATAAGCAGCAGCAGTAGCAGCGCGAGTGAGAGGGGGAGAAAGCAAGAAAGAGCGGTAAGGAAGAGCGCCCGCATGTGTGTGTGTGTGTGTGTGTGTGTGCGTGCGTATGTGGGAACAGCAGCGTGAGCTTGCAAGAAGAAAAAAGGAAATGATGAAGAGAGAGGCAAAGACGCTGGTGATAGCAACGTAGTTAAGCAGCTGGGTGGTGGGGAGGGGGGGGGAGTGCAGAGCAAACATATGAAAAAAGAGAGCGCGCACGAGAGGTTTGGGGCATATGGGCAGCACTTTAGCCCAGCGTCGCGCGTCAATTTCGAGTTCAATGTCAAACCACAAAAAAAGACAACGGTGATGACGATGACGATGATGATGTTGAAGCTGATGATGATGACGACGACGCCGATGCTGACTGCGACTGCGACGCTGATGATGAAGCAGATGACAACAATGGGTAGTGAAGGGCAACGGCAAGTGGCTGCGATTGCGACTGTGGCTGAGGCGGAGCCCTGCTCGGAGGGAGGGGGTGGCGAACTACACGCACACGCGTACAAAAGATTTGTAGTGGGCGGCAAGACAATAACAATAGCACACAGCAATTGCTACAACAACAACAACAACAAAAATAGCAACAACTGTGATACGCGAGCTCTGGCTGCGGTTGTGGTCTGGTCTGTGGCATCGCCCCTGGAGGGCGTTAAACTTCACGGTCATGGCTTTTTCTTTCTGTTTGTGGGCGTCGCAGTCGCAGTCGCAGTCGCCAGCGACGTCAGCGTCACCGTCATGTGTGATTGATAGCGAACACAACGCAATGTGACGCATTGATGGCCACTAGATGGCGCTCTGCTCTGCTGCTATCGCTATCGCTCTTGCTCTCCTTCCTCCTTCCCTTTCAACTCTCTCCTACTTGCACTGTGGGCAGGCGAATGACCGATAAAAGAAGCACGCGCCAACATCATCAACGAAGCAGCAGCAGAAGCAGAAGCTCGCACTGATACCGATACCAACTGCGGCAGACAGAGACAGCGATAGCCGAGCTGATTAAGCAAAGTCGCTGCCTCTCTGTTCCGATCCTGCTGAGATTGAAAGAGGAGATAAGCAGGAGGAAGGAAAGGCACAACACTATGCGATTAGAATTAGAAGCACGAATGGGAGGAGCTAAGGAAAGGGCAAAAGGGGTGAGCCCATTGCATAGTGCATTTATTTACAGGGTATAAGATGCCTTATCATAAATCATTTAGCAAATAAATAGATTAATATTGAAACGAAGCTATCAAAATGAGCAAATGAACAATAAATCTGTAATCTTTATCAATACTTGCAATCAAATTGAATCAATGCCCTCCTTGGAAGGAAGATGATATGGCTTGGATAAAGATGTAGATAGACAGAAGGATGAAGAAAGACGGGGATGAGGCTAAAGATGCACACAGATAGCAGATGGTAGATTCAAGAAAGAGGGTTACCTAAGGGACTTACTCCATAATAGTATTATTAAATTAGAACGGGATATTTAATGAATATTTAGGCAAAATAATAAGCAAAGTAAGCGAGGTAACAGATGCGAACACAATGGAATAGGAAGGGGGGGAGAGGGACGGCAACTGACCGAAGAAGCCAAGAAGAAGAAGATGATGAAGGATAAAGGAGAAGAAGAAGCAGCAATGCAAGGCAAGCCAATGCTCGCTCGCGCGTTCAACCCTAACCTCCGACAACATAAAGCTATGCACGTAGTGCAACGGGAAGAGAGGAAGAGGGAAAGAGGCAAAGAGGAAGAATAACAATAACAATAACAATAACATCGGCACCCCAGTCTCAGTCCAAGTCCCTGCAGAGTTGCAAAACGCGCGCAAAAACTGAGTAGGGCGAGAGGGTGGGAGAAGAGGGTAGCTATGTGTGTGTGTGTGTGTGTGTGTCGGAAGAGAGAGGGAGCATGGGAAATGCCCTGTTGCCGCATTACGTCACGGCGAGTTAAAGCCAAGCACGAGCGAGAGCGAGAGAGTGGGAGTGGCGCATGGGGTTGCTTGATAGGTGAGGGGGCGGGCAGAGGGGCAATGCCAGGCCAGGCTAGGCGAGGGCAACGACCAGCACACATTTGGCGCCCAAACACACACACACACACACACACACACACACGTAGAGTTGTGGGCCAAGTTGGCACCTCGCTACCCCGACTCCTCTCTCTTTCCGCACGGCAACGGCATACATTGAGCGCTGCTTCCTTTTTTGGGTTGAACAACCTTTGGCGACCCTGAGAAGAGGTCAGCAACCCCTACAACAACGCACAACAGCTCTCTCTCTCTCTCTGGTACGCTCGCACTCACACTAGTCGTCGTCGCTCTCTTTCAATTGCTGTGCGGTAGGACCTAAAGAGGGAGCCACAAACAAACAAACACAAGCACACGAACACGAACACATGCACACGCACACAAGCACGCTGGCTTAAGGGAGCGCGATTGCGACGCGCGCTCTTTGACGCTCTTCGTGCAAAGGGACGACACAACAGCATGGCGACGGCGACGTCGACTGCGACGCAGTGGGGAAGCGACGCGTCGCTCGACGCTCTGCTCTGCATTGTTTTTTGCCGGTCGTTGCCCGAGCAGGCAGAGCTTTGGCTTTGGGGTCGTTCCTGGTCGTTATCCTATATACCGAGAAAAATCTATTTTTATTTTGCATGTCTTCTGCCTCTGTCCGCTGCCTGTCTGCGTGTGTATGTGTGTGTGTGTGTGTGTGTGTGTGTGTGGCAGAGGACGGTTGTAGGACTACCTTTGTTGGTATTGCACACTGTTATGCACACACAATGTGACAACAACAACAACAAGGCCAAATGCAAGCTACTCAGTGCCAACTGTTGACAAACAAAACGATACCAGAAGCAGAGGCGGCTACGTCAGTGGCACAAGCAGAATATGGAAGACAAAGGAGTTCATTCCTCTGGCCACTCGGCACACTCTCTAAGGGCAACGACTAAGAAATGCTACGGCCGAGTATGACCAACTGTAGGACACCCTGGCTCTGATCAACTCTTCCTGCAGATTCCACATTAATGACGTGCTTTATGCCCTCTCTAAATGTGGCTGGGACAAGTTGAAGCTGCCAAGGACAAGTCTGGCAGCTCTATCTCTTTCATATATAATATATGTCTCTGAACAGACAGAAGGACAGACAGACAGACGGACAGACGGATATACATATATTTGTTACAATTATAATACAGATACTAGCGTCTATTCCATGTAGAAGCAACAAAAAGCTTGTGAACTATTCTAGAGCTCACTCCCACAGCCCGTCTGACTGTCTGACTGTCTGTCTGTCTGTCTGTCTGACTGTCTGTCTGACTGTCTGTCTGTCTGTCTGTCCGCATGTTTCCCTGCGAATTACTCCCGCAGTTTTGTTGTCACTTTAATGAAACTTGATATAGATTCGTATATTTGCTGGATCTAACATAAGACGCATTTCTTACTTGCTCAGAATGAACAATCATTTTTGCAACAGCTTCTATAGTATAAGCATGCTTCAAATATATTTTAAAAAGTATTTCTAAATTTTAAAAATGGCTTTTTTCTTACGTAATTAGCAAATATATGTTGGCTATTTTCAAATCGATAACAATAGTTATTTAAAGCAATTAATCAAACACATATAGACCTCCTTTTAAATATAAAAGGCAACTTGGTGCTCAAAGCAGTTTAATAATATGGAATCTGGCCAAATGTCAGAAAATGTTTTCTTTTTTTGCATTTGTGAAAATATTTGCCATATTTAAATATAGTGCTATTTATAGAGTTTCTAATTGTTTCTTATCGTGATATAGTATTGTTGTTAGAACGCCTCAGCAATAAGGGAAGAGGGAATGGCAGCCCTGATAAATACGCCATAAGATGAAGTTAAGCGACTTCTTTTTGGCATTTATGTGAATTGTTCACTTACAGTGCTAAATTCAATCGATGTGCACTATTTCAAATGATATATGTAGCTATTTTTAGTCAGGCAAGCAATTAAAATGAAGCTGTGCATGTTTTAGCTTCTTTTGAAAGTATGGCAACGCCAGGCCGGCTGACGAAGCTTGCGAGCTAAGCTCAGTGCTATTTGGCACCAGGTGGCAACGCTGGCCTGACTCCACTCTGCTCTCATTTGTATCAGAGCGTACAAAATAAAGTTGAAGCTGACGTTTGTTCAAATTACATATTTATTATTTACATTTTTCACTCGTATTCCCAATGGCATTTTTAGCGGGAAATCCGCTGTGTTCTCCGCCCTGGCGGAGGTGCTAAGTTTGTTGTTGTTTGGTGTGGGGGTTGTGTTGTAATTTTGTTGTTTTCGTTTCGCTTTATTTGTGCAATTGGGATTCTTCCGCATTTATGTTGCAGCAATGGTGCAGTGCAGCGGATGTGGATGTGGGGTCAAAGGGTGCGGAGAGGGGTTACATGCACCGTTAGTATTAGGTGACATTCTAGAGTTCAAGTTGCACAAGTGTTGCCCCAAGTGCACACACACACACACACACACACACACAGGCATTCGGCGTGTTTATGTTTGTGCCGTGGAACGTACTGTGTTGACCTTTTGCACTGCCGGTGTTTCCCACTGCCGCAGTCAGCGGCGACGTCGTCGTCGAGTTCGCCGGGTTAATGGAACCGATTGACACACAAACACAACAACAAAAGCAATTTCAAAATAGACAAGCCAAATCAAGAGAGAGACGACTCAATAACATACAACATACCCGCTTAAGAGCGAACTGTTTTAAGAGAGAGAGACTGTCTTCGGCGGGCAGCAAAGAGAGCGCACGCGTTGGCAGTCAGTAACCGCGCTGTCCGCTGTCCGCTGTCCGCTGTCCACTGTCCACTGTCCACTGTCAAGAAAGCAATAGAAAAGCAACAAAAAATTGTATTCGCAATACGGCATAACATGCACACAGCCACACAGGCAGTAAGTCTCAAGCATATTTGTAACGTATACAGGAAGTATTTCATTTATAACAATACACACACACACACACACGTATATAAATACATTTATACGAGCATATATTTCATAATATTTATTACTGCTGCTGTTGGGACCGTACGGAGTGGTTTGTGTCTTAGCTGTGCGCATTAATTGCTAACATGGCCGCTAGTTGCGCGCACAAAAAGCTTTAGCTGGCGCCATCTACTGCGCAGCCTAATGCACTATGCTTTGATTATGGCGCCATCTGTGCTCGCTGTGCTAATTGCTGAGCGTAGCCAAGACACAAGCCAAGCGTCGTGCCGATTTGAATTTTAAAATTAAACCGCCCAATTTAAAAATAATGTTTTCTTTGTTTTTTTTTATTTGCAGCACCCGTATTGCCCGCGTCCACCGAGTCAATGTGAATATTGGCAGTTATCTACCAAAAATAACAAGAGCAACAACAGCAACAAAAGCATATATCTTGCGAACTAGAGATCGATTCAGAAGCAGCAGCAACAACTACAACTACAATTTAATCAATACACAGCACAGGCTACGAATCCGAGACGACGGGTAAGTTTATCGAAATGACCAACTTATACATGTATATAAATAAGAAATACAAAAAATAAACAGATGGCAAATAAGTACATCATATTTGGCCAAGGTTGTTATTGCCTGGCTGCATGGCTGTTGAACGATGAAGGATTGCGCGAGTCCTTCGCAGGGTACAATGGACTCTGGGACTGCATGACAAGCGCAAATCTGTGCCAACAACCTTCAGCAGCCAGGCCAAATAAACATGTACGTGTACGTGTGCTCATAAATATGCAGTTGCTGCTGGGTGGTTGGGTGGTTGGGTGGTTGGGGTCTTGGGTGGGGTGGCCAGATGGCCTGGTTGGGGACTTGGGTGGTGCAGTTCGTCTGGAGCTGACTGCCTGGTAGGTTGGTTTGCTGCCTGGTTGCCTGGTAGGTAGGTTATTGGTTGTTGCCTGGTTGCATGCTTGCGTGCCTGCCGTGTCGCCGCCTCTTCGAGCACACTCCAAAGTACGTGACTTCGACTTTGCGTCGACGCCAACGTCATCGTCGCCGTCAAGGATTCGCATGTGTTGACTGCGCCTTTTGCTGCTGCTGGCTGGCTGGCTGGCTGGCAGCTTTGTTGGCTTTTATGTAAGGCCACCCCTCTCTTACTCTCTCTCTCTCTCTCTCTCACGCTGTCCTTCAGTCCTTCGGCGAGTGCAACGAACACTGCCCTTTAACCTACATACACAGAGGATGCCCCCACTTGCCACTCCCCACTTGGGGCTGCTCAACAATAGCTCTCCATGGCTGCCAGGCAGACAGAGCCAGAGCCAGAGCCTGCTTAACATGATGCACATGATATCATCCACTTCCACTTCCAAATGAATCTCTTCCTTGTCCACTCGAACATAGTTTAAAGCATCTTTATCTTCGTTCCACAAGAACATCAATCTTTGTTTTGCTATTAGCAACAATTTATTGCTTTGTTCTAATCTCCAAATTATTCCAACTATTTTTTACATTATTTCCATTTCATATCAAAGAATATATTTTATTTGTTATATTTTTTAATCTTATTCCATTTTATTTAATTTCTACTCGGCAAGCAATTTGATTCTTTTATATTTTTATCTAATATCTATATTAATATCTAATATCTATATTATCTAATATTCAATTTAATTTATTGTTTATTTTATTTATTTTTATATTACATTATTTACTTGAACTATTTCATTTATTTTTAGAAAATCTTTATTTGCTTTTATTTAATGCATTAGAATAAAAATTCAATTAGTTTTTTTTTTATCTTATTTATCAGACGAATTAAATTTAATTAACAATTTCGCTTGCTTTTTTATATTACATTATTTCTATCAATCTATCTATTGTTGTAAATCAAAGTACTTATTTAGTTTAAGTGGCATTTCCAATTTGTTATTAACTTAGACTTTTTGAATCGATCGATCATTTGATTAGCATTTGAAAGGCACTAGAAATATTCATAGTTCCTTCTTAATCGTTGGGGTTCAAGTTAAGATCGATTAGAGCATCTTCAGTTGGCCACCTAGGTAAATGTTGGATTTCCAGTTGGGGGGAGGGGGGTGCATGCCACTATGCCACATGCCACATGCCTCATACCTCATGCCACATTGCACATGGTAAACGAGCTTCCAGCTGGCAATCAATAGCAGTCGCAGCCGCAGCCGCAGCCGCAAGCACAGTCATTGCTACAGACACAGACGCTGCCGCAGCGGGAGGCGGACATGTCTATTACGCCATCGTCAAAGCAGCGAACAACTGCAGTAGCAGCAGCAGCAGCAGCTGCGACGTCGACGGCGACAGAGACGGCGGCAGCAACTGAAATAACTCCATGCTGAAGCGACTGCAAGCAAACATGCATGTGATTATGTCCGTGTGTGTGTCTTGAATTGAGTAGTGAATAAAAGAGGGTGGTCCGATCGGGCGGTCGGCTGGTCGGTCGCCTTCGCGTCGCTTCTATTTACATTTCCATGCTCGCTCGCTATTGCTGTTGGCGCCGCCGCTAGCTTAACTTCTAACTGCAGTTGCAGCGACGGCAACGGCAACGGCGACAGCGACAGCGACGGCGCAGCAATAACAACAGCAACAGCGACGCATCGCAGACGTTCAGACGAAAGCGAAAGGCCATTGTCCGGAATTTTGTTGACCTACTAAGCGGCAGAATGTAAAGTACGAGCCATAGCTACACTGTCATTGCCGTTGCCGAAGTCGCTTGCCGAACGACGAACGGCATCAACGAACAGCGAAAGCTTTTCGGGTGCTGAAAGCTCTTCGCTCGTTCTGCACTAGGTTTTGTTTTTCTATTAATTTGAAAGTTCGTCGCTTCAATTTTAGCTGCGAACAGCAACAACATCTAATGCGCTGCGCTCTGCTATTTCGATATGAACGAAGCCAAAGCCGAATTGTAGTGAACACCAAGTCTATAAGCAGCATGTCATTCACCTTTTGGCCGCCGTTGGCTCTCTCATGCTCGCTTTTGCTCTCGCGTTCTCTTTGCGCTGTTCTGCGCTATCCGCTTTGTGCACGCTCTCACAGTTTTGCGTCAAGCTGAGCTCACAGTAATAAAGCGGGTTGGGTTGGGGGTAAAGGGCGAACTGGTTGGTTGGCCCTTGTTATGCCTTGTTATGCTCGTTGTTTTGTGTCTCTCATGCTCTCTGGCTTCGTTGTGTCGGAGCTGCGCAGCTGGCTTGACGCCTACGCAATGACAATGGGAAGACAAGAGAGTGGGCAAAGAAGGGTCACAATAGAAAACGAAGCGTTGCCGTCAAATTTGATGAGCAATGAGTGATGAATGCGTGTCTGTGTGTGTCAAGTTTTTGTTTTTACTTTCTCTTGCCAAATAGAAAATAATTACACTCATACAATGTGAGGTATGTATATGTGAATATGCATATGTACATAAATATGAATGCATACATAGATCTAGGCAATTAGAAGAGCTTGCGACATTCTATTTCTGCAACTGTTTATTGAATTGCATTGGATCGTTTCCTTCATACATATCTCACCTAATTCAATATTCATGAGCTTTGCACTAATAGTGCTAACTCACTCACTCCCTCCCTCTCTGTCACGCTTTGCTACACAGAAAGTTCGCCGCTTTAAATGCACATACTGTACATATGTATGTACATATGTACGTGTAAGTGTTCATACTTACATACATACAAACAAAAAGCACAACCCCCAGCTCAGGCCATACTTGAGCAATTACTCGACCTAACTTGGGCAACTTTAGCGAGCTTTAACCTAGTTTAAGGTCATTTCCAAGTCAAAGACAACCAACAACTCACAGGCAAGCGATTGTGTGTGTAAGAGTGTGTCTGTGTGTGTATTAGAAGAGTTTTTTGTTGCAATTGCCGCCATTGGCGCCTTTCTGTTTTTGACATTTGGCGTGCAGGTACAAATAAGAGCAGCGACAGAAATTGTCTAGGGAGGCGGGGGCGATGGGCGATGGGTTTAACAATTGCATGTTAGAAATGCTCTCGTTGCGATAAGCCATCTGGCATTTGTCAAGGACTGTGCTCCTATTCTCTTTCAGTTTATTATTTTGTTATTGTTATTGTTATTGTTTTAGCTTTCGCGCCCAGGTGCTGCATCTTATCTAACTAACCGTTGTTTACACACATTTCGATGTTGAACGCAATTTTTGACAGTGTCCAAAATTAAGGTCACAATAATCTTGACATTGCGCGAGAACAAACGATGACGATGACAACGACGACAACAACAACAATAACTACGTCGACGACGTTAGCTGTTTCCCCCTACACCCCAGTTCTGTATATTGCCCAGCTCGTCCCCGAACCCGTCGCTCCATCTCACTTGCACTCGTTGCTCTGCAGCTTATCATTCGCGCTGCGCACGTCGCGACGTCAACAAAATATTTTTTCTCGAAGCTTTACCCACCGCCGACAACTACAACGGCGTCGCAGTCGCAGTCGACGTTGGTGATAATGAAATTGAAATTTCATTGCTAATTGCGTTTAATATTTATAATTGACCCAAATAATTTGTGATTGGCTTGCAAAAACAACAAGTATCAACATCATAAAGAAAGAACAAAAAGAAAATAATCCCATAAAGAAAGTGACTAAAGAGGGTCAGCCGGCGATAGGGGCAAATATGAGAAATGTATGTGAAAGAGAACTGGAAGACGCAACTGGAGTCTTGTCAGTTCCCCAATAAAAGTGTATGGATGGGATACCAAATATCTAATTATATCCGATCACACATAGAATATGCACAACATGTGCGCCATCAACCACAATCGCACAAATTTGCGAATCGAACCAACTAAATGTGCTAAATATACGAGTACACACACCAGCACACACCCATACACCAACACAACGCAACATTCATGCATTTACACACATAGCTGAGTTCATGTTCCCCACCAACATCTCCTCTTGTCAAACACGTCATATTCGACTGCCGATGCCGCTGCATCTGTTTCTGTTTCTGTTTCTCTTTCTGTTCAGATTCTTTGCCATCGAGTATGATCATTACACCGGGCAATAAGTTACTCAAGTAAATGCCTGGAATGCATAAACTCGTACACAAATAGCAAGTAAATTAAAATATTTGAATATTTTTTGTTCGTATTCTATTCAACTGCATATCCCTGTAAGCATTTAAATAATAATTATGTGAAAATTGTTTGGCAGTAAGACAAATACATACGTATGTATTATATTATATTATTGACAAGGGTATTCACTGTTTCACTACAGTTGTTATTGTTATTAGTCTTTGCCTTACCTCCCCTTGGCACGACTCGACTCGGCTCGGCTCTCTCGCCTTTGCCTTTTGCGACTTGCATCTGACTCTCTCACACGAAACTTTTTACTCTTCGCCCTGTTCCGATGGCGTCGTTCGTTTGCGACAAAAGTAGGTGAAAGGTCTTCAACCTTTTTGCATGAAAACAAAATTGTGCAGTGCATGGTAAAAGGGGCGGGTATGTGTATGCATGCGTGTGTGTGCGTTGCAGTTCTTGTCAGCACCAGCAGTTGCTATTGTTGTTTGTAAGTAGCGAAACGAAATAAAAATAAATAAAAATGCATGCGAAAAGGCGAGCAAAGCCAAAGCAAAGTGCATGGCCAGGTATGATGTGTGCTGTGTGTGTGCATATGTAAGTGGGAAAGGGGTAATGAGTAGGAAGAGCTGACTACAGACTGACTGACTGACTGACTAACCGACAGAGCGAGGCAACGGCAGCGGTAGCGGCAACTGCAACTGCAATCATTTGCTATTTTTAACACAGCGAACGCCAGCAGCCATTACAAGAACACACACATGTTGACAGCCTGGACTTGGACCTATCCCAATAGCACAGTGCAGGCGGCAGGTCGCGTCGCAGCAGCAGCGACGTTTTCCTTTTCGCAATGCAAAGCAATGAGAGAGTGAACGGTAGGGACAGCGATTGAGAGAGAGCGCACGAGCAAAAGCTTTTTGCACGAGAGCAAGAGCGTGTACGTAGCCTGCAAAGCTTCTTTACGAATTGCATTGCAAAATAAAACAGAGAACAACAACAGCAACAATGATGACAAGAGCAATGCAAACGTCCCTCACCGCGACCCTCAAAAGCTTTTGTGCTCCGCACAGAGGCAGACGCGCAGACATAGGCATTGATTTTCAGCTATGGCGAGAAGCGCTGCCTCCTCGGTTTCTTCGCCCCCACATGCATTGCATGGTTTTCCGTGCCCAGGGCTCTGCCCTGGCTAAGGTCCAGTCTGGCAGCCTGACAGCCTGGCAGCCTGACAGCCCGGGCACCCAGCTGTGCCAGCAGTACCAAAAATAATACCCAGGGTCGTGACGTGGTCAGGCCTCTCGCTCTCTAGGCGAGATTCGGTCACTGACCACGTTCGCTATCGATGCTTCCCTTCTTATCTTCATCATTGTCACCTGTGGCTTCATTCTTCATTTCTCCATCATTTTGGCAGTTAACCGTTAATCGCCGTTCTTCTCGCTTTATTGCAGCCCCTCCCATTTCCATTTGGGCGAAGTGGGACTCGCAGCTATAGACGTGGCCTTACCAGCAGCTGCCTCCTCTCTTCAATTGAAACCGGTAAGTATTTAATTCCTTCTCCAGAACGACATCTTTGATTAATCTGTACATGCTACAGATATTAATTGAAATGAAAGTCCTGCTTGAAAAAGATTTCATTTTGTTCCCATACTATTTTAATAATGATCAATTGCTAATACTTATTCACGATAACTCTCGACCGATATCGATAAATATAAAATAGAGTCAGCTTGAAAAGGGCTGTATAATTATTACACATTGGACAGATTTTGGATGTTGTACATATTTGTACATATGTATGTACATATGTATGTAAATATTTACATACATATGTATGTAATTATGTATGTATGTATATTCCTCATTTTGTCAATTCTATGTGGGTTAGAAAAAAGTAGCAAAGTTAATATGGCAAGTTTAAATGGCAATCAACTCTTCAGTTATTTTTAATCGTAATATTTGCGTAGTAACTTAAAGAATATTGTTTTCTTCTGGCTCTAACACACGACTTCATTAGCCATTGAATTATTAAACCCAACTACCCAATGAGGGCTGGGTAATAATAGTGCTAGTGCTGTTTTAATATGCTGATGGCCAATAATAAATACCCTTTTGACAAGTATTAAACCAACAATGGGAAAAACAACTGTAAAGTGCGAAAACAAAAAAAAAGAAGCAAAGGCTGAAATAGAAGCGCTAAGCTGAAATGAAATGAAGAAAAACAAATACGAATGCAGACACAGGCGGATTGAGGGACAGAGAGACAGCCGACCAGACAAATATATACATATGCATTCGCATACATACATATGTATATATTGGCTGTACATGCCTGTGTGTGTGTGTCTCGATATAGAAGAAGAGAAACTGTGCCAATGCCCTGACAACGGCACAAGGTGATGATGCAAACTGCAGCACGAAGTCGACGCCAGTGACGCCAATTGCAATGCGAGTGAGCGAGTGAGCGAGGGGGAGAGCGAGAGAGCGTGAGAGAAGAAGACGGGGAAGTGGGAGAGCGGTCGAATGTATGCGAAAGATGAAAGAGAAAGAGACAATGATTATGATGTTGATGATGATGATGATGATGACGAGTTGCTTGTCGTGTTGAATTCATTATTGCGTGCATAGGCAACATGGCACACACACATATGCAGACACATGCAGACACATGCATAGTTGACAAAGGTGCCCAGTCGGTGGTTAGAGGCAGACAGCGACACCGTCCTCATCCCCACCACACAGTAGATGTCGCTTAATAGAGTCAACGTTGCAAGCGCTTGTTGTGGGTGTTGTTGATGTTGCCGCTGCACCAGGAAGGCCGAGTCGGCTTGCTGTCGAGGCCATTGGGCTGCCACAAGGGATGGCGCGGGGGACGGGAGGCGAACCAGGACGGGGAAGAGGAAATGGAAGAGGAAGAGGGAGAGGCAGACAAATGCAAACAAGGAAGTAAATTTTGCGAAATGGACGCCGACGAGGCAGAGGCCAACAACAAAAACAGAAATTAAAATAAAAGCAAGGGTGCAATACAAACAGTTGAAGTGGCGAAAGGAGGAAGGGTGGCAGACTGAAGTGTCCATTTAGCCATCTTCCAAGTGTTTGCACAGTGCACTTAGCGCCCCTCCCCCACCCCCCTCCCTCACGCTGCCATGCATCTTCACCCACTTTCAGCTCTCTCACCAACTTTTGCTTATGCAATGGAAAGTGCAAAAGCAAATCAAAAGCAACAAAATTGCATAGAAAAAAGCCTCAAGACAAACAAGACAACAACAACAACGCGACACGACAAAGGCCCGTTTAGTTAACATGTGTTTGAAGTTGGCAGCTTGTTGGCCCGGCTTATTACCTGCCAGCATTGCAAGTGCGAATTAATTATAAATCCAGTCTACAAATACAATTTGATGGCAGTTCATCAAAATGATTTTCCATGAAGAACATCTATTTTCATTTACCGCAATCAAACAACATATTCGATTATCCTGGCAATTATTGTAGCAGACAAGTCCTTAGAAATTGCCACATGTTTAAACTCAAACTCTTCACGATTCATTCTGATTATTATTATAGAATCAGATCGATATCAAATCAAAGGGCAACATGGTGAAATCGCTTTTCAGGGAACTCTACATAACCTTAAAAACTTTTTATATATTTATTTGCAATTGAGATTGACATATTATTTGTATTGTTAGTATTTTTGAAAATGATTTAAAGATTCATTTGTAATATGCAACAATCTTTTATTTATGCGTCATTTTATTATATGCATTGATTTTATTAAGTATTTTGCAATAAGTCTTAATGAAAATTTAATAAATCTAAGCATGTTAATGTTATGTTAACATATGTTATGTTAACATATGTTATGTTAACATATGCATGTAGTATGTGTTAAATTTACAAATTTATACAAACTGTTTCTCAAATTGGGTTCGATAAAAAAACACGTACTTAAAAAATAAAATATAATACTACCAAAACTGGACTGTAGGCGCTCCTACTGTTCAATGTGAGAATAATCTATATATTTGAAAACAGAGTGAATAGAGAAAGGCTGGGCCGATTTTACATTTTGGTGCAATCCGATATACAAGGGTATTTCGAAGTCGGTCACTTTGTGTGTTTGTATACATGTATGTTTGTATGTGTTTGACTGCATTTGATTCGCTTCTTGGCTGCCTCAAGCCGACAGCCACAACAACAACAACAATAATAATGACAACGACAACGACAACAACAAGAGCGAACAGCCGCCATTGACTCGTTGACCGAGCGACTCACTGAGCAAACGACATACACACACACACACACACTCGCGTAGATGACAGATAGATGCATGTGTGTGTGCGTACATTAGTATGGGTTGGTTTGTGTTCGCGTGCAATTGTGCGCCACCTTTGAATTGAAATTTGTAAGCGAAATCGAAAGTTCAATAAACTTTCACGTAATCGACAAATTGTGAGCGACGTTGTGGATGCTGATGAGCAGAAGCAGGCAATGATGATGGTGATGATGATGAAGTTGCTAGCCAATGCAATTTGTCGGCGTGTATGTTGTGTGTTTTCGCTTATTCGATTTGATGTTGTTTTGCTGTTTTGCTTTTTGGTTGTTTGGCCGCATTCAATGTTGTTGAATGCTCAATGTGTGTGGCCAAGGGGCGTAAGCGTAATTCACACATTGCACACATTACGTATGTGTGTACATATGTGTGTATGCATGTGCAGTTGACGGTCAAGCAATAACATTTGAGCACACACACACACACACACACACACTTGAAGTGCGTATAACATTGAGAAATTATTGCATTGCCAATTGCTTTGCATTAAAGCTCAACTGGCGCTATCTCTATTTCTGTCTCTGTCGCACTCGTTGCGTATGCGTTCGCTGGGTAAAGAAAGTGAACAAGTACGAAGTAACAGACACACGGAAAGAGTGAAAATAAATGAAATTACATAAAAGTAACAACGAACCCACAACACACACAGCAGACAAAAGCAACAGAAACAATCACATGAATGCCAATCAAGCGAAATAAAAAATACAAAAAAAAACAAACACACAGAAAAATGTAAGCAACAAAAATAACAGCAAAAGCAACAACAAGAAGTGTAACAGCAGCTTAGACATAGAAGCAAATGCAAACAGAGCGCAAGCTGAAAAGAGCGCGAGCGTAAGCGTGAGCGCAAGCCAAGTGAGAGAGCAGCGGCATTCAGAGAGCGCAGCTGTTGATCGCCAAAGTTTTGCCATTGCACTAAACTTGATGCTCTCTGCATTCTTCCTGTGGCATTTCGTATGTTCTGCCGTCTTGCTCTCCCGGCGCTGTTGCTATTGCTGTATAGCTTTCAGCTCTCTGCATTTTTCGTTTGGCTTTCACAACTATTCCCGTTCGACTCCAACACCAACACTTTGCTCAACTTCACACCACATCATACCGCTCTGCTGTGCTGTGCTGGGCTACGTTCCACACTCCACTTCACTTCAGTACACTTCACTTTGCTTAACTTCACAGTGCGTGCTTCGCTGTTGTCTGCTTCTTGCCACTCATTCGACGCTTTGCCCGAAATTGGGTCAGCCATTGAACCCGTTGCGACGACGACGACAAACACACACTCACATACACACACAAGCGTTGCGTTGCGTCGCATCGTCATTGGCGTTGGCGTTGACGGCAACGTTGGCGCTAGCTTTGGCAGCGCCGCGTGCGTCTGCGTCGCTGCTGGCGACTTGCTGCTTTAAGTGTCGTGTAGTCAGCACGTGTTCTTTGGGTCAGAAGATGGTTGAAACAATGTATTTATGATTTGCGTGATTAAATGTAATGCCGACTTTGACGTCGATGCCAGCAGCGACGCCAACTGTAACTGCGACAACGACTTTAAGCAGTGATCATCATTCGCATTGCCGCTTTTGCTTTTGCATTTGCTTTGGCCAAGTCGTGTATGAAACTTAAGGTTATGGTCACTCGCAATGACGGACTGACTTACCCGCCTCCCCCCACCCTGTTGCCACACCCTGCAACAAAGCACAACACAACACAACACAACGCAACGTAACGCATAAAACAGATAAGAAAAATTTAAAATGAAACGAACAATATAAGCGAAACAAAATTTCACTTTCACATCAATTACGACGACGTCGCAGCTCCAGTTGAAGTACTGTACTTGAAAAAGTTCAACTACGCCTCTCTCTTTCTCTCTCATTCGCTGCCAAGCCTGCCGTCAAAATTGTTTGACGCTGATCGACAACCAAACAGCTGACACCTCCAAATCGTCGCTCACTCCCTGTCCCGGCCCTGCTTGCCGCTCCCGCTCTCTTTTGTCGCTTTCTTTTTGCATGAGTTACGATCATATCCACTGAAAGCTCCTTACACACACAAACACACACACACACACATGCATGCATGCGTGTATGTGTATACATAACATTATGTACTTTATGATTCATTCAATTGGACATTTGAAACACTGGCTCTCCCCGCACAGCCCCGCCTCGCCCTGCATCACTCCAATGTCAATGAACGCTTAACGGTCAGCTTTACGCCCTTTTTCGCAGCTTTTGCTTTATGTCAACTCGGTGGGGGGAGACCCGAAACTGGAAGTTCAAGTGACCAAAAAGCGGCACAAAGAGCACCACTTGTTAATACCCTGCACTTGGAACGTAGCACACGTCTATGTAATCAAGAGTGAAAGAGACAGACTGATCGCTAACGACTTGCCGGTCGACCCCCAAGTAGAAAGTGTAAAGGGCATTCCTGACCCAAGTCGCACTTCGAATACCCTGCAAGATTTAACAGCTTCTCAGCAACTCAAAATTTAACAATCATGCATCGAAGCTGTTTAAAATACAAATTGAATACAAGCTATACATTAATAAAAACTCTAGTCGACTACGAAATACCCAAAGTAATTAAAATAGTTGACATGCCAATACCTTTCCTGTGATTAGTGCCATTTCTCAATAGGTAGGGTATGTCATAGAAACTTAAATTCAATATGTACGAAGGCAGCTGCTATTATAATTAAAAATATTAGATTAAAAAGTTGAGAAACAAATTATAAAAAATATCGTTTTTTAGCAACTTCACTTTAAATATTAAATACATTTACATTTCTGATTATGCACCTAAAATACTATAAATTACTTGTGTGCTTAAAAATACTAGGATTGAAATCAGAGAAGTATTTCGATATGGTATAATAGTTGTTCTATCGGTGTCGAATATCGAAAGCGACTGGCCGAATCTGAAAATAAAACAATATTCATCGAAATTGTTTTATATTGGTTCAAGTTGACTTTAAGCTGTGTTCAGTAATGCTTTTAATAGAGTTTGTTTGTAGTTTCTCGTTGTTGCTGATAATGATTTGATTGAGGCTCGAATTGTAATTTCCTCAAAGGGCACTGAGTACTCGTTTAGACGCTTAACTGTTTTATGTTTGTTTGCTAGTTCTCACTTTATTTTGTTTCGTTTGTTGTTGCTGTTGCGGTCTCTATTGCTGCGGTTCGCTTAGGGCAGGGACCCAGCGTCGAGTTCGAGTCCAAAATTGAAACCGGTTGCAGTTACACACAGTTTGAAAATTTGCCGCTGCTTTTTTTCATTTTTTCTTTTTTGGGGGTCAACATGCAGGCATGTGTGTGTCAGTTACAGCTACAGATGCCTCTCGCTCGCCTCGCCCTCGCTCTCACTCTGCCTCTTTCTCTCGCCCACTCTCTCTCCCCCCTTGACTCTTTGTCTAGTCAAGTAAAATATGACTTACCGCACCTTCAGCCCGCCATCTTCCGCAGCAGTCGCAAATGTTGCTCTCGCCTTCTGTCTTTGCTTCTCCCCTCGCTCGTTCTCGCGTCATTCTGTCGCCCTTTTTTTGGGTGTCGTTCTGCTTCTTCTTCATCTTTTTCTGTAGCTTAATTCGTGCGTGTTGTGCGTTGTTGTATTTCTTTCTTCTTTCTTTCTTTCTTGTGTTGTGTGCTTTTTGTTTTTTTTTTGTCTTCAGAAAATAAACTTGAACTTGCCCGTTCACTTTTACTCCATATCTTTCCCGCTTCCCCCGCCCATTTTTCCCCCTCGCTCGCTCTCTCACTCTGTCGCTACGCATTATTGTTTCTCTTTGGAGTTAAGTGTTGCCCCTTTTAGCTGTGCTGTTGTTGTTGCCTGCGCTGTTGCTCGGATGCTTTTGGGGAAGATTACATCGCATCGTTGGCCGTTGATCATGAAAATTTTCAATTCAAGTTTAGTGAAATTTAACGCTCAACACACAAAATGTAAATGTAAAGCAGGCAAGACAGTGACAGACAGATGCCCACAGAGCGTGAGTGAGCTGAAGGGAGCGAGAGCGAGAGCGAATGAGTTGCATTGTGAAAAGCAAGTTCAAAGTGCAAATAAATACAATTATAGTAAATGTAATACAATGCCGAAAGTGTAAACTCGACACGAATTCGAATTCGAGTTCGAAACCGAAAGCGAAACCGTAATACGAAACCAGGAAGCAGAACTAAGCACTAAAAAGCTATGAACAAAATGGCAGATTTTGTATCAGAAATATTATATTTGTTTTAACATTAAATTGTACATTTTGCTCCTTGTTTTTGTATTGAATACTTGTACTATGTTCATCATCTTTCAGGCAGACAGAGGTCTCTCCGACCCCCTTGATTTTGATTTAGTTGTGTCCGTCTTTCTGTCCGTCCGTCGATGTAAGTGCGTGGATCTCGAAGACTATAAGAGTTTGAGACTCAAAATTAGCATGTGGGTTCCTGCATTCAATACGCAGTACAGGTTAATTTTCAATTTCGAATGCCACGCCTCCTTTGTCAAAAAAAATGAAGTTTTAAGTAAAATGAAGATTACTAGAGTAATTTATCAGCATCTCCTAGTCGAGCACACTCGTTTTTCATGTTTCTATTCAGCATCTATTCAATTTAAATAATACAATGAAATTATATTGATCGGGTATAATAAATAAATCGTAAGTCTCAATTGGTATTTCGTGTATTCCAAATTTCGGAACTTGAATTTGAAATTTTAAGTCGTCTTTAAATCTGTCGAGAATGATTTTAATTGAAATGATTAGTTTTGTGCAATTCAAATCAACATCAAAATCCCCTTATCGAAGGCAGGGAAGGAAGGCAGTTTATTAATTCTATTGATTGCGACGTGAAATGAATTAAAGATTGCTGTGGACAGTGAAGAGCCATCATTACCGAATGGGAATGACAAGTAATTGTGACCTGCCACATGGCATGAGGCATGAGGCATGTGGCATATGGTAAATGGTACGAGTATATGCAAATGGAACTGCATAAGTACACAAGGAAGGCGGAACTTGCCGTAAGCCTCTTTTATGAATTGCAGGGTATTCAATGAAAAAGTTGAATTTATTATTTAGCAGGCATATGAACTGGGCTGTTATTGATGCAATAGAGTATTTTGTAGTCGTTGTATTTATGTGCTTTGAATTCGATATTGAGTAAACAATTGTTATTTTTGGTATTTTGTTTGGTATTTTATTTGATATTTTACAGCTGCACATTTAAAAGGAAAAGGAAACAAAGACAATGTGAAGTGCAGAGCGAGTAAGAAAGTAGCAGGCGAGCGTGCTCGACAGCAAGTTACTTTCCTGCTGGATTCAAGTCATTGTATATTTGCAAGTATTAGCCGATTCCAGGGTAGCTGCGAGTCGTGCTTGACTGTAGCTAGGCTTTTTACTGATCAACTGGCTGGCTTGGGGTGCTTGGGGTGATGGCATGGTTCAGTGGGGTTGGGTTTGTTTTTTTTGGGTGGTTTTCTGGGTGGTTCGATGGTTTGCTTTGTGCTCTTTTGGCTTTGCTTTTGCTTTTGCTTTTGGTAGCCAAAACGCCCACGACAGCCGCCAAATGCGGCAGGCGAAAGTTTACTGGGACTATGACCGCTTAGAATGTCTACACACATACAGACACACTCACACACACACACATGCACACACACACACACACACACGGAACTGACTCTGGAACTTGAAGCGGAATTTTTGTTGCTCTGTTGTTGTTTAGTGTGCAGTGGAGGGAGAGGGAGAGGGCGATGGAGAGGGAAGGGGAAGGGGAAGGGGAAGGAGGAACTGAGGTGGCGCAACCGCTGGGGGCTTCATAGAAGTGTCTGCTGGCAGTGGCAATGTGTGTGTGTCCGTCCGTGTATGCGCATGCTGTCCATGTGTGTGTGCGCTTATCTCAGAGTCGTTGCCTTGAATGTAGGGCAGTAGTTGGCACTCGAGAGTTGTTGTTGCAGTTGCAGTTGCAGTTGCATAGTGCGATGCAATGCAATGCATGTGGCATGCAGCCCATGCCCCAGTCCACATATAGATGCATCATGTTTATGCAGTCTTAGTTTGTTTTTGTTTTTTTTTTTTTGTTGCTTGTGGCAGAGTCATTGACTTTTTGCCTGCTTGCCACACAAATTCGGCATGGAAATTGTTGCAGTTCCTGTGGCACTGCAGTTGCCGCTCTTGCAACAGCCACAGCCACAGCCACATTGGCCGTCCATTAAATCTTGAACCAAGATGCAAAGGTCGAGGATTTTTCGTCAAAATCTGCCTTGTCTCTCTCTCTCTCTCTCTTCTTCTCCTTCTCTCCCTTTCTGTCGCTCTTTGAACAATGCTCTAATGATAAATTAAAGCTGAAAACTTACAAAAGTTGTTCAGAGTAAATAAATGCAATTTTAGTAGAGATTATTCAATCACAACATTCAACGGTCTCTTTCACTTGCTTTCCATATACTGACTGACTGACTGACCGACGATGCCCTCTAATTATCCATATTAAATTAAAAAAGCCATTACCTGCTTCTATTTCGTACCTCATCAATTGTATATGCTTGTATCGTAAATTAGATTTTAAACTCAAGCTATAATTTAAAATCATGTTTTACTTTCTCGTTATATTCTTAAAACTCCAAGAAGTGGCTCCACCTAGTGCTCATGAGCTGGGCGTCATTTGTGTTCGATTTTCTCTCTTTATCTGCGAATGTGTTCAGGGTGTATCGAAGTCGTTGTCTTGGTGGCTTTTTCTCCAAGTGCTGTTATCCTGTTGCCTTTTCACTGTTACCTTTTCATCTGCATTTTTTTATATTCATTTCCCATCTCCCACTCATCCATCGCCATCGCCATCAACATGCTCCCCCCACCACCGCCACCACCACCAAGTAGCTTTGTTTCTTCAGATAAAAATACGCTCTAAAATGAATAGAACATAAATAACGGGAAAGGCGAAGCAGCGTCAAGGCGGATGACTCCCTCGTGCAAACAGAGAGAAGCAGGAACACCAACAAATACATATGCACATACACACATACATGCATTGAAAAAGCTCAATGTATGTGAGAGTGTGTAAGTGGCATACAATAAAAAGTAGCTGTCTCTGTAAATAAAGCATAAGAATTGGGTTAAAAGTTTATAGAGCAATGCGGAGATTTCAATGCATTTCTAAGCATGTGCATGTGTCTGTTTGCAAGTGTGAGCAAGTGTGTGCAAGTGTGTGCGTGTTCATATCAGCCGCCTCAAGTGGTTACATGGTCGTCGGTCGTCGGTCGTCGCATGGTCGAAGGCTGCGCCAGTTTCATCGCTCGAGGCAACAATGTCGATGAAATGTCAACGCACCATGTGTGGCCACGTGCCACATGCGACATGCCACATGCCCCACCACATTCCACATGGGATCTCAGACACAGGATGCACTGAGGTGTCCACCACATGGTGAACAATGTAAACATATGCCGAAATAAAAAGCCAGACATCAAATAAAGCTAACCCAGTTAACAGACCACATGCTGCATAAGAAGCAGCCCATGTGCATATAACGAACCACCACCCACCACCCAACTCCTAATTCTCCACACCCCCCTTCCCCATCAGCAAGCTGAATGCATTGCTTGATAGGCGCATCGATTAGGCGCGGTCGGCACTCAGAGATGCCTTATCAGCGACAGAGGGGGGGAAAAGGAGGCGACGATAGAAAACGCAAGTGGGGGAAATATTTGAAAGAGAGGCAAATACCAGTGCGAGTAATAATAGTAGCAGGCCTAGTGCATGCACAAGGAAAGCACAAGAGCCAAAGCCAAAGCCAAACAGTAAGAAGCAAACGAAATAGGCAAACGAACGAACGAACGAACGAACGAATGAACGACACGATACGATGCGAACCGAACGAAACGAATTTAACGAACGCCTAGACGCACCGAACAAGTGAGCGAGACAGCAGCAGAGCAAACGGCAAGTATGCATACGAAATGCATACGAGTGAGAGCAAGTGAGCGAGGAAATAATAATAATAACGTGCAAATGAAAAGCTAAGCGAACGAACGAACGAACGAGCGGCCGATGATGCGACAGAGGGGGGGCCAGAGGGAAGAGTGCGATGTCGTTGTAGTCGCACTAGGTCAAAGACCTGTAGGAGGTCGTTTCAGCCGTTGCAGTGGCAATAGGCAACGTACAATACCACGGCGATGGCGATGGCGACGACGGCGGCAGATAGCAAACACACACACACACACACACACACACACTCATACGAATGCAGCAAGAGCAACAGCAGCAACGACAGCGTGCACTATTGAATAACATGAGCTAGCGACGACGACGTCAGCAGCGCTGCATGTGCAGTCCGAGAGAGCAAACGAGAGAGAGCAGGAGATAAACAGGCAGAGAGCAAAGGCAGTGAACATAGAGG
The DNA here is from genome assembly GCA_018150935.1 of Drosophila pruinosa. Lineage (NCBI taxonomy): Eukaryota > Metazoa > Arthropoda > Insecta > Diptera > Drosophilidae > Drosophila > Drosophila pruinosa. The sequence goes on along the minus strand of JAECWR010000194.1, from coordinate 16,758,338 downwards.
GCAAGTTAGACTGAGAGACTCTCGGAGAGCTTAGAAAAAGCTTTACAGCGTTGATGACGTTAGCGTTAGCGATGCTGCCACAGCGACGCTGACGACGACGCCGACGCCGATGCTGGCTCCGACGTCAACGTCAACGGCGACTGCGACTGCGACGGCTGCTCCAACAACCCAGCGACCGAGCGAGCAATCGAAAATGAAATCGAAAACAAGAGTGAAATGCATTCTGCTTGCCACAGTGCTACTCTAGCATGCCAGTGTGGGGTTGGGAAGGGGGAGGGGGAGCGCGAGTTGGGCTGCAGTCATGACTATGCCTATGACAATGTGTCCACATACATACATATGTGTGTATTATTACATTACTCATGTTCCACACGCTCTCTTATCCTTTCAGACATGCCCGGCAGGGAAACTGCTAATTGCAAGCAATCGATTGGCAGGATCACTCAAAATTGGTAAGTAAACAACAGTTGCCACCCACAGTCCACATGCGAAAGTACAAAGGTTCCTTGAGGATCCCATAGAAAGCAACAAATTAATATTGCAGTGGACATTTTCTTTGCTTAAATTGCTCTCGTCCATTTTTTCACCATACGTATACTTGATAGTTCTTGTGAAAATACTACCTTTCTCCTTTGGTTGCTTGCTTCAATTTGGTTACTATGCGTATACTTAATATATCACATAGAAAGTTGTTTACTAGACGTATACGCGATATCTCAGCAATTGCTTGACGTATACTTAATGTCTTGGCCATTCTTATTGAATGTTGCCTTCATCATCTTCATTTAAAATTGCAGCAAAAACAAGCCGTGCGTATACTTAATATTACGAGCACAGTGCATTGCCTTGAATTGTTGTCTTTACACATAAGAAAAGGATGCGTCTTCTCATTAATTGTTCTCTTCTTTGTTTACTTGACGTGTGCTTAATATCTCAGCTAAACCAAAGCATGTTTAATGCCTGCAAAGTGTCCGCCTTGCGTATACTTAATATCGCCTTACATGTATTTAATATGACAAGGAAAAGCAACTGCTGCCAATTCGAATGCTGCCTTCTTCTCCATTTATTGTTTATTATTTGCAGATAATAAAAGAATTCGTACAATTATGACAATTATGCCACAGTAGTGGAGTGGGAAGTGGCAAGAAGGCCATGCATTAATAACAAAGAGTTAACCATTGTGTGCTATTGTTTATTGTACAACTAATTAATTAAATGTTGTATTTATCGTACTAAGATATATTGTATTTAGAGTCATGTTTGCTTTGCAGCCTGAAGATGCTGTCTTCGATGTCGTTGCCAAGTCAAAGTTGACTCCCCCCCCTCCCGCCCCCCACGTCATGCACATCAGTTATTTTTTATGTGCCAAAGCTGCAAAAGTTTTCCGCTTTTCACGTTCAACGACGACGATCGTCGTTGTCTTTGAAATTGTCGTCGTCGTTGTTTTCCTTGTTGGTTTCATTTGCGCAACAATCGCGGCAGAGCGGGTGGAGGGGGGAGGGGGGTGTCGGCCATCATATGATTTACAATTTCCATTTGGCGCTGCGTTGCATTGCATTGCATTGCATTGGAGGTTACGTAAGCTAAAGTTAATGCCACATAATCATGGCTGAAGTTGCAACAAGCGGCGAACGGCGAATGGCGAATGGCGAATGCAATGGGAAATGGGGAAATGTTGCATGCGGCAACATGCGGCGGCAACGGGGGAGACCATGACACGCCATCGCCGCGGCAGCAGCTGTACTTGCAACTGCAACTGCAACTGCAACTCGACTCCTCTCTCTCTCCCCCACTCGCAGTGCCGTTTTTCCTGCCACTTTCTCTCTCTGCCGTGCCGATGAAGTAACTGAACCGACCGACGACTGCCCCAGCGCTCCAGCCTGCCCCTGCCCCTGCCACTGCCCCTGTGCCTGTCGCTGCCCCACAACGGGGCAAGTTGATCGTCGCGTCGTCTCTTTAACGATGACTTAATTTTGTTCGCTTTTTTCTTCTCTTTATTTGCCATTTTGCTTTCGTGGAAAACTGGTTTTGCTTTTCCGTCCACAGCAAATGCTACTGGCTGCCTGTTGTTGTTGTTGTTGTTGTTGCATACCCTGTACAAGTGCAGCCTATGTGGTTGTTGCTGCTCCTTGTATCCTGACAACTTCATTTGCGATTGCTGGCTCCACAAAATGGCTGTTCATTTCCCAAGTCGGCTGGAAAATGCGACTGACGACAGTTGCAAATGTCTGCCAAGATATGCATTAATTGAATTGTTTACAAACTAACTGTAATTGCACTTTGTTTGTTTATAATGCGTCATTTATTGAACTCGCTGCTTTACGCGGTATCTGGCAGCTGTGCACGCCCGCCTGGCTCTATTCTTACGTGATTTTCTTTTTTCTTCATTTCATTACGTACTGCAGTTTTCCTTTTTCTTTTCCTCCTCCTCCTTATCTCTCTCTCTCTCTAACGATCGCCTCGATCGTTTACAGTTTTGCACCTTTTGGTTACGTTGTCGTCTCGATGGTTATGGCAGCTTGCAACAGGCAACTGGCAGCTTGCAACAGGCAGCTTGCAACAAGCAACTTGCCGTGGGAGGGAGGCGGAGCAGTTGAAGCCCTAGACCTCGGGCGTGTGTGTGGGCCAGTCCGAAGACCCTAGACGGAGACTCAGTGTTGCACTGTTGCAGTGTTGCATGCCACACTGTAAACGTGAAAGTTGCAAGATCGCATGCAGCTGATTGCCAAGAAGGCAACACCCAACATCCCCAAATAAGGCGAGTTCCTGCCTCGTAAATTGAATCAAAAGTTCACACTCAAGACGATCGATTCCTTTCGATATATTCTTCGATATATCGTTAATCGATAAAGCCAGCGCTGTTTGTGCTTTGAACGAAAGTCGATCATTATCAAGTAAGGCAACTCTTTAGACAATAGTCTTAGTGAGACTGTTATACTGTTATACGCATGTAACTGTTATACAGTTTTATAAATGCTCTAACTGGTATACCACATAGCTTCTACAAAGTTCCTCACTGTCACTGTTATACCATGCTCTTCGACTGTCATATTGTCAAACTGTTATATTGTTGTATCAATCTGGTATACTATCTAAAATTGCCAAAATCATAATCAGTTATACCTTACGCTGATACTGTTCTACTGCCACTTGATGCTGGTTATATTGCGCTAAGTTCCGATATAACTGATATAACTGTTATAACTGTTATTGTTATATATGCTGGCATTGTTATACAAAATCTTAACTGTTCTACTATATAGCATTGACAGAATCATAATCAGTTATTGAACTTTAAACTGTTATACTGTTACACAGTCACCTGGTGCGACTGTTATACTGTTATTGTTGTATATGCTGGCATTGTTATACAATATCTTATACCGCTCAACTGTCATACAAACTGTTCTACTATAAAGCATTGACAGCATCACAAGCAGTTATAAAACTTTAAACTGTTAGACAGTCACTTGGTGCGGCTGTTATACTGTTATATTGTACTACTACACTTGACTACCTTCTTCCTTTTGACGTGTGACATGTGACTGTTGCATTGTGCTAAATGCTGAAACTGTTATACAAACTGTTCTACTAACTAGAATTGCCAACATCAAAATCAGTTATACAAACTCAATTTAAACTGTCACTTGATATGGCTGTTATACTGTTATATTGTGCTACGACATATGTCATGTGATGCAACTGTTATACTAGTGTTATACTCGTCGCACTCGCCTGCTGTCTTTCATTTGCAACAGTTGCAAAAACCAAGAAAACGTGTGTGTGTGGCAGCCATGATGGCAATATGCAACGTGCAACATGCAACGTGCAACGTACAAGTTTAATGCATTTGTCAAATGGCAACGCGGCTGCCTCTTTGCAACTTGCCTGCCCGCTGGCTGCCTGCAACATTTGCCATGTTGCACTTCCTGCTTATCGTGCAACCGCTTGCAATTGATCGCCAAGCCCGTGCTTCCCCCCCCCCCCCTCTCTCCCCCCGATCCAGTCTGCGGTAACATTGCCTGCTAACACCATTTTCCTTTTGCTGTTGCCGTCGTCGCAATTGTTGTTGTTGTTGCTGCGATTGTTACGTGAAAAACGAAAGTAAAACTCGCGACTGGCAAAATGACAACGACTTTGGTGCAACGTTGCTGTTGCTGTTGCAGTTGCAGTTGGCATTGTTAGCTAGTTGCCATTTTTCTCATTTTCATTGCATTTTCATTTTCATTACGCCGACTGATCGAATCAGTGAATGGGAAAAAACGGGATTTTCCAGGCGGCCAACAACAAACTGGAATGTGGCACACGGTCTGCTGTTGTGGAGGTAAAGATCGACGTAGTCATCGTTGTTGTTGTTGCTGTTGTTGTTGCTGTTGTTGTTGTTGTTGTCGTTGTTGTTGTTGCTGCCCACCGCTTGGCTTGGCTTGGCTGTGTTATGTCATACAAGGAAGCGAATTTGCAGCGCACAAAGCGACGACGGCCAAACAGCAAACAGAAAAAGCGACAGGCGAGCGTGCTCGACTGTGCGATACCCGGCTTCTTATAGTTAGCTTGAGTGCAGTCAGTTAATTCATTGCTCACTTGATTATAGATTTAAAGCATATATTTTATGATTATAGATTAGCATCAAGTTCCAAAGCAATTAATAAGAACATAAATAGTGTGACCAACGCAACTCCAGCTAATTATCAACCTCTACAAGGTTAAGTGTTCGGTAATAGCATTTATATATGCACATATTATATATACAGTAACAGCTCTCTATTATATATAAAAGTCTTCTGCTCCTCCTACTCCTCCTCCAGGCATCATTTTAATATAAACAAAAAAATATAAATAAATCAATTGTAAATGCAAGAATGTTGAAGATTGATATTTGCCAGACAGACGGACAGGCGGACAGACAGACAGACAGATAGACAGACAGACAGACAGAGGGACAGACAGTTAGACAAACAGACAGACAGAAAGACAGACAGACAGATAGACAAACAGACAGACAGACGAAGCTTATTTTGTATAGCACTTTGGTATGCCCTTTAATGCTGCGACTACCGGGTATAACAGCGTTAACATTGCTGCAATCACTTGGACTTGGATGTGGCAGTTGCAGCAGGAGTTGCTGCTGTTGTTGTTGTTGCAGTTGCAGTTGTTGCAGTTGCCGTCGCTGTTGCCAACTTCTAACGTGGGCTAAAACTGGCTGCGCCGCCTTGGACAAGTTTTCCTTTCAACGACGGCAACAAATTGAAGTTGCAACTAAAGTTGTTGGCTGCAGTTGCTTTTAGAGTTCGTGATGCGGTTTTTGCAGTTGTTGTTGCTGCTGTTGTTGTTGTTGTTGTTGCTGCTGTTGTTGCTGCTGCTTTTTCACTTTTCATTGAACGTTTTTCTAGGTTTCCTGCTGCTTTTGGCGTTTACTGGGTAAATGTTACATAATTGCCAGCAGCCATTTGTGCCGTCTACTTTTTTCATGCCACATACATAACACATGTATGTGCTTGCCAGCCAGCGATCGACGACACCCTGTAGAGGGGGCCTCAAGGGGTGCCATGGACTGCGGACGAGACATGCGACATGCGATGGAAGCAAGAAGAACTTGCAACTGGGCAGAGTGGCAAGAATAGAAGGGCAAGTGAGGACGAGGAAGGACACAAGAGTGCGAGAGAGGAGAGTTCGTTTTAGATAGAGATATAGAGAGAGAGAGGGAGAGAGAGAGGGAGAGGCAGATACAGGCAATGGCAGATAAGAAAATTAGCAAACAGCGAGCGAATAGACAAAAGGGAGCAGAGCGGAAAGCGGCAACAGTTCAATTCTTGAGCAAGCAATTAGCCTAGATTTGGAGCTGAATTCCAGGAGAGAGAGAGAGAGAGAGAGAGATCTGTATACTTGTGTCAAGCAAGACCAACGCTTAGCTACAGGGTATGTGCAAGTCGAGCACATTGTGTCTGCTGCTGTTTTTGACGAGCCCAAAGCTGAGCTTGACTCCTTCCGCCTCCCTCTTGTCACACACCCAAGCAGAGGCAGGCTGGGGCACGCCCCCATTTGCGCCATTTGCACCATTTGGTGGCACATTGTGTGGCACATTGTGTGGCACATTGTGTGGCAAATTCATTTGCAGTCAACGAACTTTGCGATCGTTGCGAATTCGGATCAGAATCGAGCACCGAGCAGACGCCCCACTAGAGATCACTGTCGGCTCTCACTCACACTCTCGCGCACTCACACACACACACACACACACACACACACACACACACACACACTCTGACCATGGCCCTGCCTGTTTATGGGCAACAAAAACTGCGACTTTGACTTCAAACTGCGACTTTGTGCGCTTCCCTTTGCGACCGCCCGTCTGTCCGTCCGTCTGTCTGTCTGTCTGTCCGTCTGTCCGTCTGTCTGTCCGTTCGCCCAGCTGTCCTCTGCCGCCCGCCTTTGCGCTTTTCTCGCTTTGCATTTAATGGGCAAATAGCAATTAAAATGTCAAAAGCGTGCACAAAAGGAGAAAGTGAAAAAAGTGCAAATTTTGTGCGGCGCAAACGTTTTTTATTTATTTATTATTTATTTTTAGTTTTTTTTTATTTGTTGTGTATTTTTGAAGTTGTATTTTTAGTTTTGGTTTTGTTTTGTAAAAACAACTTGAAATGCGCGACATGAGTGAGTGAGGGGGGAGGGAGGGGGAGAGGGACGGGAGGCATTGTCTTTGATCTTGCCAAAGCACACAAGGCGTATGCGTAATATTCTGGCGAAGCTGGCAAAAGTCGGCGTTCAATTGAAATGGCAAATGAAATTGAAATTGAATTTGAATTTGAATTTGCTGCTCGCCAACAACATTGTAATAGCAAATTAACAATGGCAACAATAATCATAATAAACAATCGAACAACTTTCACTTGGCGCTTGAATTCAACGCACGACTCGATTCAAACGTCCCTCTCTTTCTAAGAGTGTGCGTGTGTGTGTGTGTGTGTGTGTGTGTGTGGGTGTGTGTGTGTGTGTGGGTGGCTTGAATGACAAACCCAGCAGACAACACACAACAGCAACATCAACATTTGTCTATGCGCCAAATGAGCAATTGAAATGCGAAACACATTGCCAGACAGAGACAGACAGAGCGAGCGAGCGAGAGAGAGAGGGAGAGAGGGCAATTCGATGAGCATGCCGCGTAAATGTGGCAGAGTGCGCAAATTAAATGCATTTCATAAAGGAAGTTGGCAAAGTCAGGCGGGAGAGAGAGAGAGAGAGAGAGAGAGGAGGACAGCAATTGTGCTGCCTCTATAGGATCTGATATAGGATGATATCTCTTGCAGGAGCAGTGGCAAAGTCGTAGTTCAAAGTGCACTTCAAATGCGGCTGCTAAAGTGGAGTTAACACGACTATGATATACCCAGCAATATCAGTCTGTAGCAAAATGATGGAGCACAAAGCAGTCAAATGTAAATCAATCAAAATAAAGGCAAAGGGAGGCAAGAGAGAAAGAGAGAGATGTATCAGAGCGAGATGGGGCAGAAATGCCAAGCTAAATGTGGCGCTCGAGAGCGAGCGAGACAGCAAGCTGAGTACTTGCAGTTGTTGCAACTGAGTATTCATGAATGCTGCGAGTGCATTCGTGAGTGTTTGATCGAAGCTCACCTGTTGAGCAGGCATCGATGCCCCCTCCCCCTTGAACTCCCACTCCCCCCCTTGGAGCATCCCTTGCAGGTCGCTTGTCAGCGTCAATGCCATTTGGGGCAGAGTCGTGGCGTGGCACAGTTACGTACAACAATGCTGTGTACTGCGGTTGCCTCACATCACCCCCTCCCCCTCCCCCTCCCCCCGCGCAGTCAGCGCGTCCTTGGGTGCGCCTCTGGTGCGTTGAACTGTCGTTGCAAGTTACCTTGGAAATGGCTGCAGAGCAGCGCAGAGGACTCGGCTCGTTTGTGGCATGAAATGCGCACTTGCCACATGTTGCAAGTGCCAGTGAATTGCCGAATTCGTGCATTCGACACGCACAAACGAAGCGGGCTCTGCCAAAGGGGGGGGGGGGGCTTAAGGCAGCTCCTGCGCAGTACGTGCCACAGCACACAATGTGCGGCAACGTGAGGCAGGTCAGTCCAAGAGCTTTTGTGGCGCCTGCTCCTGACCTACCGCCAGCACTCTGGCAGTGTCCTCGCCGTGCAGCAGCAGTGGCTGCAAAGCCAGCTCCTGCCACATGCCACATGCCACCTGCCAACTGCCACTGCCACTGTCTGTGTGCGAGCGTTTGTTTTGTGCCCAAGTGCAAGTTCAATCTGTGAATTTGCACGGATTCTGTGCTCGGCCCCGACCCCAAGCCCCAGTTCAGCTGCCATCTCCTCTCTCTCTCTCTCTCTCTCTCTCGCTCTCGCTCTCCAGCTGCTCCGAGTGTCCTTGCCCAGTTGCCAAGTTGAGCCTGCAGGCAGCAGGATATGCCAAAGGAGCACTCAGCTACAGTTGTCTATCCAGCAAGTACAATATAATATAGTGGCCGGCTCTTATCGATAACTTTGTTGGCCAAGTTACAACATATAGAATGTAATAGAGTAGCCAAGGAGCGCATTAGAGATGGCACTTATCACTTATCGATAACTATGTTGGTCAAGTTGTGGCATCTTTAAAGATGAGTCCAACAGAAGACAACATATATAATATAATATAGTGGCCAAAGAGCGCATTAGAGATGGCACTTATCACTTATCACTTATCGATAACTATGTTGGCCAAGTGTGTGCAACAAGAGACAACATTAGCACACTGCACAATCGAAGCACATTTATCGATAACATCAATCAAAGTGCCGGATATCGACTTCTTGCATTTCCAGCTATTTATGGCAAGCAAGGCAAGCCGACATCCACATGTTATCGATAACCATTTGGCCGCTTCTACTTTGAGCAGCCGGAACAACATTCTTCGGGAATGCTGCCAGTGCTATTTGCCCTTTATGCAACGACATTGCTGCCGCAGACTGAGAAGCATGTCTTGGCAGCAATGGGACGTTCTCAGTTATTTTATATATATAATATATATACATATATATATGTATAATATTTTATATTGTAATATTACTTAGCTATTAGAGTAGTGGCATATATTTGTATTTGGCAGTTGCATTTCAGTTCATTTGCTGGCTCCATAAATAAAGAGTGTGCACATTGCTAAAGGATGATTGGGCACACCTTTTGGCATAAACAGTGTGACCCTTTGCGCCATTGATATATTTGTATTTGGCAGTTGCATATGCATTTGTTGTACATGCATTTGTTGTACACATTTGCATTATGCCTGCCAGTGTGCTCCATAGATAAAGAGTGTGCACAGATGATTGGGCACACCTTTTGGCATAAACAGTGTGACCCTTTGCGCCGTTGACTGACAGCTGCCAGCACACAGTCTACTCGTGTTTGATCGCTGTCTTTGCCTGCTCTTGCATTCTTTACATAAATATCAATTTCCCAGCAACAGTCGGCAGCAACAACAACAACAACAGCAGCAACAACAACAACAACAACGAAAGCATCGAGAACAACTCGTTCTTAACTCACTGTCTGAGTCTTTTAGAACGTCCGGCGTCTGCGCTTTACGTTTCGATGTTAAGTTCAATGCTGAAATTAGCATAAGATACCGTTAATTGCATTAGCATTAGTCTGGCACCACCGCACCACCGCACTGCCACTGCTCGCTCTCTACTCGCCTCGATCGTCGATCGTCGACATTCAATTGCCGCACTTTTCCAATTCCACTATTTGTTTTTTGTTTTCGTTCTATTACGGCGCATTCTTTGCGCATATATCATAGCGGAGACAGCGGCTAGAAGACAGCAGCTAGAAGACAGCAGACAGCAGACAGCAGACTGCAGTCAGCACCTACGATCGTAGCCAGTTATCCTTGAGCGAGCTGCAGTTCGCATATTGCGCATACGCCACGTTGTTGGCCCGCTTTTTATGGCTGCTCGCCAGATGATCATATAACTGATCATGATCGTAAACTATCGACGCTTACAACTGTTCTTGCTCTTGTTCCTCTCCCTCTCTCTTTTTTACAGTTCCTCTAAATAGTTTTACTGTTGTGTCAACACACATTATTGCTGCTTGAAAGTGCATTTGTTTTATGCTTAAATGCAAGCATTGGACTTTAACAAATGCCGATCTTCTGCAGCCAAGTTAAGTAATATTAGTTGCAGAAATTATATTAATAACTCCAAAGAGGCATCGATCAATGGTTGCCTAATGCTGATTAAAGTAGTCCAAAGATAAAAGAGTTAGGCATAAAATATTTATTCAGTAATATTTATTTACTCTTCAAGCTTGTGAAATTATTCCTTTGGATTGGTCTGGATTAATAATAATTCCAATAATAATTCTAATGAAATAAAAGAGTTAAGCATAGAAATATATGTCTTCTTAATATATTTATTTATTCTTCAAGCTTGTGATATTATTCCTTTGGATTAGTCGGGCAATAAAATGGAATAAATAAGAAAGCAGGAAATATTATTGGTTAACTTTGAGCGCTCTCTTTTGGCAACTATCGCAACAGCTATAATAATGCTAATACTAATTCTAATGAAGTAAAAGAGTTAAGCATAAAATGTAATACATTTATTTACATATTTATTCTTCAATCTTATTGTATTATTCCTTTGGATTAGACTGCAGCTAGTCCGGGATTAAAATTGAATAAATTAGAAAGAAGGGAACTCTTTTGGCAACTACCACAACAGCTATAATAATTCCAATAATAATTCTAATAATAATTATAATAATAATTCTAATGAAATAAAAGAGTTAAGCATAAAATGTAATATATTTATTTACATATTTATTCTTCAAGCCTACAATATTATTCCTTTGGATTAGACTGCAGCTAGTCTGGGCATAAAATGGAATAAATAAGAAAGAAGCAAATATTATTTGTTATTGAACTATCACAACAGCTATAATAATGCTAGAGAAATGCATAGATTATACATATGAATAATAATAATTGATATGTACTAATATATATGTATATATGTTGTGGGTTTTATTTGGCTTAAAGAACAGGAGCCTGAAAACTTGAAAGCTGAAATGGAAAATCCAGAATACTTGCTCTGTGTGTTTTCCCCATTATCGTGTCACATTTGTCGTTTTGTGGGCCAATTCTGGCACTTGATAGATCCCCCTCCCCTCCCCCTGTGTGCTTAGCGTATAGTGGGCAAATAACATATTGTAGTCAGTGTACAACAAAGGATCTGCCAGTTGGATCGCATGTTTGTTTGTTGTGTGTGTCCAAAAGAAAGCAAAGAGCAGCGAGTGCGAGTGCGAGTGCGAGTGAGAGAGAGCGTGAGGGGGAGGGGGAGATGGACAGCGGAATATATTCCGTACGTAAAATAGTTTGACCCAGATTTCAAATGGTTTTCTTCTGGTATTCTCTTCTGGCTGCGTCTTTGGTCGCTGCTCGTTTTGTTTTTATCTTTGAGCATTGTGTGCTTCATTTGGCTGCCCTACAGCCTGCTTGCTGCGGCATATGAGTGCGGCAGCGCCAGCTGATCGTGCCGCTTGGGGGCGTGGCAGCGGGGCGGCGGGGCAGCGTAGGGCGCAGAGGCAGCGAGCGCAGCTGCCGCCGTCAATTGCCTCAAGTGTGTTTGTTTGTCGATGTCGATGTTGTTGCTGTTGTTGTTGTTGCTGTTGTTGTTGTTGTTGCTGTTGTTGTTGTTGTTGCTGTTGTGCCGGGTGCGAAGAATATGAATAAATACACAGACAAGGAGAGAGACAGCGAGAGGGAGCGAGAGAGAAAGGCAAACAAATATTGTTCAAAATTTGTTTAAAATTTCTCGCCGCTGTTTGTTGATTTAGAACCCGAGCGAGAGAGCACGAGCCGGTGGCAGAGAGAGAGAGAGAGCGACAATGTGGACTCGATGACTGCCGATAAGATAAAAAACACTCGTAAAAAACGCACCAAATAAAAAATAGAAAGAAGCAACAACAACAATCTATTTTTTCTCTTTCTCTATTTCGAAACGCTGCGATGACGATGGCGACCTACTTGTTGGATGTGTGGGCGTTTGGCGTTCGAGCGGGACGTGGTGGGGGGGGCTGAGACGGCACAGAGATAGAGGAGCAGCGAGCGATAGGGGGGAGGGGGGCTACACATGTACATATGTTGGGGTAGCTGAGCTGTTCGAAAATGATTGTAAACAAAAATAAACCTTCAACTTGATACGCGTCCAGGGATGTGTTGAAGGTGCCCCGCACACACACACACGCACACATCGATAACACACACACACACACACACACACACACGCACACTCGAAACATTTCCATACAACAGCCAAGCAATAAGCAGCGAGCGTCGATCGCTGCCTCGTTCCACAATATTTCTCATAATGTACCTTGGTAATTAGTGCTAGCCATTGTTGCCCTCTCCCTCTCCCTCCCTGCCTCCCCCCCCCCCCTACTCGCTGAGCGCTATATAGGTCACCAGCAAACATAAATAACTCCCTCTACACATCTGCTACACTGAGACAAATTCCCAGCACCAAAGTAGTCTGCCATCGCCCACTTGGGGACAATCTGTCCCTCTGTCTGTCTGTCTGTCTGTCTGTCTGTCTGTCTGTCTGTCTGTCTACAGCAGACTACAGCAGCTAGAGCTAGCCTGTTTGGGCAGCTCATTGCACACTTTACGACTTGTATTGGGCATAACCAACCACGTATACCCGGCAGCATAAAACAAACATTTAAACGACTTATATATTTCTATTTGCTTTGACTTTATACCCTATCTATGATTACCTTACTCTGGCACATACAATAGATAGTTGCAAGTTAATAAGCGAGCTTAAATATATTTGGATTAATGTAAACTTGTACTGCTTTTCTCGCACCCTCTCACTCGTTTCTCGCAGTGTTGTAGTGTTTGTTCTTGGCCAAGTGGCTGCCTCACACCTAGCTGCCTCGTCACCAGCTGCCACCCACATAAGTCGGTTGTGTTTCGAGCATAGAGAATCAAGCATCGAGCATCGAGCATCGAGAATACACACTGAGTATTTCAAGTTCTTGGCCCAGAGCCCGTCGCCTGTCAATGCTGATGAGACGATGATGATGATTATGCTGTTGTACTCGCAGTTCTTGATGTGCTTGTTCTGCTCCCGTGTCGAGAGGGCGAATCGATCTTAGTCTTTATGGCTTTCAAATTGTTGCTGCTAGCTGCTGTCATTTAGTGTCCGACTGTCAAAATTGACCTAAAAATGAAAAAAGGCCAAGCGAACATTCGAATTCGAATTTAGAAAAGCGCAGCACAGCAAAGGGAAACTTGATAGCTGCTGGCACTACCTGAACACCCTCCCCCCCTCCACTCACCCACCGTGTTCTCTTGCCCCACTCAAAGTCAAAGAAACCGGAGATAAGAATATGGAACAAGCCAAGCCAAATGGCCGCCCAAATTCGATAAGAAATATTTCTAGAGCCCCTCGATACACAATAGCATATCCAATAAGTGGCATTGCATAAGGCATAACATAACCTCACTTTGCCTTGATTAATCCACCAAATTCTTCATCTCTAATCATTCTCTTTCTCTCTCTCTCTCTCTCTTGCAGTTATTAGAGGGAATGACGCAGGCATTTCTTTTGCAGCGTTGGACTTTCGTTTTATAAGGTAAGTACTCTAGCACATAAGTACAGCACAAGGCGCTACCAGGACCTCCGGGCCGTACCACATGGCTTCGTTATTAGTAAACATATTTACATATATTTCCATTTACATTAAAAGTCTGCGCTACGTAATAAGTTTGCATGTTGTAATCTAATCGTAGACCACAAACATTGAATAAGAAGGGTCTAGTTGTAGCGGGTTTACCAACAGCCTCTTCTGCCAGCTGCACTTGGATTGTGTTGATTTCATATCTTGAAGTGCATTATAATATTATATATATATATATATATGAATTATAATATTATATATATATATATTATTCATACTATGCAGTTGCATTGATTTGACTGTGTGGTAGTTCCGGCTTTATCAGAACCCTCCCAATATTGAAGGGGCCAAAGCGCAGAAGAAGCGTCCACATACTCCTTCCAAAGCTGCCCACTCTAATCCACAATGCTTAAGGCTCAACGAAAGCAGCCGAGCCAAGGTGGACACAGAGTAGGTGTGGGGTTTACCAACGACCCTCTGCTACTACCGGCCGAGTACGAGTAGTTCCCACTGTGCTCGCATTCGCCAACAGGCAGCAACAATGTGGCGTGTGTACAAATATCTATGACCCAGAAACATTACGCGAGTGGCTCACAAAACAATAATAACAATAACAATAGCAATAGCAATAGCAATAATCACAACAACAACAACAGCAACAACAATAAAGTGTCAGCATTTTGCACTTTACACACCTCAGAGTCATGGGCTTCTCCCGTCTGCCGTCTCGCGTCTCTCGTCTGTGACTTCGAATTGCGAATTGGAGTTCGAGTTCGAATGCGAATTCGAGTTCGAATTCGATTTGGAGTCTCGGGTCTCCCCTCTGTGGCGCCCTTTTGGGCTCTTCCACTTGACATTTGCGGTGCCGAGCGACAAAAACCAAAAATGGCAATTTAATCGAATTTTGGACAGCAACAAAAGTGCCGTTGTTGTTGTCGTTTTTCTTCTACCACATTCTACAAAGTGGCGTCGCGACCTGCCTTGCCACACCGCACACCATACACCGCACCCCTCCCCTCCCCGTTGCCTGCACTGGCCCAACTACCCCGACAATGTCTGTCGCAACGGTGGCGTATACGTAATCTTGTTGTTAATGCTGTTGTTGTTGCAGTTGTTGTTGTTCTGCCTGCCTATTGTTGCTGTTGTTGTTGTTGGTGCTCAGCTGGCTGTTGGGGCTTTTATGCAAATGGCGTTCAAGGATTTTTGTGTGAAAGTTGTTGAACCTCATGACTGGCAATTAGAGTGCAACTGCAACTTGTGTGCATTTTATAGACTACTCGTATGTAAATATTTATGATGTCTCTACACACACACACACACACATACACGTACAGACACACACATGTGGGTGTATATTATTATAACAGATCTAATGAGTCGAGAGAACTCAACAAGCACTCGCTTATTGTGCTCAACTTCAACTCTTCTTGAGCTCAAACTTCTATACTCGACATTTACTCCATTCACAATAGTATTCGTTTATTCATTCACAATATACTCGTAGTTGGCACTCAAAGCTGTCTGTGAACGATCAACAATTCGATCAGTTCCAATCAAATTAACAATAATCGTAATAATGATGATGATAATAATATTAAAGTAATAGCATTATAATGAAAAAAATAAAAATAATGATTATGATAATGATAATGATAATGATAATGATAATGATAATGATAATGATAATGATAATGATAATGATAATGATAATGACAATGAGAATGAGAATGATAATGATAATAATAAAAGTAATAATAATGATAATGATAATGATAAAAGTAATGATAATGATAATGACAATGACAATAATAATGATCATGATAAAAGTAATAATAATGATAAGGATAATGATAAAAGTAATGATAATGACAATGATAATGATAATGATAAAAGTAATAATAATGATAAGGATAATGAAAATAAAAATAATAATAATTATAATAATAATGATAATAGTAATTGTAATAGTAATAATAATGACAATCACAAGAATAATGATAATGATAATACTTTTAATATTAATAATAATAGGTTCAAAGCAAAATCGAATATTGCTAGAAGTTTCCGTTAAGTGCGCAGTTTTCGGTAGTTGAATAATGCACATACATATATGTATATGTATGCATATGCTAGTGTGTGTGTTTGTGTGTGTGTGTGTGTATCTATGACAACATAAAGGTGGCAAACAACACTGGCAATTGGCTCAGTTCCCTGGCGACTTCTAGGCAAGCATAGAAGCATACACACAGACACACACACACACACATAGCTGCTGTATGAGTGTGTCAGTGTGCAATTCCAATAGCATCCAAGGATATTTCGGCTGCACTGAGTCCACATGACCTTCTAAAGTTGGTTGACTCGCGCCCCAAACGGCGGACGGGCCGAAGGACGCCAGAGACGCGCTGTTCCGGCAGGATGCGTGGCAGTGAGGGGGGCTGGGGGAGGATGGGGAGGGGTATGGCAGATGACGGCAACTCTTTGATTAAGCAAAAGTAAAAAATTGACAAGTGTTGGGGTCAAACAGAGAGAGAGAGAGACAGCGACAGAGGGGAAGACGCAGAGGGGCTACTCATGTCTATGATGCAAGCAGCTGCAGGCAGCGCAGAGAGCGCGAGAGAACAAACAGCTGAGAGCGAGAGAGCGAGTGCACTTGACTTGAGTTGACGAAGCCGTTAGAAGCAAAGAGCAAAAGGCAGTTAGCAAAAATGCAGCAGCTTTTGGGTCTAAGAAAAAACCCCACGCTCATGTCGTCGTCGTGATTGTTGCTGTTGTTGTTGTCGTCTTTGTCGTCGCTGCTCGGGTTCTGCTCTACGCTGCTCTGCTCTGCTCTGCTTGCTCTGCTCTGCTTGCTCTGTTCTGCTCGCTCAGTGTGCAGCGCGACGTCGGCTCTCGCTAGTTTTTGGTCTCAGTTTTGGTTGCTGTTGTTGTTGTTGCTGTCTGTTTCTGCTTCTGCTTCTGCTTCTGTTTCGGTTTCGGTTTCTGTTTCGTTTGCTGTCGCTGCAAGCGCTTGACAATTTCGCTGCCGTTGCTGTTGTTTGGTGGCTGCCAGTTGCACATTTCCGTTATATCTGTCAGACCGCTGTGCAACAGCAGCGCTCGGTCGGTCAGCAGGCCGCTTTGCCAACGGTTCGAACAGTGCGTGGTATTGCAGAGTCCCAAATTCAAATGGAATAGTACAAAAAGTGTATTCAATTATATTAGAGCAGCGATAATTATGAAAATGAGAAGAGAACCACATTGAAGCACTTGTAGCACAGCAACAGCCACAACAACAGTAACAACAACAACAACAACAACAACTGCAGCTGCAACAACAACAACTGCGGCTTGAAGTGATTTTCGCATATGCTGAAAACGCTTCGCTGCTGACTTCGCTGCTGACGCTAGCGCTGACGTCGCCGTCGCCGTCGTCGTCGACGCTGGCGATTGCGTTGGCTTTGTTTTGGCTTCAGAGCTTCAGCTGCAGCAGCCGACGAATGCAGACAATCAACAACCAACAGCCAACAGCCAACTGCCAACAGCCGACAGAGGTAACTGCGGCAGAGCACTGACTTCAGTACGCTTGTGGCTCGAACGCAGTCAGCGCGCGGTACGCGTTAACCAAGAAACAAAAAACCAAAAAACACTCAAAATACGAAAGAAAGAAAGAAAGCAAATACAAATAAGCGTAAAGACAACAACTGATTTATTTTTGTTCGAGTGCAGTGAACATTTGTGCAAGTGGAGAGCAAGTGCATTGCTTGCAAAGCGAAAAAGGATCAAAGCCATACTACAACTACAACACGAACGCGAGCAACAAGAACAGCAGCAGCAGTAGCAGAGACAAACGCCTACAACTATGCCTGGCCCGGCGCTGTGGTCCGGTGAGTAGAAGCGTCGGCGATCGCCATCAAAACATGCAAAGCTTACTCTCTCTCAATCGCATTCTCTCTCCCCACTTTTGAGTCACTCTCAGCAGTTGCATATTTCCGCATGCTGTCTCGTTTGGTTAAGCATGCGCGCATGCGAGTTTGCCATCTCTGTATCTCTCTCGCTCTCGCTCTTGCTCTCGGTCGCTGTCGCCTCTTTGCGATCCGTGTCATGGACAAGGAAAGAACCCAAGAAACTTTCACTTGCACCAATGCGCCATGCCAGGCAGCAGCAGCCTGTCAGCTGGCCGCAGAGAGAGGCTGCTGGCGCTATGAGAGCGTGAGAGTGCGAGAGCGTAGAGCAAAATGGCGTGCGGGAGAGCGCCAAAGCAATGGCAATAGCAAGAGCAAGAGCAAAATCCAAAGACAAGCTTAGGCGGCTTTAAGCTTCCTGCGTTACAAGTTACAATCAGCAATAACAACAGCAACATTAGCAGTATCAGCAACAACAACTACGGCAAATGCAATATACAGTAGACTTGACACGTTTGCTTTGCTCGCGATTTGTCGATGTCGTTACTGTAACTGTTACTTGCTCATTATAAAGTCGTAAACCATTTTGGCATGTATATGTGAGTGTGTGAGTGTGTGTGTGTGTGCGAGTGTGCGAAGCAAAATGTCAGTGAGCAATAAGGAAATGAAATGTGCGCCTAACAATTACACATTGAATCTGATGTTGTTGTTATTCGTGTTCGTATTTGTCTTTGTGCTTGTGTTTGTATTTGCATTTGTATTGGCATTGTTGCTACACAGCGTGCAGTGTATTTGAAATCGAAAGTGCTCAGACAATGGTCAACGAACGAGCGGGCAAGCAAGCCAAGAAGCCAGTGCTGGCACAGGCCCCAGAGGGGAGGGGGTGCTGTGGCACGCAGGAGTTGTCTGCCGTGCGCTTTTGCCAAAAACTACCATACATACATTCATATGTTTGACACATGGTAAATATGTAACAAAAATAACATTATTATTATTATTTTCATTTCGACCAACTACTTAAGCCCTCCCTTCCCTCCTTCTCCACCTCCTCCTCATCCGAGGCGTACAATTCACATTTCGCAATTCATGACATTGCTGCTTCTAAATGCTGCTGCCGTCAACGCCAACGCCAACGTCGACGTTGCCGTTGCCGTTGCGCTCCACTTGCGCAGTTGCCGTTGCGCAATCGTGGATGTTTTTGTGCTCTTTTTCAAATTAACTTTTACCTTTTACTCACTGTCACTGTGCGCGCAAGTAGTTGTGCATGTACACAGCGTGTGTGGTTGTGTTTGTGTGTGTCACCCACTGATCAAGCAACGGGATCCCATCTGCATATCGCCTTTGCATTTGCTTCGAGAGCCAGGAAGCATTTGCAGCATTCGCAACTGCGCACACACACACACACACAGACACATACATATTCACAGTCGCTCTCTCACACTCTCTAATGTCTGTTGCGCTCATGCTAAAAAGCTTTTCATTCGCCAGACAGACAGACAGACAGCAGCGACGTCGACTGCGCCGCTGACGTCGCTGCACTCGGGCGCACGCTGGTGGCACAGTTTTATGTTTCATTTCATTGAACCTTTGCATAAGCGCCTGCACTCTTCCGCGGCCGCTCTCTTTCTAGCCTGTTGACGTAAGTGACGACACGAGTTTGTGGCCCGACCGAGGACTCCCGAACGCGAGTCCCCGAGTCCGACTGCAAATCGATGTCGGAGTTGGAGTTGGAGTTGAATCAAAGCTTTTCCTGTCTTTGACTGCGACCCACTGGCAACCCACTGTCAAGCAGCCGGTCAACGTCCACACACACACACTCACACACACACTCACACACACAGCTTTACGTTTTAATTCAAATGCAACACATACACATGCACTGACATAAGTGGTGAGGGAGACGGGAGGAGGGACTGGAGCCCACAAAGTTTAGCAGAGTATTTTTTTGTGTGCCTATTTTCTATTTTGAACGTCGACGTCGGCGTCGACGCCAACAAAAACTGTCGCCAGACGCAACGAAATGGAGTTATTCCTGGGGGAGGGGTGGGGCGATTGCAACTGCAATGCATGTGCACATAAACAGACAGACATACATACATGCACACAGACATACAAACATACATGCATATAGAAGTTGCCAGCAAGCTAGAGGGAGCTTCTGGTGTGCTGCGGCCCACTCTCGCTCGCTCTCTCTCTCTGTCTCTCCCTTGCTGTCGTTCTTCGTTCTCTCTATTTATCTATCTAGCGCTTATTGCAGCCGAACGAACGCTGCCCGAACTGTTCCGAGCAGCTCGCAAAGCATAACTATGACGTCGACGTCGCCTCAGCTTATGTGTGTGTGTGTGTGTGTGTGCGTGTCTATGTCTATGACTACACTATGCATGCTCATGCCAATGCGACTGTCTGTGTGTGCTTTTTTACTTTTTGTCTATTGGTTTTCATTTTCGTTTGCAGTCGACGTTGGCGTTGGCGTTAGCGTTGGCGTTGCCATCTAATGTTGCTGCTGCTGACTGCGACTGCGACTGTGACGACTCCGATCGTTGGCTTTGGGCTTTCGGCGATGTTCGACGATGGCGCTGACTGCGACGCTTTTTAAATAGTTGTATAGTTGCGCGCTAGTTTCGAGCAGCGGGCAGCGAGCAGCGCAGCCAGCGCCAACGTCGCTGACTGACTGGGCTGAGACTGTTTGTGGCTGCTGCTTGCTTTCTTTCGCTCGCTTACTCCTTTCATTTCACTTTATTTCGTTCGAATGTACGCACGTTGGCCGCGGAGCAGCATCAAACAAAACAAAACAAAACAAAACACAACACATCACAACAAAACGCAACACAACAAAGCCAAGCCAAGCCAAGCCGAGCCAACAAGACAACAACAACAAGGCGCGAAAGCGACTTTTCGTCGTCTGCTGTTGTGTGTTGTGTGCTGTGTGTTGTGTGTGTTGTTTGTTGTCATACGGAAGAGACAACGCCACTGCTCCTCAAGAGACATTTGTTGTGTTTTGATGTTTGTGTTGAATTGAATATATTGTTTGTTTTTTATTTTTGTGTGTTCATTCGGGACTTTGTGAGCGCATGCTGCGAGCATGTTGCATGCAACGAGCAGTGCCCGGTTACTGTGACGAGACGGCTGAGAAACAGTTTAACGGTACTTGAAACGGTTCTCAAATCGGATATCGTTCGTGCCTCGTGCCTTGTGCCTCGTGCTTCGTGCCTCGTTCCATGTGGCCTGCCTGTAATGCAAAGTTGCAATTGAAAATGCAAATCAAATAAATCAAGTATTAAAATACACATATACATACAAAGCATACAGTCAAACTACATACACATGTATAGACAAGCAATCAACAACTACAATTGCACTCTCGCTGCGTGTGTGCGTGCGTGTGTGTGTGTGTGTGTTCGAAAGGGTTGTTAAGTGATCTAAGCTTTTTTCCATTTGCCTGCACACACACATACACACACACACATAGGCACACAGCGAGCCAGTGCATCCATCTCACTCACTCGCTCCACATTCAGTGCATTTCATACTAAAGCGAGCGATCCTCGCCAAAAGGATACCTGTGAGTGTGTGTGTGTGTGTGTGCCTTCATTTCATTTTTTTATTTTTTTATTGTTGTTGTCCTCGCGACTCAGCCCCTGTTGTTGTGTGTGCATGTAATCGATAAGCAGCTATCGATTGATCGATATCGGCATCGAAAAGACTAGAAAATCAAAGCAAATCCAAAGCGATTCAAATCCATTCGATTCAAAGTGCTGCAAGCATGCGCCATGCCATGGACCCAGTTGAGCATCATCTCTGCCTGCCCACCTAACTGCAACTGCAACTGCAACTGCAACTGCAACAGCAACAACTGCAATAGCTGCAGCAACAATAAGGACAAGTTGCCGAAGGAAAAGCGAGTCAAATGAATGCCAATCAAGCAGCGCTCAGCCTGGAGCCAAATGTGACTGCTGCTGCTGCTGCTGTGATTGCCGATGCAGCAGCAGCAACGGCAGCGGCAGCGGCAGCGGCAACCAAATCCAGTGTCGAGACCAACAAGCAGAACGGTCATGAGGACACGCAGAGGGGCATCAATGGGCACCAGAACAACAACAACAACAACAGGAACAGCAACAGCATCGATAACGACGACAATCTCGACGACGGCGACAATCGTTTTGCTGCCAAGGACGCGAGCAGCAGCAGCAGCAGCAGCAAGTTGACCATCATCAAGACGCCGCTAAACAAGACGCTGCTCAAGAAGTGCAACAACAACAACAACAACAACAACAGTAATGGCAACCTGCCGCATGCTGCACTCAACAACAACAACAACAACAACAACAGCAACTTGCGCAGCAGCAGCGTTGTCGTCGTTGCCGACGCCGATGCTGCTGCCGACGTCGATGGCGATGCTGATGCCGACGCCGACGTCGACGCTGATGGCGACGTCGACGCTGATGCCGAAGCCGACGACGCTTTGAGTTTCGGCTGCGATTCCGGTTTCCAAAGCGGAAATAACAATGAACAAGAACAATTTATGAATGATAATCATCATCATCATCATCATTACCATCATCATTATCACCATCATGGCGAGCGCGAAGGCGACGTTAACGTTAACGTTAACGATAACGATAACGATAACGACAATAGCAACGATGTTGCCGCTGCCGCTGCTGCAGTGTCTGCAACACCAGCAACATCGACGACAGCAGCAGCAGCAGCAGCAGCAGCATCCTGCTCAACGTCCGAACATGTTGCTGCCGAGCAGCAGCAGCAGGCGAAACAGCAACAGCAACATCATCTCCAGCAAAATGACCTTCTCATAAAAGCGCCAACAGCAGCAGCAGCAGCAACAGCTCCTTGCACGGCAGCAACAAAGGCGGCAGCGCAAAATGCCTGCACTCAAAAGTGCAGCAAGTGCAATTCCCATAACAACAACAGTAGCAGCAACAACAATAATAACAATAACAACAACAACAACAACAACATTCTGTACAACAATTACAATAATTATTACAAGAAAAAATCTCGTATGCCGCCCATTTGCCGTTAGTATTTTGTTCCGTTTTGTTCTTCATACTCATAATATCGTATCATACTATACTGCCACGCCCCCTCCGCACACACACACACACACACACACACTACCCCGCCCAACACCCCTCAAGAAGTAACAAAGCAAAAGCAAGTGACAAATGAAACGCGAATGAAATCAAAATTCAAAGAAAACCAAACAAACATTGAATGCATTGAACAATTGGCAATCGATTATTCGATACACACAAAGAAAAGAGAATTAATATTCATTTTGTCGTTTGTGCCAGGCTCTGCTCTGCCACCATGTGGCAAGTGCGGCAAGCACCTCTTACAGATCCTAAATGCTTACCACGAGTACAACCACAACCATAACCACAACACCAATACCAATACCAATACCAATACCAATACCAATACCAATACCAATATCAATTCCAACAACTCCAACTCCAACAAGAACCACAGCAGCAACCAAAACAAAGCAAGCAACTGCAACAACAACAATAACAACAAACTCAAAGCAAGCTAAGAAAAGAAAGCAGAAACAATTTTCCAATCGGCACACAAAATTCTTACGCATTCTTTTGCAATCCAAATTCAAGAAACGAATCGGCAACAACAAAATTATGACATCCATAGGTAAATTTGTGATACAAAAACATACGAAAAACCCCAACAATATATTCAAAACCTATTCGATACTTACTAACTACTTGCTAACCCCAACTGCACTTTACTTTAACTTCAACTTTAACTTGAACTTAAACTTTAACTTTAACTTTAACTTTAACCAAAAGCCCAGCACTTGTTAATTGTTAATTGCATGCATGTATTTTACTTTCGATAGACTGCTATTGATCGATAGCAGCCTAGCGGAGAATTTATTATAAGTTATCGTCTGTTCGCTTAGCACTTTTATGCAATCATTATCGATCCTCAATATAAATATGCTGAGTTCTCTTATGGCTTTGAAATATAATATTTTAATATGGATTCTTAATAATTGATACAAGTAGCTGGCAAAATGTTATGCGATTGTTGCAGATAGCAAATTATCGATGTAGAATTAAGTTGACACTTTGAGGAGACAGCAAGGCAGTTGCAGTTGCAGTACAGTAAACAATTGGCAACAATCGGGGGCTACACGGGGCTCTTGGCTAGGCTCGCAGGTGCGTGTGCCATCGAGTGTGCGAGTGTGTGTGGCGCGTGGTAGCAACAGCCAACAGCCAACAGCAACAACACCCACACAACAGCAACAGCAACAGCCATAGCTAGAGCTAGAGCTACAGATACATTTACAGATACAGATACAGATACAGATACAGATGCAGATATACACACACGACACGCATTGAGTTTTTATTGTTTAGAATAATCTTGCGCTTGATAATGAAAATAGGTCAAATTTTAAAAATACACACACAAACACGACATTGCCGGCGTCGTCGTCGATTGCTGTCGTCGTGTTGTTGTCGCTGTCGCTGTCGCTGTCGTTGTTGCTGCTGGCTCGGCAAGTGATCGTGGCATGCGTAGCGACGACATTAGATAGATACACACAGTGCGAGTGCGAGTGCGAGTGCAAGAGGGAGAGCGGCGAAGGGCAGGAGGGAGTGAGGGAGAGTTGGGGAGACTAGCTGGCAGCTAATTGAACGACAAGAGAGAGAGAGCAAGAGAGAGAGGGAGAGCGAATGCTAGAATTTCAGTTGGCGATCGAAAGTTCAGCTCCATCTCGCTGCCCCTCGAGCGCTGCTCGCTTGCAACAGATTGCAACACATGCGCTTATCTTGACGCAGGGGAATGCGTGCTGATAGCTGATAGTCGCCCCCCCCCCCCCTCCCCTGTCCTCTTTGCCTCGGTGCCAAGCGTTCTTTAGTGCGATCGCATCCATCTATTTGTCGTTTCATTTTGACCCATTTCGAGCAGAGTTTATGTCTTTTGGGCCGCTGAAAGACAAGCGAATGATCAGCGACCAGCTAATTAGCCGGCGTCTACTCCACACACACACACACACACTCGCACACACACACACACTCGCAACACACAACCAGTTTCTTCTTTGACGCTGACGCTTCTGTTTTCTGCTTTGTGGGGAAGTAAATGCAAATTTTGTTTTGGCCATTTGATCGCTTGGCCAGCGACAAAAAAACTTCCGCAAATCGCAAAAGACAGCAACAACAACAACAAGTCGCAGCGATCGATTATAATTCATGTGATTCACTCAGTAGGCCCACAGCAAAGTCAATTGAAATTCCAGCTCAACCAGCAACTGTTTTCGATTTGTGATTTGCGATTTCGATTAATCGATTGTCAACCTCTCGATGCCCATGCAGAGTATGCCAAAATGTAAATTCAAATCAAATCGCACATCGCAATCGAAATTCTAAGCGCCAAATCAAGTTTGACAAGTTAACACCCATTGCGAAGCGATTAACCAACTGCCTGACTGGCAAAGTCATGGCCATGGGAATCGTAGTATCAGCATCTCTCAGACCAGCTCAAAGTACAAGAAGAACACTCTCATGGGAGCATAACTTCCGACTTGCGATAGACAGCAGTAGACAGAGCCCAGCTAATGCTGGCTATGAATTGAGAACACTCTTAGAGAACACAATTACAACTTGTAAATATTTGCGAATTGTAAATACATAGTCTTTACTTGGCTATATTCAGTAAGAGGAGTCAATCAATTAGCCATGTTCAGTACATGCTGTTTCTGCTTGAGTAAATAAATAAGACATTTAAAATATGTGAGATAAGCATAATAAATAAAACTAATCAACTTGCCAAAATATAAAAGAACTATAATAAATACAATGTATAAATGTTTATGTATGTATTTAATATATCAAATAAATTAAACAAATAAAAAAATAAATAAGAAAAAGGTAAGTAAACTAAGTAATTAAAATAAATAAAATCAGTAAAATAAATTAAGCAAAACAAATAAATACAATTTATAAAATATATACTATAAATTAAATAAATCAAATATGATATGATAATAATAATTAAAATTAGTAAAATATACATAATAAATAAAGCAAACTAAGTAAATAATAAAACAAATATTTATATATAAAATAAATATAATTCATTGGATGACAAAAATAAATAAAATTATTAAATTACACAACGTAATTAAAAAAAATAAATAAATAAAACAAATAAATAATAATAAATTAAGTAAATAAAAACAAATGAACAACTGAAATAAATAAAATAATGAAAAGAAATGAAATGATAACAATAATAAATTAAATAAATAAAATACAACAAATCACATAAAAAACAAATAATATTACAAAAATAAATATATATATAATATAGTACATAAAACTAAAAAAAAACAAAATATACTAAATAAATTAAATATAAATATAATAAATTAATTAAAGTCGAGTTTGCTCGACTGTGAGATACCCGCCACCCAATTTGACTGAATGGAAGAATAATAAAGAGCGACCATCGAAATATTATATTTTTAAAAAATATACCGAAAATATACTAAAAAATTGCCGAAAATATACCAAAATAAAATACCGAATATAACTTACCATTACTATGTCACTGAGTTATATATCAGCTGATCAGGTGCAGTTGCACCTGATTTGGCCATATAAAAGTATTTCTTTAATAACTTCTGTGTTTTATATCCGAATTTTCATCATTAAGATGATGTTTAGTATTGTGTGTGCCAAAACTAAACGTTTTAGCTTTTCCGATTTACGGGGGCCTAAGGGGCGTGGCCAGAATCCAAAACAAACTTGATCTGCGTGCAACAATGAGACACACTCTTGCTGTTGCAGTGTTGCTCTATCTCTTATAGTCTCTGAGATCTAGGTGTTCATACGGACAGACAGACGGACAGACGTCTTTACTTTTTACATTATACTTTTCTTTTTACTTTATATACTTTATGGGGTCGGAGATGCTTCCTTCTACCCTTTGGTTAGGCGGGTATAAAAATAAAGAAACCTTTAAAATAGATCAATATTAAGTTAATAAATAATTGAAGAATAACAGAAGTTATTCATGAAATACTTTCATGCAATAAAGCTATTCAATAAGCCTATTAAAATGCAATCAATGCAGTATATTCTCAAAATATACCACATTCTCTTTAGTAATATTTGTTTTCTCACAGTCGAGGCAACTAGACTGTAGCCTTCTTGCTTGATTTAATTTGAATTTACTTTAACTTTACCCTAATATTTTATTTGTTGTTAAAAATGTTTTTTTTATAAGACTTTAAATTATTGAATTTGTCATGTTTGCCACAAATTTTAAATGGCTTCCATTCGGCAAGTAAATGACATAATTTGGCATATTTGTCGACAATAGACAATAGTTTTAGCTAATAGATTTATATTTCGGGTACATAAATGGGCACTGAAAATTCAAGTTAATATCTGATTTTATTCAAGAATCAGTATTTATTAAGCACACCTTAAAATCACCTAGTATTTGTGACAACTGAGAAGGGCATTCAATTTATTATAAATACCTTTGGCATATATTTATTTATTTATATTGTATATTATTATTATCATTAAAAGCAATAACAAAAGAATTGCTTCAAAAGGTTGTCAATTTCATTATTTGTCAAAACTGGCAAAAAACATTTTAATTGAAAATTTCGTCCGCTTGTTTTAAGTCAATATACACCTAATTCTGTTTTTACACGGTAGATTGGTTCCAAAAAAAACCGTGTAAAAAAAAACCGTGTAAAAAAAGACAGTGATCGTATGCAAAAATAGGTAATTGGTTCCTAATCTCTAAAACCTATTAAAATAAGTGAAAATCAAGAATTTTTTTAAGATGATGTATTCATGTTTATTTTATTATATCATATATATAATGTTTATTTTTACAAGCATAGTAATTAAAGATAAAAAAAGCATTCTAAGCTCAAAAATAATATAGACAAGTTAAGGAACTAAAAACAATTTAGTTAAACAGCTTTGTTATTAACGAAAAGAATAGGTAATTCATTTTTTAAGGTAAAAAGTAAAAAAAAATTAGTCATAATCATAAATACAGGAACATAAATTTAATTGATGTCATCATCAGTTATTCGCATTCGCTTGCTTCGAAGGCGTATACAATCACTATCATCGCTGGAATAATTTAGAACTGGACTTTGCCAATAAAAAATTTCTTTACCAAACATAAAATATTAACACACTTCAATCGCTCTGACCTTTGTGCTTGTATGCACAAAAAGGAATTCCCCGAAATTTGTGCTATGAACAACTTTGCAAAAATTAAATTTGACAAAAAAAAATTTAAGAAAAAAAATTTTAAATCGTGTTAAATGGAATAAAATCGTGTAAAAAAAATTAAATATATTTTATTTTCAAACCGTGTTATACCAAAACCGTGTAAAAAAAGACCGTGTAAAAACAGAATTAGGTGTACATTCATTCAAATTTATAATGCGATTTGCAACACTGAGACTGACCGTTTGCAGCACTACAAGCCGTTGTCAAATTCGAAAGATTTAAAGGGAAGTTTGAATTGTTTTTGTAGAAACAGGCTGCTAAATATGTTAGTCTACTTAAAATCAGAAATAAACAATAACAATGTCAAGTGAAGATATCCGACAATACCGAGTTTAAAGAAGAAATATTAATTTGTTAAATGCACTTCATAAATCAGTTCCAGCTGTCGCTGAACAATTCAAATTTGGGCGATAATTAAAAGCAAATCATATGCTTGGCGGGTGCTTGTCTTCGCTAAGTGGGGTTGGTATCAAACCCTGCTTGGGTTGTGTTCTCGGCTATAGAGAAGCGACTTGTTGTGGGCTTTTGGCTTTATACTTGGATTTGACCAGTGATGTGTCAATAGTGTAGTCAGGCAGGAAAGAGGATTCAAAGAGGATTGCTCTCCCTGCCCTTTCCCCACTTTGATCTTGTTGAAAGTTGTGTTTTTCGATGAGAGCAATTAATGTTTGTTGCAAATAAGAAAAATATATCACATAATTTGTTATGATTACTTGGCTTTCTTTGCCGAAAGGAATGTCTCGCATTCTGTTTGCTTTGGCTGCTGAACAATATGATAGTTTTCTAATATCACGTATTCGCACTGTGTGCTTCTCTTCCTCTCTCTCTCCCCGTTCAGGAATTATGACACTGAGCCGTGGCCCGTACAGCGAGCTCGATAAAATGAGCCTTTTTCAAGACCTCAAACTCAAGCGGCGCAAAATTGATTCAAGATGCAGCAGTGACGGTGAATCCATAGCAGATACATCCACCTCGTCGCCGGATCTCTTGGCGCCGATGTCACCCAAGCTCTGCGACAGCGGCACGGCGACAACATTGCCAATGCCATTGCCATTGCCACTGCCATTGGCACTGCCATTGCCATTGCCGTTGCCGATGCCGATGCCACTGTCGTTGACATTGCCGCTGCCAGCGTTGCCATCGGTGACGGTGACGGTGACAACAGCAGCGTCCACATCGTCGGCAGCAGCAGCCGCTGCCGTCGTCTCCACGTCATCATCAGCCGCATCGTCATCAGCAGCAGCAGCAGCAGCGGCGGCAGCAGCGGCGACTCCTTCGTCCTCCTGCTCGAGCAGCAGCATCACGATCACCCCAACAACAGCATCGGCAGCAGCAGCAGCGATAGCGAAGGCAACCACAGCTGCAACAACCACATCAACAGCAACAGCAACAGCAACAACAACAACCAAACACCAACAGACTGAAATTCACTCATCGAGCAACGCAATCAGCGCAGCAGCCGCCTCCACGGTGATGTCCCCGCCGCCTCCAGAGCTGGCGAGATCATCGCCGCCTCTGGCCCTGGATGCAGCAGCAACACCGTCGGCAGCCACAGTTGGCGGCGAGGCGCTGTCGCTGGCGTTGAGCTCGCGAGGCACGCCGACGCCGCCGCACAACAATGGAGGCGCCTCGAGCTCGAGCAATGGCAGCAGTCGAGCCTCGCCCGACTCGCTCGAGGAGAAGCCCTCCACGACAACGGGTCGCAACAGCAACAGCAGCATCAACAGCAGCAATACGCCCACCAATGGCTTGCTCAACAGCAACAGCAGCAGCAAGATCAACAGCAACAGCAACAATGCCGGCGGCAATCTGAGCGTCATCCGAAGCGTCAAGGAGGAACGCATCCAGGCGTCGCCCACCAAAATGCTCGTCTATCTGCAGCACCAGCAGCAGCAGCGCCACGAGCGAGAGCGCGAAAGGGAGCGAGAGCGAGAGAGGGAAAGAGAAAGGGAAAGGGAAAGGGAGCGAGATCTGGAGCGGGAGCAGGAGCAGGCGCTGAAGGCAGCAACGGGTCATGTGACGGTGCTGGTGACGCCCTCCCGCATCAAGGCCGAGCCGCCACCCTCCGCCTCGCCCTCCTCCACCACACAGCGAGAACGCGAACGCGAACGGGAAAGAGAACGAGATCGAGATCGGGATAGGGATCGCGACCGCGATCGGGATCGGGAGCAGCACTCGAGCTCGATCAGCTCCTCGCAGCAACACATCAGTCGCGGCAGTCCGCCCTCGCCGATGGGCCAGCACCATGGCCATGGCTATGGGCATCCACATGGCCATCTGGGTGGCGGACATGGACATGGACACGGACATGGACACGGACACGGACATGGCCTGGCGCCATCCTCCATTGTCCAGACCCATCATCTGCACCAGCAGCTGACGCAGCCGTTGACCTTGCGCAAGAACAGCCCGCCCCAGGAGCTGCAGCTGCCGCAGCTCTCGATGCAGTCGATGCAGCAGTTCAATCTGCACCATCTGCTGGGCCAACAGCAGCAGCAACAGCAGCAACAACAGCAGCAGCAGCAGCAGCAGTCGCCGCAGCACCTGCAACAGCACTCGCCACACTCTTTGATACGCGTCAAGAAGGAGCCAACGACGGGCGGCGGTGGCGGGGGCGGAGGCGCTGGCCAGACGCAGCGGCATCTCTCGCCACACCATCACGCGCATCAGCAGCAACAGCAGCAGCAGCATCAGCATCAACAGCACCATCAACAGCAGCAACAACACCATCAACAGCAGCAGCAGCAGCAACAGCAACAGTCGCTGATGCACTCGGCCACATTGCAGTCGCTGCGGCCCTCCAGTCGGGACGCCGCCATACTGTTTCGCGTGAAGAGCGAGGTGCAGCAGCAGGTGGCGGTCGCAGCAGCAGCCGCCTCCTCCGGCCTGCCACATCTGATGCAGCCCTCGGCGGCAGCAGCTGCTGCGGCGGCTGCTCAGCGCATGGTCTGCTTTAGCAATGCCCGCATCAATGGCGTCAAGCCGGAGGTGATCGGGGGCCCGCTCTGCCCCTCGCCGCACCCCTCCTCCTCGTCCTCCTCGTCGCAGCTGTCGCCGCAGACGCCCTCGCAGACCCCGCCCCGCGGCACGCCCACCGTCATCATGGGCGAGAGCTGTGGCGTCCGCACCATGGTCTGGGGCTACGAGCCGCCGCCGCCGTCAGCGGGTCAGCAGCAGCAGCAGCAGCAGCAACAACAGCAGCAACAGCAGCAGCAGCAACACCAACACCAGCAGCAGCAGCAACAGCAACAACACCAACACCAACAGCAGCAGCAGCAGCAGCAACATTGCCTGCAGACCGCTTCCTCGCCCTCGACGGGCTCCATTACGCCCACGCATACGCCGGGTCCGGGTGCGGGTGCGGGTGCCGGAGTGGGGCCGCAGAACAACGAGGAGGCGGCCCAGCTGCTGCTCTCGCTGGGCCAGACTCGCATCCA
This sequence comes from Drosophila pruinosa, assembly GCA_018150935.1. Classification (NCBI taxonomy): domain Eukaryota; kingdom Metazoa; phylum Arthropoda; class Insecta; order Diptera; family Drosophilidae; genus Drosophila; species Drosophila pruinosa. Next base: position 16,727,031 of record JAECWR010000194.1, on the reverse strand, counting down.
GGACATGCGACCGCGTCCGCATCAATTCCGCACACCACACGCCCTCAACATGGAGCGTCTCTGGGCCGGCGACTACTCGCAGCTGCCGCCGGGCCAGCTGCAGGCGCTCAACCTGAGCGCACAGCAGCAATGGGGCAGCTCCAATTCCAACTCCAGTGGCAGCGGACGCTCCTTGGAGGCGCCTCACGAGCCCACGGACGAGGACGATCAGCCGCTGGTCTGCATGATATGCGAGGACAAGGCCACGGGTCTGCACTACGGCATTATCACCTGCGAAGGGTAAGCTAGATCCATTCCTCATTTATTCTCCCACTCACACTCACACTCTTCCCCTCCCCCTCTGCAGCTGCAAGGGCTTCTTCAAGCGCACCGTGCAGAATCGACGCGTCTACACCTGTGTGGCCGATGGCACCTGCGAGATAACCAAAGCACAGCGCAACCGTTGTCAGTATTGTCGATTTAAGAAGTGCATTGAGCAGGGCATGGTGCTGCAAGGTCTGTATGAAGCCTCCTTTCTCCAAAGCAACCTCATCTGTCCAGTCTCATCATAGCCTAGCATTGCCAGTTGGAGTTAGCAATCAATGCTGCTTTGTAATTAGAACAGACAGCTCGTCAGACTGAGATTCATTCATAAAATACTAAATAATATACTAAATGTCGCCTAATGTCTTCCGATCCGAGTACTTGGATTGTCAGTTGGAGTTAGCAATCAATTCTGCTTTTTAATTAGAACAGACATTTCGTCAGACTGAGATTCATTCATAAAATACTAAATAATATACTAAATGTCGCCTAATGTCTTCCGATCCGAGTACTTTGATTGTCAGTTAGAATTGGCAAACAATTTTGCTTTTTAATTAGAACAGACAGCTCGTCAGACTGAGATTCATTTAAAAAATACTAAATAATATACTAAATGTCGCCTAATGTATTCCGATCCGAGTACTTGGATTGTCAGTTAGAATTAGCAAACAATTCTGCTTTTTAATTAGAACAGACAGCTCGTCAGACTGAGATTCATTTTTAAAATACTAAATAATATACTAAATGTCGCCTAATGTATTCCGATTGTCAGTTAGAATTAGCAAACAATGCTCTGACTCTCAATTGAATTAGAACTGGCGGACGAAATAATTAAATAAATAAAACATACTGAAAACATACTGCAATAAACTGACATTTAAACAACTTAACTAAATAGAGTAGAAGAAGAATTTGTTTCAATTATTGACATGAAAACACAGCAGAGAAACGTAAAGCAGTAATCGACTTTAAATGTGTAATAATAGTACAGAATATTATGCATTTAAAGCAGATTAAAAACTTAACTTTGGACATTTTATTATTTAAACATTTGCAAAGCAATAGTCATTAAATTACAAATGGTTGCAATGGGGAAATTCTACAATATATGACTGTAAATCGAGCTAGGCTTGCATCATCTTCATAGCGCCACTTGAGGTGGCGAGCGAATGCTTTTGTGGCTCACTGTACTAATATGACTTTCGCTTTTGCCTTCCGATCCCTGGCAGCCGTGCGGGAGGATCGCATGCCAGGTGGACGCAACAGCGGAGCTGTCTACAATCTCTACAAGGTCAAGTACAAGAAGCATAAGAAGACCAATCAGAAGCAGCAGCAACAGCAGCAGCAGCAACAGCAGCAACAACAGCAGCAACAGCAGCAGCAGCAGCAACAGCAACAGTTGCTGTCGCCCATCCATCATCATCATGGAGCGGCGGGACACGGACATCCGGCGCAGTTGTCGCCACATCATCTGCTCTCGCCGCAGCAGCAACAATTGGCGGCAGCCGTTGCCGCTGCCCAGCATCAGCATCAGCAATCGAAGCTGCTGGCGGCGGGACACGCCGGCTCAGGGGATCTGAAGCCAATGTTTTTGGGGCCCGTGTTGAAGGCGGAGCACCTGCAGGCGCCGCCAATGCACAGTCCAGCACAGCAGCAGCATCAGCAGCAACAGCAGCAGCAGCAGCAGCAACAGCAATCGTCGCCGCATCTGTCGTTGTCCTCCCCGCATCACGTGCCGCCAACTGGCAGCCAGCAACAGCAGCAGCAGCAGCAGCAACATCATAACCATCACCAGCAACAGCACCAGCAACAACAGCAGCAACAGCAGCAGCAACAGCAGCAGCAGCAACAACAGCAGCAGCAGCAGGCATCGCTGCCGGCACATCTGATGAATGGCACCATACTGAAGACTGCACTGACCAATCCCAGCGAGATTGTCCACCTGCGACATCGCCTCGACTCGGCGGTCAGCTCCTCGAAGGACAGACAGATCTCGTATGAGCATGCACTCTCCATGATACAGACGCTGATCGACTGCGATGCGATGGAGGACATTGCGACGTTGCCGCACTTCAGTGAGTTCCTCGAGGACAAGTCGGAGATCAGCGAGAAGCTGTGCAACATTGGCGACTCCATTGTGCACAAGCTTGTGTCGTGGACCAAAAAGTTGCCTTTCTACTTGGAAATCCCCGTCGAAATTCACACCAAGCTGCTCACCGACAAATGGCACGAGATACTCATCCTTACCACGGCAGCCTATCAAGCGCTGCATGGCAAACGCTCCTCCGCCTCGACGGCGGCATCCACGACGAGTCCTAGTGGAGGCGGCGGCGGCGGCGGCGGCGGCAATGCCAACAACAGGCACGGCTCCCCAGCACCAACATCGACGCCAACGGCGACACAGTTGCCGATGCCGTTGCATAAGGACGATCCCGAGTTTGTCAGCGAAGTCAACTCGCATCTGAGCACCCTGCAGACCTGCCTCACCACCCTCATGGGACAGCCCATTGCCATGGAGCAGCTGAAGCTTGACGTGGGTCACATGGTCGACAAGATGACCCAAATCACGATCATGTTTCGCCGCATCAAGCTCAAGATGGAGGAGTACGTCTGTCTCAAGGTCTACATATTGCTGAACAAAGGTACGTCCTTTCCACTCCCCGCTCAATCTTCTCCATTCACACCCTCTCTCTCTCTTTCTCTCTCTCTCTCTCTCTTTGGCTCCATCAGCAGAAGTGGAACTGGAGAGCATACAGGAACGTTACATTCAAGTGCTTCGCTCCTATCTGCAGAGCTCGTCGCCCCAGAACCCGCAGGCGCGTCTCAGCGAACTGCTCTCCCACATACCCGAGGTAGGCAGCCCAACAACTAACAGTCAATCAGTCAATCAACGAGAAAACAAATCTATTAATTAACTAATCAAAACAACCAAATCAACTTAATCGATCAATCACAAGCAGTTTATTCTGTTATCATGCAACTAGACAAACAGTTAATCAATAAATCATAGAACGAATTTATCAATCAAACACCCATTGTATAATCATCAACACCCAATCAACTTGTCAATCATCAAGCTGCTAACTTCAGTTTAACAACTCAATCAATATGCCCCATAAGTTTAGTCATTTAACCATCAATCATTCTAGCATTTTCATCTATTAGACAGATACATTAGAACACATTTTATTAAGTCAATCACATCAAGGTTTCAATCATAGTCGTCAATCAATTCATGAATTATTCCATATCAATTCAATGAGTTCCCTAAATGATTGTCTATTAACATACAGTTGGTCAAGCAATTGGTCAATCACTTGCATCCATAAAGCCACTGATGCGTCAATCAATCAATCATTCATTTAGTAAATCAATCAAGTGATATCTTCTGTGTACAGTCATGCATTTATTTGTGCATTTATTCAGTAAATCAATCAAACATTGCTATAAAGCAAACTTCAAGCGAATGATCAATCAAATAATCGATCGATCGAATTAGAAGTTAAGTAAATAAATTGCACATGCAATCATTGGGAGAATCATTCCATAGAAATTGATTGAAATCAAAGCGTCAATCTGTAAATAGTACTATTCTCAATCAGACATTCAATCAATCCATTTGATTGCAGATCCAAGCGGCTGCCAGTTTGTTGTTGGAAAGTAAAATGTTCTACGTGCCCTTCGTGCTTAACTCGGCGAGCATAAGGTAGCAAATGCTTGAGCACGGCCTGCTGCCAGCCACAAATCATCAGCCGTTGCCAGCCCACAGGCAGCAGCAACATCAACAGCAACAGCAACAGCAGCAGCAGCATCAGCGACAGCCACAGCAACAACACGAGCAATCGCAACAGCAACAACAACAGCAGTTGACGCCGCGTCGCAGATCGAAGCCACAGCAGTTGCAGTTGCAGGCACAAGCTCAGGTTGCTATGCTGCTGGATCTGCCCAAGATCAAGATCGAAATTGGAGCGACAGAGCAGCAGACACAAGAGCAACAGACGCAGCCGCAGCCGCAGTCGTTGTCGCTCCCATTAGCGGTGCTGCCGTCGACAACAACAACAACCTCGTCCTCATCGATTCTGAAGAGTTCGTTGCTGAGTGGCGCGGCAGCAACATTGGCCACGCTAACAGCAGCTGCCGATCAAATAGCGCGCAACTCAGCAACAGCAAAGACAATCGATGCGGTCAACAGCAACAGCAACAGCAGAAACATCGGCAGGAGCAATGCCACAACAGCAGCAAACCCCAACAACAATAGCAGCAGCAACAGCAACAGTAGCAGCAACAGCAACAGCAGCTTAGAAGAGAGCAAAAGACTTGAACATCAACAGCAACAACAACAGCAACAACAACAACAACAACAGTACACATCAATTTTACAAACGGCCTTAATGTCACAACGTCCAATGGCAGCTGCCACATTAACAACAACATCATCAACAGGCACAACATCTTCATCGACAGCAATAACATCGTCATCACCATCAACAAGCCCAACAATTGCTGGCGCTTCAACGAGAGGAACAACAACGACAATGACGACTGCAGCAAAAACAACAGAAACGCCACCGCCAGCACATGTGCTTAAAACGGCGGTGACATTGGCCACCCTAAGTGAAATAGCAACAGAGCGCCAGCAGCAGGAACAGCAGCAGCTGCTGGCGATGCAGCAGCAGCAACAGCAACAGCAAGATGCGCAAAAACTGCCCAGAAGAATAATCAATTTGACAAGCAACACTGCCACAGGCCCAGTAGCAATAACAATCACTGCCAAACCAATGCCCAAGGCCTTGGAGTTGCGACAACGCAACAGCAACATTAACTGCCACACCAGTAACAACAACAGCAACAGCAACAACCACAACAACAATAAAAGTCAGTGTCAGAGTCAAAGTCAGGCGAATGGTAAGCAGCTCAATTTGTGATCCATGCCAGCAGCTAATATTCCATACCAATTGCCAGCAGCAACATCAGTGGCCACAGCAACATTGTTGCCCAATGGCAACTGTGCCCACGTGCAAGCAACAACAACAGCAGCACCAGCAGCCAGCACGGCGACAATTCACACTCAAACGGATGAAATGTTGCTGGCAACGAACAATGTTGCAATAGCAACTGCCACGCCAACGCCAACATCATTAGCAAAGCGCCCAGCAATGCAACAGCAACAATGGACTGCCGTGTCGACGACGACGACACAAACACAAACACAGCCACAACAGCAACAACTGCAACAACAACCAGCAACAATACCACATACAACAACAACAACAACAACCACAGCACCACACTGCAACAACATCAACAACACTAATAATAGCAACATCAACAACAACATTATTAATAATAATAATTATAGTAATATTAATAATTATAATGCCGCCGCCGCTGCCACGCCCATGCGCCCGCCTACGCGCACGCCCGTGACCTCAGCTTCTGTTACTGTAGTTGTGTTCAAAACAATGTTACCTGATGACTGAATTATTTTAGAATCGTACACTTAAAGCATGTTTTTTATTATCATTATTATCGATTACTGACTACCAATTACCGATTACCAATTACCAATTACTGCTATCAATTAACGATTATTACTACATGCATAACAAATGTAGAGAGCGGTAGAGAGAGAGAGAGAGAGAGAGAGTGGGAGAAAGAGAAGTAAAGTGAGAGAGAGGGAAAACGATTGAAGCAGATTGAGCATTATTGTATTTGCGTATTTTTACTTAGTTCGCCCGAAACTTGTTAGATCTTATAATCGTAGTGAACCTAACCTACAAATGTATATCCTAAAGCTAATCCCAACCTAGAAACTAGCACAGTCTGCATAACCCGCACACACACACACACACACACACACACATACACACACGCTGAACCGAACAACCCAAGCAGAGAACACAAGACTGCAGAGAGCGAAACGGAAAGGAAAGGAAACGAAACGTAACGAAACGAAACGATAACGCAATGAAATGGAACAGTTTGGTTCGATTCGGTTCGGTTTTTGAGCTGGATTCCTGTGGTTCAAACGGCATTACGCAGAATGTGTTTTTTACTAAATAAATTATACTTCTACTATATTATTTTAATACACACTCACACACACACACATACACACGAAAGTTTTATTATAAACATATATGTATAAATAACAAATTCTATTTGTATAGTTTTTTTTTTATTGTGTGCAAATTTTAAAGGAAAAAAATGTAAGAAAAAAACTAAAAGAAAAAAAAGCAAAAAGAGAAAATACAAAAAACTTAATTTAAGTGTTAACATGAGATCAGTTAGGAAGAGCAAGTGCGAGTGCGAGATAGAGCAAAACGAGTAGCCACACAGACACACACTCACTCACTCACACTCACACTCACACACACAGCTAATGAGAATGTGCATTGTTGAGTGCAAATGATTGCAAATTTTTTTTTATATATATACAAAAAATAAATATATAATTAAATATACATAATATATATGTACACAGATCTGAATAGCGTATACAATATGTTGTATGTATGTATGAATTATAAAGCAAAGCAAAGAAAAATCAACCACATAAAGTATATATACCTGCGTACACACACACACATACATATATACATACATACATATATAAATATACATAGAAAAGTCGTATTTAGCTAGTTTTTACTCGATTCGTTTTTAAGTACTTTTTGTAGAGAAATTCACACACACTCATACACACACAAATAGGCTGCAGGCTGCGTTGCAGTGGCGTAACGGGTGAGAAGAGAAGGAAACATGGGCCAAGAGGGGTAAGGGCGTAGGGCGCACGCTTATCGTTATCGAGTCGCGATAATCGATAATTGATCAATTGCAAATTTTCTACTTTAAATTATTAAAATGGCATATTATGTAATGTTAGTTTAATGAACTACAAATAAACACACACACTGGCATACATACTACTACATATACTATATACAATACACACACACACACACACACACACTATATTTAACAGCCTTTGGCACACACACACACACACACATACACACTTATACAAGCCCACACACGCCCGCTTACTACATACTACATTTAAGCATAAGCATAAATACGCATTATATTAAAGAAGCAGAACCGAAAGAGAAATGAAAAGAAAAGTGTGCATACAAGTTATACATCTATTTGTATGTTTGTATGTATGTGTATACACTTAAAACTAATTATAGTTATTCATTTATATACTATATATATATATATATTAAAACTCTATTTTTTTTTTATTATTATTATTAATATAATGATTATGATTATTATATATATGTAGGTACTTGTGTGTATATGCTTATATACATATACATACTAAACATAATTACGCATAGTGCATATATATATATATATATATATATATATATATATATGTATATATGTATATATATATACATATACACATACACATACATATGCATATGCTTATACATTTACATATGTATAGATATGTTATGCAACTGTGTAAATCCTTTTTTATCGCGATCGCGTCGTCGTCGAAATACCCTAAACGCCCTACGTATTTTTGGGCATAACATCAATGCCGATTGTTATCGATATCGTCGCACTACCATTTATTGTAAATGTATTAATTTTGTTGATTTTTTTGCTGTCTGTATACATTTTTTTTAACAACATTTTTAATAAATGTAATTCTTAAATATTTTCATTTTTATTTTCCTTTTCCACATCCTCAACACTCCAACGCCACACACACATACACACACCCTTGATTCCCAGAAACTGCAATTGGAAAGTACTTCGACTGCTTGGAATTGTCCTTGAAAAGTTCCAGCTTGGATTTGGCTTATTGCATGAAATCGTTGCCTACTTTTAGGGAACATTTTCAATTGAAATTGTTGAAAAGGCATTAGGTAAATTTGTTTATAGGAAGAGATGTCAACCCAATTCACAACGGATCGTTAATCAATTCCCCTATTGAAAATATTTGCAAAGCTCGTTCAATTGACCAGGACAATATTCGTAACGACCAAACTAGAAATATTATTAAAATTGGCTTCTTAACACGTACACACATTGTTTGTAAACAATATTATTATTTATTATTTATAAGGTCTGATTTCTTAGCATACGAATCGCCAATCTGTAAATGAAAGAGAGGAATATGATTAATTAGATATGTTAGCAGCTGAAAGTCCTCAATCATCCAATTTCGCTTGACCCATATCCAATATATTCGCTCTCTCACTCACCAACCCTCACCCGGACACACCTACACACACAAATAAACATAAACACACATATACATATAGTAGATACCCACATAGCCAGAGGAAGAAAGTCGAAGAAACATAATGCGTAATCTATGTAGCTAAGAAAAGTTTAAAGCATGAGTCTGACATGAAATTGCCTTCAAGTTGTTTTCAAGATTTTCAGTAGAGTGTTTTTTTAACAGAAGTAAACGTAAAATGATGAAAAACGACAAGAATTAATATTTAAAGGACACAGCATAATATACATAAGTACTTAAGGACATGTATCAAATTTAATGAAAATAAAGGCAAACATTAATAACACTAGCATTTTTTGTAAGGCATAGCATAGACACACAACATATGCATCTGGATACAATATGATGAAAGGAAAAACAAAATAAAAAAAAGGAGGATAACGATAATGATCGAGATGATAGACGATGATGATACCATATTTTTGCACTGCGTGTTATCAAATAAGTGTTAGGCATTAAATTGTAACTGTATTGCATTGCATTGCATTTGAGCTAGCAATGGAAATACACTCTACCATAAAAATACATACACGTACATACATAAATCGTATATATCTAGCTTAGCAGCCAGTTATATCCAGTTAAACCACATATAAAATATATTACATACATACATATGCATAAGCAAGATACGAGAAGAGTTGCACTGACAATGGCACCAGCAGATCCAATCTCAATCTTAATGTTTTCCCCCTTACCCTAAGCCAGCCAGACCATCTTATACAATTTGGTGTCCTTTCTTCGGTTTTGCTTTAATGTCTTTGTAAATACAAATAATGAGTAGCGAGTGACGAGTAAGATCTAACGATTTGCAAGTATAGAAAAGAACTTTTGAAATCTGATTTATTGTTAGACTTCATTAAAAGCACCACCGGAAAGGCAGCCATTTTGCATTATCCTGGCATCCGTAACGATTAGTTAGCCAATTTTAAAGACAAACACAAATGAAAGAGAAGTAAGAAGTCCATTCCATAACCATACGCACATACCAAACCAAAAACAAAAAAATTTTAGATGATCCTAAGTAGTACTCACTTAACCACGGGCAGCACTCACAGAACATGATTATACACTACAACCATATGTACGCCGACAAAAATGCTCAAACCAAAGATACATATTGCTTGCATTAATATATAGAAATGGAGAGCCATATATACTGATTAATCAGCGTGAAATGTGAATGCCAGTTGCGAGAGGAGTAACAACTTTTTATGGTGCTTAACTCGATCTTGAGAACAAATCCCCCAACACTTACATACATAGTCGATAATCGATAAACCTACAACTCAAACAATGGGACTGATGCAATAAAAGCTAATAAAATACATATATATATACTATATATATATATATATATATACAGTCGATATTATCTGGCATTTTTCAACTTGATTTCACACAATGACAACAATAAAAAATAAACAAATTATATGAATGAACAAAATTTATAATAATAACGATAATTACAATGAAAATAATGTAGATCCTTCCATACGTTAAAGAATAATCATCGTCCTGTGGAAGTTCTGGGCGTTCTAAATACGTTCAGGGATCTAACAGAGAAATAAATGCCATTGTTACTCTTTAAACATTTTTTGTGTATACCCAATTAGCGAAAGGATGTAAACAAAAGCAAAACCAAGGAAATTATATATTAATACTGTTTTTTCGTAGATTCAAATGGATTCTACTTACTGTACGAGTGCCCGTCCAAAAAAAAATTTGGACTGGGCTCATACCTTTTATATAAGTATACAACACATATGTATGGTTTTTGTTTATTTTTGGGATTTGATATGAATGTTACTTGATGGATTAGTGATCGTTTGATAGTGAAAAAGATGAAAAACCAAAGTATAATTTAACATACATATATTTGATGTAATTACAATAAATGAATGCGAATACGAATGATCTGAAAGAAACCCAAATGAAATGTTAGCAAATAAACAAATGACAAAAATTCGAATGAAAAGGAAAATGAAAAATGATGATAAAAAAGGAACTATGCCCATAATTGAGAATTTTTAAGCACGATTCGAGGTCACACACATAAATTTAATAAATTACACATGTATTAATAATATTAATATAATATAAATTAATGAAATGAAATGTATTTACGAATAAAGTTAATATTATCACATGAAATGTGTACAACATTTGACTTTATTTTCATCACTCTTTACACAGTTATTCTTCCTCCCTGTAAACCTAACTTACCCATTCTAAACTACATGACAATTGGAATGTATTCACATTATTTATTTTAAAATTTCTGCTGTAAATTGTGGTTCCATAACAATCTTGAATTCTTTCATTGGTTTCACATTTGCCTCATTGTTTATAAAGTCCCTGTGAATATATTAATTAAAGATTTGTTTTATATTTGGAGACTATTGCGACTTACTCTTCGTTGGCTAGCGTCACATTAATGCGATCCGTGGATACGCGTGTGGGTCTTATCGCGCCGAAGAAGTCTGTAATGGGGACCTTGTGTGGATCGCGACGATATAGATCCTTGCGCACGCCGACAGTCGATATGCACACACGCTTGGGGCACACTTGCAACTGTAAAATAAGTACAATTGAGTTGTAAACATATGTGAGCATCATGATTCTAACTTGACTTACAAATTCGCCAATTGTCCGCTTGCTGAAGGGCTGCACCTTCTCCAGAAACTCGAGGGCATAGTAAGTGTAGCGATCGATCATGTACACGCCAATAGAAGGATCCACGTGATGCTGCAAAGAAGATATTACTTATCGAGTAAAGAAATTAAAGAGTTGGACCTACGGATAGTGAGTCCTCGCCAACCAGACTACTGGCAACTGCCAGCACATTGGGTGAGGTAAACTTCTCATAGAGTGATGCCGCCTGGCAAGTATCAACCATAAAGAATAGCTCATTATAACTGAAACAAACATTGTGATTAGACTTTAGGCTGCCAGCAAGATGAAATATATGTGCATACCGCTTCTTTTCCCACATCTGCTGTATGCCATCGGCCAGCTCCTGACTGGTTATCTCTTCTGAGTCTTGGAATTTTAGAAAACCATCGCCACCATGTCCCGTTAAATAGATAAGCACATTGCTGCCAGCGTCTGAGAGCAGCTTCTTCGAACGTGCTGTGCCATTTTGTGTACGTCCTGTAAGCAGGCGCACAAAATTCTCTACGGTTACTTCGTAGCCACGATAGTCAACCTCAACATCATCGCCATAAACATTAATATGTTGATTGGCATTGTTGTAGACCTGACCCGGACGAGGATTGCGAGCATTGCATGCCATATCGTCAGCGATCATAAGAATAATTTGCGAGTCTGGTATACCCAAACGTTTTACGGAGCGGTAAATGGACAGCACATTGGCGACATGACGGTAGTTGAACCAGAACCGTGATGCATCCACGAGCACTGCCCAGTTGTTTGTATGAGTCGAACGTTGAGCGGCGTCCACATATGCCTCCGGTAGCATAGATGTTTCCTGCAAATACGTCAATTATAATTATTTTGCTAATATTTAGTCTTCATTCACTCACATGTTTCGCGGTGCAGCCTAAAGTAAAGGTAAGCACTAAAATAAATCTTTGCAGTAGCATTTCAATTTGATTAAATCTAAATTTGCTTTAATTTTCAGTAGCCGGCGTTGAGCCAGCCCTGTTCCTGTTCAGAGCTGCCAATTATATTGTGAAAAACAGCTGTGCGAGCTGCTACCGGTCTGGCAACTCGCAGCTGTGCAAACTAATGTTGATAAATGGTAATTTTTTCAATGCAATTTTTGAATATAAAAATTACATTTATGAATCATTTCTGGCTTAAAACATATAGTTCATATGCTCAGCAATGTGATGATAGCTAGAAAAGCATCTAATCCTAACTGTAAGGGTCATAAAAAAGCAATAGAAAAGTGCCAGTGACGCTTTTATACAATCCAATATGGCGTAAAATTACAGACGAAGAGAGAATTGAGGCAAAAAAAAAAAAAACAGCACGTCAGCCGACAACATTTCGGATTCATGCATATGTACGTATGTATGTATATGCATGTAGATATGCCGATGTAAGTGTATAGGTATTATTTGTAATTGTATGTATAGAAAATACAAAGTCATTTGACTTTTCTCATGGCGAACTAAAGAAAATTAAAATGAAACAACAGCAATGTTCAAGAAAAACTCTCTGAATTCGCCGCAAACATCTCGCAATCGCGATCATGGCACTCTCACCATCTCTCTCCTGTTCTTAACGATTCTCCCTCTCTGATTCACGTGGGTTTTCATATGTATGTATAAACATACATACATATGTATGCATGAATTGGGTTTGGTTTCTCTTAGTTTTGGGCGAATATGTGTGTGTTTTTCACCATTTCGCGATGAGCTTGAGCTTTGCCGGAAGTTTTCTTTTCATTTTTCATCCGTTTATTGTCGTACATTATGGCTTCCCACTGATATTCGTACGTAAATACGTACATACATATGTATGTTTATCATCGTTTCTGCTTTGCCTTGAGATTCATGGCTGATAGCTGCGTGGCATTTGTCGGCCATTGCGTTTTCCAATTTGTATTGCCTTCATCGCTTACATACATATGTACATTCATACATACATGCATATAAAATGTTTGTCTACGTATGCGAGTGTGCACATGTACATAAATGTGGCTGTCAGAGCGGACAAAGTTTCTACATGCCATTACATATTTTATGTGCATACACGTACATTTTGTTGTACGCTTACACCGATATATATGTAGAAAGGTGAAATTAATCGAGGGGGTGTACTGCAAAAGCCTGCAGCAAACACTTTAATGGCGTCTTTTTCCACTTAGATACATAAATGAGTTCGAATGTGTGTGTGTGTGAATGACACAAATTTATCGATATTTTAGATACCACTCAGATAAATTGTCAAGGAGTGGAGAGTGCGAGGGCCGAATGTAATTTATACCGACCATTTAACTTAACTCATCCTACCATAAGGACATTTACTAATATTAAAACACAAAAGCTCAATGTCAACAAACCTTGGCAATTCACTGTAATCAATACGTAATATTCCGTAATTAAATGGGTCAGATATAACGCTTATATAAAAAAAAGAGTCAAGCTCAGAAAGTAATGCAATTATCCCAGTTTTCCACTATCCCTTTGACCTTGAACTACTTGAAAGACCCAGGAAAGTCACGTTTCTTTACCATTATGTATATACATATATACGTATATATGAACTACATACATACGTACAATGCACATATGCATGTAAACTTGCATGTGTTGAGTATTGTTAACGAGATTGCTGATATAGTGGCCTATTGATTTTCCCTCTGCCCTTTGTTCGAGTCCAAAGAGCACAATGAGGCATTTTTCAAAGCAATTAAGTTTTTTGTCTTTAACCCACATACACAAGCAGGTGTGTGTACGAATGTATGTGTATCATGAATATGAAAACAGGACTCCATCTACCACTTGCAGGATTGTCCACTTCACTCAGCAATGCTCACTTGAGCACGTCACAACAACAAAAGCGACAGAGTAGCGTCGCCCTTTGCCGTCGTGCTTTCGTTTACTAATACTACAACCTAATAACGCAAAATACTCATTTGTACGTACATACATATCAATAAGTATGGTACATGTATTTATGTCCATACATCAGAATGGATGTATGAAAAATAGAAACATTAATTTAGATTGGAGTGCGCAAATGGTTTTTATTGTTGTGCAAATAGTCAACGAAACTCGGATATTCGGGACTTTGACATTTTCGCCATATTTGAAAATAAATCCACTCCCTCTGTCATTTCCGATAAAAGAAAAAGAAAAACAACAACAGCAACAGAAGAGAGAGAACTAGTGACAGACGCAGCAGCAACTGTCGAAGAAAATCAGCGACAAAAGCGATATGAATAAATGAATTTGCATACGAAAAAGCAAAGCGAAAAATCAGCAGCCACATCAGGCGAATCGAAGTACATAATATTGTGTTCCATAAGCTGCCTGAAAGACTTTAGTTTAGTTTTATTGCTACCCCCAACCGACGACCAAGCATTTGCTCTTAGCATTTGGCATAGTCCTTGCAGTAGTCGTGCGGCAGGCCAAAACCAGCAACGAGACTGAGTCTAAAACAAGTAAGCATAATATTGCAGACCCAATGGTCGACTTCTGTGTACCCTACAATTATTTTGACCCATTTGAACCTGTGCTTAAATAAACTATTGTACGTGTGCAACAAAACTTCCAGATATAGCGAAACAAATATCGATATATTAATTGAACGAGCACAATATACAGTAATAATTAAATATATTGATACTTATGCTAGTAACTTATGTGCAATTTTTGTAGCCTTTTTTTGTTTATTATACATAGTTGTGCGCTTCTAAGTTTTGGGCGATTTTGTAGAGCATAAAAGTATCTAAGAGATAGCACTTGCATGTGGTCGAGGTAGAGTCGGCGGCGAATACATATTTCGCCGCTGTGACGCGCTCTCTGGTTCTCTTGGTCGCTCTCGCTCTCTTTGACATGTTGTCCGCTGCCATTTTGCCTTGTTATTTCACTTCGTACCGTGTTTGCGTTCACAACTCTGTCGGTTCGGGTTCTGCATTTTATTTTATTATTATTATTTTTTTTTTGTTTTTCCCTGCTTTGGCTTGTGCAGTTTATTTGTATATAAAACTGACCGCGTTTTCACCGACTTTGAATTCTAATTCGAATTCGAATTGATTTCAGTTCAATTGAATAACAATAAATGCGGAAAATTCGCAAATGATGCGAAGGCGACTTTGAAAAAAGAGAATTAAGTAAGTATCGTCGTTGTGGCTGTCTGCCTCTTGTGTTTCAGTGTGAGTGCTTGTGTATGTGCGTATGTACTGCTTGTGTGTTTGTATCAGTGTCGGTGAGTACACACATGCATTAATATCTTTGCATGTATGTGTACATGGCAAATCATTCGCAAACAAAAATGCTCCATGCATAATTAAAAGAAAACTTTAAATGTAATCTTTTCAAATTCAGAACAAACTTAAAAGCTAACGGCAACAAACAAAAACATTGACAAATGTGCATCATAAATCTAAATTGAACAATATTCAATCACAACAATGAAATCAACGACTAGTTTATTGACAAATAACTAAAAATCTCAAACAGTGTACTTGCCAATTTATGTGGCATTTGCAGCAGGTGAATATTTTGCGGGAGCATTTGGGGTTACTTGAACAGTTTCAGTTTTCCCCGGCCACCTGCTGGCGTCTCAATCGTTCCCTTTCTAAGACAGTTTCCAAACTTGTCCTTGGAATTCGACGCAATTTACATAAAAGTCACACATATTTTGTATATAATACAGAGGCATTCCCGTCTTATCAACTTGTTTATCCTTACTGATGTGTTGCCACAATGAGTTTTGGTTTTGCATCCTTTAACTGACAACTGCTAAATATGCAAGATAAAGTGGCAGAGTAACTGTAAGTGTTTTGCGGTTGTTGCACACACACACATTTGCATAAGTGCATATAAATAATAAACGTTCAACCTGGTACGATCTATCGAAATTCAAAATGTTAAATCAGGCGCTAAATGTGATTTACAGTGTGACCAGTATAAATGTATGAATTGCAACTCGTTAATATTAAATCAAAATTGAGACATTTGATTTCGCAACGTGTGTTTGCTTTACATTAATTTATTTGTTTGATAAATTAAAACTAAAAAGAAAAAAACACTGAATGTACTTGTCGATTCCTAGTCGGATACTTTTTACTAGATATAGATATACTGTTTCACATTCATATTTTGAATATGGAATGAATGAAATTGTAACAATTTTATTTTCACACATATTTGCGAACCGTAAAATCATCAATACACATTTTTTAAATTAAGTACTTTGAGATGTGTCCACCTGTAGTACATCCGATATAGAGGCGATCAAGTTGTGTATTACTCACAACAGTAGCACATACAACAAACCACAAGTTATACTTCAATATAAATTTATTTACAAACAAATTTGCAATAGTGCGGCTTTTAGTAACCTCAATTTAAACTTCAACATAAATGTTTCCAAATTCTTACAATTGTTTGTTGAATCGACGTGAAACATCGATATCGCGGTGATATGAAGATATATCGCGAGCGGTGCACGATACTTTTGGTGATATCGATATTTTACCCCTACATCCCTGCGGCAACGCTGTGCACACAGTAGAAGCCAGATTTGGTGGAAAACGGACCAACATTTAAAACAAAAGTAAATGGGTGTTGTTATATTTAAAAGCGATAGAAAGTCAGTGTCGGAAATTTGGCAAGCATTAAGGAAAATGTGCAAATAGTTAAAAGAAAATTGAAACCAAAGCACCGGGAGTATTTTTGGCTGCTACGTGCGCGTGCGTTTGTAAGTGTTTACAATTGCATTTTGGTTTAATGCTTAATTCATTGCTTTTTTTCTTTTTTTTTTTTTTGCATACTCACGGCTGAGACTTTGTTGCAAGCGTGTGTGTGTGTGTGTGTGGTAAATTTTTGGTGTCTTTTGTGATTCGTGCATTATGTATACTTCATTTTGAGTTTGTTATTTGCGATTCGCTTTTATTTCCTTTATTCGCTGTTTGTTGTCGCTGTCATTTATGTGTCTGCTTCCCATTGCTTTCGTTGCAGAGGGTGGTGGCGGCTTCGGCTTGTCATTTCACTGAGAGCAGCAAAGTGTTTGTGTTTCTTGCTTGATGTTCGATTCCAGAAGAAGCGTACGTGCAAGTGTGTGCGTGTGTGTTGTATCTGTGTTGTTAAATCGGTTCATGCTTGTGTGGGGGTAAAGTGGAAGTGGGAAATGGAGACCGAGTTTCTCCTGTGCCGCTGCTGCAATTGCAATTGAAATTGCTGCAGCCCAAGAATCGACATAGACGTCGAAGGTCGTGTAGCTGCAGATAAATACTCGTATAACCAATTCTGTTATGCTCACTCTCTTCCTCTCTCTCTCTACTCTTCTTCGGTCTGTCTTTGTGTGCTGTCGCTCTCTGTTGACAGGCAGCGCAAAAATGGCGCTTGTCATTTCGCACGCGCGTCGTGCCGTCGCTACGTTTGCCTTCGTTTGTTGATCGTTGTCTATGGCAATTAATAAATAGGATTAGCGATAGGACAACGAGACAAAAACATAATTCGGTTCGACTATTTTGCTTCAATTATGCGCCATGTGCTCTGGTATCCCATTTGTTTTCCCCAGTATTCGGATCCTTAGTCTTGGGTTTTGCAATTTGTGTGCGCTCACAATTCGAATGGCACAACAAGCAAAGCAAAGCTGTGCTCACTCAGCAGCAGCTAGTAATATTATGGTGTCTTCTGGTTGCCCCAGCTGACGTTGCTTTCAAACTCGTTTTGTTAGATGAGGTGAATAGCGAGGGGGGTACGGGGCTCCAATGGAGTGGAGTGTGAGATTAAGATTGACAGTCACAGTGCGACGCGTGTAATACTATCGCAGCTTTCTACTTATCCTGCTTCCTCTTTCTCATTGCTCATTGATCTTCCTGTTCCCTTTTGGCTGACTGCCAATACGGACCACATGGCGTATGCGCAACATTCTAAACTTGCATGTATGTATTTATTATTATACAAAAATCTGGCATAATTGAAAGCAGCACGCGTATCGTGCATCGCATTGTATTTAATTTATTTATTATAAGTATTGTGTTTTTTGGTGTCATCCCCAGGTAGTCAACAACAACAAATGGGACCAAATTATAACAACGATTTCAAGTGTTTACAAGTGCAGCTAGAGATTTCTCATATACACACGGACCGCCAGCAGCAGCAGGAGCTGGAAGAGCAACAGCTGGCGAGTGTAGCGAAAGCGTCAAAATAGGAGCGTCGACATCGTCGGCAGCAGCGTCACCAGCTTTGCCCCGTGACGGCTTGAGGATGTCGGCGCGCAAACCAGCGATAGCAGCAATAGGAACAACAACAGCAGCAGCAAAGCCCGACAACAATAATGTAGCATCATCGCCCACTCTTGAGATGGACACATCTCAAGGGAGCGGCGAAGAAGCAGGAGCAGCTGACTGGGAAGCGGGAGAGACGGCGACAGCGACTGCGGAGGAAGCAACAGCTGAAGATGGTATAACACTTGCAGGCTCAACAACAGCGACAGCGCATGAGACCGAGCAGGAGCCGGAGAACGAGAAGGAAAAGGAGAAGGATGGGGAAAGTGGAAAGGCTGTGCCCTCGATTACAGAAAGTGGGTCGCCCAAAAAGTCGTTCGATCTGGGATTGGGAATTGCCACCACAAAGATTTTACGCAACACGCGGCTTTCATCGCCGCTGCTGCTCAGCTCTGGAAGCGCCAGCGTGTCTGGTGCAGGTGGCAGCGATGGCGAAGAGTTGCCCAGTGCTAGTAGTGGTGGCAGCAGTCAGAGAAAGGGCTCAGCGGATCGTCAGATCATACGAGGTCGCAAGTCCATTAAGGAGCTGCGCGAGGCGAAGCTGCTGGACGAACAAAATGTGAAGGATGAGGCCACCTTTGAGGTGGAGTCCTTTGGGAACGCTGCCATTGCGCTTGAGGAGCCAAAGGAATCAAAAGAAACAAAAGACAATGCCAAGTCAACGGACAGCAAGGAGACGAAGGAAAAGGACAAGGACAAGGAAAAGGAAAAGGAATCGACGCCAACTCCTGCACCTGCAAGAACTTGTACTCCCACTCCCCCTCCCGCACCCGCTCCCGCTCCTGCTTCCACTCCCGCGACCTGCAATCGCGTCACTCGCAAAGCCCATGCCCAGGAGCTCGCCATGGCCATCAACAACACACGCGTCACCCGCAATCGCCGTCAATCCTCGACGGTCAACAACGAACCACAGTTGCCTGCGCGAGGTCGCCGAAAAAAGCCAGCACTGCTCAAGCGCAAGCGCTCCAGCGAGGACTCCGAGCTAACGCCCAAGTACGCCAAGATCGAGGTCAAGGAGGAGGAGGATGACCTCGACTCGAGCGTGGCCTCGCTGGTCTCCGATGAGGTTGCCACTCCCAAGTCAACCAGTACGATCAGCATTAAGCTGGAGCTGCCCGAATCCGAGGAGCAGCACACCACCGCCACCGCCATCGCCTCGCCCGCTGTGGCGTCACAGCAGCAATCGGCCAGTCGACGTGGACGCGGCAGACCCCAAACAAGGGTCACGCCTGTTAGCACCAGCACCAGCACACGCGCCACACGGCACAGCAAGGCGGGATCGCCTTGCCTGTTGGCGTCCACGCCCACGGAGCCGACGGCGCCCAAGCGTCGCCGCGTCGGCTCCTCAAATCGCAGCCTCTTGATCGCCAAGGCGGCCAGCTCCTCGCATGGCGGCGGCGACGAGGACTCCAAGGATAGTCTCGCCTCTAGCTCCATGGACGATCTGCTGCTGGCCGCGGCCGAGATCAAGCAGGAGAAAATGACAATTGACTTTGACGAGAGTCTTGATGCCGCCGCCATCACAAAGACCACAGACCCGCAACCCGAGCCAGAGCCAGAGTCTGCTGAGGACGCCACAGCTGCCGCCAAAGCGACATGTTCCAATGGCATCGAACCGCTAACGATCGACACCGATCCAGATCCAGATGCAGACACAGTCAAAACCGCTGTCGGGGATGAGCTAGAGCAGCAGGCGGCTACCGAGGTTGCTGCCAAGGCCTCGGTTGAGGATGCGATCGATGGCAATCCGGAAGGCGAAGCGAATGAGGCTGGCAAGGCGCCCTCGCTGAGCCCTGAGATGATTAGCGAGGGTGTCAGCGCTATTAGCGTTAAGCAGTTCTATAAGAAGCCCGAGTTCCTGGCCAACAACCTGGGCATAGAAAAGGATCCCGAGTTGGGCGAGATCGTTCAAACTGTGACTGAGACGCAAGTGGATGCCGAGGCGGAGGCGGAGACGGAGACGGAGGGAGCAGGGATCAAAACAACGGAGGAAGTTGTCATTGAGCTGGAAACGGATGCAGAAGGCAGAGCTGATGTGGAAGCCAAGCTGGATGACTCCAACTCCACGACGGGCATGTGTGAGCTGCGCGTCGACGAAAGTGGCGACGAGCTGGAACTGGATGGCCCAAAGGTCGAGGATGCAGAAACAGGCGCGGAAACAGAAACAGATGATGCTGCAGCTGCAGCTGCAACTACATCAGGAGCAGCTGAAATGAGCTCGCCGGGCGAGCTTAATGGCGAGACTGAGCTACTATCCAAGGCGGATGACTACGATGACTTTGAGAGCGAAATTATGGAGCAGCTGGCCAAAGAGGGCGTTGTGGATGCCAGTGGAAATGCGCTTAGCGCCAGCAAAGAGATTGTCGATTGTGATACTGAGAAAATGGAGACACAGCTGCAGCTGCAGCTGGAGGAAGAGGAGGAGGAGGAGATGGTGGACAGCTGCGATCAGCAGCTGCAGCCAGATGTCGAGGCAGCCACTAAGAAGCTGCCCGAAGTGGTGATCGCCTTGCAGGTGGTGCCATACACCGAGGAGCAGGAAGCCGAGGCCAATGCCGAGGCGGATGCTGATGACGATGCTGATCCGGATGCGGATGCGGAGATGCAAATCCTTAGCGAGGATTGCGCCGAATATCCTGAGGAGAACAAGGAGAATCTGTCGACAGCCACAGATGCCATGGCAGCAGCAGAGAGTCATGAATCGTCCAGGGACATTGATCTGGCATTCAAGGCCGAGGAGAAGGCGGTTTCCGCCAAGCTGGAGGACGTCAAGCCGGAGACGGAGCTGGACGATGAGGAGAAGCCTCTGGCGGCCGTCGCCGCCGAGCAAAAGACATGCAAACTGGAGCTCAGCAAGTCCAAGTCGAAGTTGGAAGCCAATGGCGATGGCAACGAGGAGCTGCGACGCGAGAAGGAGCTGCATCTGCAGCATCTCGGCCTGCTCACACACCAGGCCGCCGAGCAGCTGCGCCAGGAGTACATCCAGGAGGCGCACACGCGTGCCGCCCACCAGCAGCAGCTTCAACAGCAACAGCAGCAGAGTGGCAAGCGATCCGCTGCCAAGGGTGCTGCCCACATCGAGTCTAGCGGCACACTGAAGACGGTCATTAAGCTGAATCGCAGCAGCAATGGTGGTGCGGGCGGAGCAAGTGGTGTGCCCACTGGCACAGTCATACATGGCGCTGCTGCTGCCGGCGGAGGTGCGGGGAATGGTGGGCCGCCTGCCTTGCGCAAGAGCAGCGCTGTTGGAGTCGCCGGTGTGGGGTCAGCAGCAGGTTCAGGAGCAGGAGCGACCGGCAACGCAGCGGGCAGCTCGGCGCACGGTGTGCGCCGCCAGTCGCTGAAGATGACATTCCAAAAGGGACGCGCACGTGGTCATGGTGCGGCGGATCGTGCGGCCGACCAGCATGGCGCCCATGGCGAAGACTCCTACTATACCATACAGAATGAGGCAAGTCTGGCGAGAATTACAATTGACCAACTAACTAACTAATTCATTCACTTTTCTATCCACAGAACGAAGGTGCGAGCAAGTCGAATACGAATGCGAATGCGAATGCGCCTAACACTGGTCGCAAGACAACTAACCGTTTAAGTTCTACTAACCACAACAACAACAACCACAGCAACAGCACCAACCAGCAGCACCATCAAAAACAACAACAACAACAGTTGCAGCTGCATCACAACAACGGTTCGTGTTGCGGCCTCTGTTGAAAGTTGATTTTGTTACGTTTTGTTTTGTTGCCAACTCCCTATCCCCCCATCCCCCCTTTACCACACCTACCATCTGCCTGAAAACACATCTTTAATCTTCTCTGATGCTGCTTCACAGATTCCTCCCACTCAGAGGGCCATGGCGGTCAGCAATTGGATAACAACTTCTACCAGATGGTGAAGAAGGACGAAAAGGAGAAGATACTCATACCGGAGAAGGCCTCCTCCTTCAAGTTCCATCCCGGACGCTTGTGCGAGGATCAATGCTACTACTGCAGCGGCAAGTTCGGCCTGTACGACACACCCTGCCACGTGGGCCAGATCAAGTCCGTCGAGCGTCAGCAAAAGATACTGGCCAGTAAGTGATACCTCCTCCATTCCCACTGTTGCGTCGTCAGCTAAACCTGTCTTTCAATTACAGACGAGGAGAAGCTGACCGTAGACAATTGCCTGTGCGATGCATGTTTCCGGCATGTGGATCGTCGTGCCAATGCGCCCAGCTACAAGAAGCGCATCTCGGCGCCAGGACACCTGGAGTCCAACAGCAGCAGTGTCAACAACAACAGCACTGCTGCTGGCGGCAACAGCCTGGACAAGCATTTTGCCGGCGATGCAGGCGATGGCGACTTTGCCAGCACCTCCTCAGCGGTGGCAGCGACTACTCAGCGCGCCTGCGCTGTCAAGGACTGCGCCGATGGAGCCACCCACTCGCTGCGTCGCAAGTGCGTGCGCAAAAGCGTTAAGAAGTGCTTGCTCAACTTCGAGATACCCGTTGGCACATCAAGTGTGTGGCTCTGCGAGCCCCACTACAACACCGTCATTCAATCCTCTGGCTGTGTGCTGTGCAAGCGCCGCCTGGGCAAGAATCACATGTACCACATAACCTCGGTAAGTGTAGCCTCTGGCCACCTGCAGCTCCAATACTCAGACTGCTCTGCTCTGCTCCCAATCAGCAGGACACTGATCGCCTGGAGAAGGCCCTCACCGAGATGGGGATTCCTGTGCAGCTGGGCGTCGGCACCGCCGTCTGCAAGCTCTGCCGTTACTTTGCCAATCTGCTGATGAAGCCCCCGGACAGCACCAAGTCCCAGAAGGCGGACTTCGTCAAGAACTACCGCAAGAGGTGAGACAGAGAGAGGGTGACAGAAAGAGAGAGAGAGAGTAACTTTGTGTGCTTTGCAGGCTGCTCAAGGTGCACAATTTGCAGGATGGCAGCAACGAGGTGTCTGAGGCGGATGATGAGGATGTCCGTGCCACAACATCAACGACGGCAGCTGCAGGAGCTGCTGCGTCTGGCGGCACCGGCGATGAAGCATCCACGGAGCTGCCCATGGTGGTGGACTATGACGGGCCCACGGACTCGAATTCAAGCAGCTGCTCCTCGCATGTGGTGGCCAGCACCAGCAAGCAGATATCCAAGCTGCAAGCCATTCTCCAGCAGAACCAGGCCGGCGAGACGACAACTGGGGAGACTGCTGGCACTGCCAACGATAAACCGGATGCGGCCGACATCTCGAATGTGCTGCGTGGCAATCCAAATATCTCGATGCGAGAGCTCTTCCACGGCGAGGAGGATCTGGGTGTGCAGTTCAAGGTGCCGTTCGGCTGCAGCAGCAGCCAGCGGACGCCCGAAGGCTGGACACGTGTCCAAACGTTCCTGCAGTACGATGAGCCAACGCGTCGCCTGTGGGAGGAGCTGCAGAAGCCCTACGGCAATCAGAGCTCCTTCTTGCGCCACCTTATTCTGCTGGAAAAGTATTACCGTAACGGAGACCTGGTGCTAGCACCTCACGCCTCACCCAATGCCAGCGTCTACACACAGACGGTGCGCCAGCGCCTGAACTCCTACGACCATGGACACTGCGGCGGACTGCAGGGCAACGGGACTGGCAGTGGGAACGGGAACGGTAACGGTAACGTGTTGAAGACCAATGTCAGCTCCCTGTCGCCCACTGGCCCAGCCAGTTCCTGCGCATCTCAAGTCCCAGCATCCACCGCTGCTCCGGCGGTCAGTGTGCTGGCCAATGCATTGAGCACGCCTCAGGGTCAGGGAGGCGTCGAGTCGCAGCTGAAGCATCAGCAGCAACAGCAGCCAAGTCAGGAGGCGGTCATTCCGTTGGTCGAGCTGAACGACGATGACGACGACGAGGATGATAAGGAGGAGGAGGTCGACTACACGCCGCTCGAACGCCTGCGCAATGTCTCCGTGGACAAGCTGACCAAGCAGCTCAGCTCGAATGCGGTCACTATCATCGCTCGGCCCAAAGATAGCTCCACAAGTCACAGCAGGCAGGCAAAGGCCGAAGAGGCTGCGGAAAAGCAGCCGGTGCTGGGAGTGGGACAGTCAAAGGATGCGCCGCCACTGGTGCCCACCAGTAGTGCGGCCAACAGTCGCAGCATTCTCAAGACCAATTTGCTCAACAAGGCTGTCGAGATTCTGCCGCTGTCAACACAGCAGCAGCATCAACACCAGCACCAGCACCAACTCCAGCAATCGAATCACAAACCCGCCAAACCCGACAAGCTGCTGGACATGGCCAATCAGTTGGCACGCAGCCACCTGGAGGCGCAGGCGCTGCTCACGCTGCAGCAACAGCAACAACAACAACAGAAGCAGAAGCCATTGGCTGCCGCTGCCGCAGTGCTGCAGCCCGCCAAGCCGGCGACAACAACGAATGTGGCCCAACTGCTCAGCTCACCACCAGAGCTGATCAGTCTGCAGCGTCGACGCACCAGTGGAGCAACTGCTGCTGGCAGTGCCTCGGTGCCGCCCACGTTGGCTGGCAAGCGGCTCCAGCTGCCGCGCACCGGCAGCAGTGCGACCAATGCCAGTGCCAATGCGGGCAATGCGAGTGTTAATGCCAATGCTAATCCGCCAAGTGTGATTATGCTGCCGGACTCGTTGTCGCCCCAGGAGCGACATGATAGCAAAAGCTGGAAGCCAACATTGATACCGCTGAAGGAGCAGCACAAGGTGCCGAACAAGTCGCCAACGCTGTACCAGACCGCCGACGGGCGACGTCTGCCCGCCCAGGTGCAGGTGCAGTCGGGTGGCAAGCCATACCTCATCTCCATTATTGACTACAATCGCATGTGCATCTTGCGGCGCGAGAAGCTGATGCGCGACCAGATGCTCAAGGCGAATGCCAAGCCGAAGCCCAGCCAGGCTCAGCAGCAGCAGCAACAACAGCAGCAGCAGCAGCAGTCGCAATCTCAATCCCAGCAACAGCAGACGCACTCATCCTATGTCGCCAAAATGGCAGCAGCCCAGACGGCACGCCATCAGCTACAGCAGCTGCAACAGCAGCACAAGCAGCAACTGTTGCCAACGCTGCAGCTAGGTGGAGCTGGAGGCGGAGGTGGAGGTGGGGCAGGCAACTGCTTGCGATTGGCGCGTCTGGCACCAAAGCCCATGCCGCCGCTGAGCAATCCACAGAATGCACCGCCAGCTGGCAGCAGCGGCAGCTCCTCCTCCTCCTCGGCATCGCAATCGCAATCGAACTACCATCAGCCATTGCTGGCCTTTGCAGCGGCCAGTGCGGCAGCGGCCAATAGCAACGCCAGCCTGGATAGCAACAGCTCCTGGCTGTGGAAGAACTTTCCGGATACCCATCAGTATCTGCTGAATGGCAATGGCAGCGGTGGTGGCAATAACTCGGCTAATGCTGTCGCCAGCAAATTGCCGCATCTCACTGCCAAGCCGACGGCGACTGCCACCAGTGGAGCTGGCGGAGGTATTACATTCACACTCAAGCAGCAGCAACAACAGCAACAGCAGCAGAAGCTCATCGACAACGTCATCATGTCCAAGATACCCAAGAGCCTGACAGTCATACCGCAGCACGTGGCCGGAGGAGGATTCGGCTCAGGTGACGTGGCTGGCGGCTCAAAGGAATGAGAGAGACTGGGACAACAAGAACACAATCCTGCCAATGAGGGGACAGAAATAGCGCAGCAAATGCATTTGAAGGGAGCAGATAGGAGTGAATCAAGATGAGGATGAGGATGAAGATGAAGCGCAGGATCAGAGTCAGTCGGCTGTGGCTATAGCTATGGGCTTGACAAAGCATATTCCAGAATACTTCTATAATACTGTCATGAAAGCAAGACAAGAACAGAATACAGAACACGGATGATACAGAGTAAGGTTTTACATGATAGGAATACTACACATACAAATACAAATACAAATACAAATACACACACATACGGCTAGAGTTGAAAACTATACAAATTGAAGAGAGACAGCGATAGGGATAGAGCAGCCCAGCATCAACAGAATGCATCGGTAGAATCAGAAGAAGCGTGATGTGTAGACCTAGAGATATACGTTAGATGTACACATGCATAGATACATGTGTGTATGTAGTGGGGAGTACATGCACGACACCCACACACACACACATAATTATAGGTATAAATGATATATATAGGCATAGTAGTATTAGTGCTCGGGGTGTGTTCTATTGAATCATTGTTAAGTACGCCTTTAAAGTTAACATCGTCGTCGTTACCGGGAGAGATACTGAGAACAATTATACCATACACACACACACACACACACTCACACATTAATATCTCCCATACATACATGCAACACGTGAAGGAGAAACATATATATTAGCTAAATATATATTTTTTTAATAGACTTTACCGCACATCATTACACTATAGGCATTCGTGTATTACATATACCAAATTGCTTGTACATTACATTAGTGCAGAAGGAAAACGAAAGAACAGACCACAGACTAAATGCTGCCAAAATGCTCCTCCTGCTTGCCTGGTCTGGCCCCTGGGTAGACTCTGTACTAGAGCTTTAGGGGCTGCTAGCTGTGGGGGAGCAAGCCTTTTTGAAGAGCTCGCATGAATGCTCGCTGCGGTCTTTGGTTTGTGTCTTTGGCATTGTTTCACCCACACACACACACACACATACTGATAAATATAGCTTCATACACACACGAACACAACAGTTAGATGTAATTACCATAGTTTAAGTTTTTTTTTTTTTATTAATTAACTATTACACGAAGGCTAAGAAAAAGCAAGAGAAAAAACGCAAAAAATGATCGACAGAGACAGAGAATAGAAATAACTGCGATTATTATTATCTTATTTATGTTTGATTTTCAATTATTATTTGTATATATTTATAAACAGACAACAACATGAAATAATCAATAAAAGCGAAAAAGCATTCAAAAGCCACATATAAAACAAAACAAAACACAGCACTCGAAGTGTTCAAAGATTCTCCACCTTTTATTTTTATTTTAATTTTCTTCTCAGCGCATTCTTTAGTTCACAATCGATCACTGTTATCGATAACTCAGTGCGATTAATCACAAATGGCACTCAAATTGCAAAGCTTTCAAACCAGAAGAAAAACTAAAATACCAATATATACATACATACATATATTTTAAGCAGAGATTTAATTGTGAATTAGCTGGTTAAGCATAGTTATATTTATACATATGAATTCAATTGTTGTTGTTAAACATTGAAAATGTATTTATGAAACGAAACAAAAAACAAAAAATGGAAATCCAATTATAAATGTTGAGCATATTTTCGGTTGTCGTCAAGTAAATGATATTTATATATACACACAGATATAGATATATATACATACATACTTATATATACATATATACTTTCCCAACTGTTTGCTGCCCCAAGGGGGTTTTGGGACCTACCATACATATACATACCAGTATATAAAACTGATCTAACTAATGCACATTTGCCTTTAAGAACCTGGTTTTTTCACCCGGTCCCTTTCATTGTGTCCATGTGTGAGTCATTGTGTGCATGTGTGTGTGTGAGAGTGTGTGCGTGAGCGTGTGTCTTCTCGTAATTATTAACTCTTGTATACCATTTTAACATACCACTTATTTATGCATTAATTTCAGTTCTTGTACCACATAAGCAAGGTTCAGATCCTATTTCGATGCGATCCACAGTCCTTTGTTAAAATACAAAACAAAACAAATGAAATACAAAATAAACCCCATATGATAAGTACTATTATAAATACAAAATCTTGTTTTATTACGCACGATTCCAGTCAACCTTTCTCGTTATATATGTACATTCATAAATTAGCTGGGTCAGCTTACATAAAGTAAAGCATTACCAAATATTCAAATTTGTTCTCCTAGCTGTTAGAGTTCCTCGGATCTCGGGATGTCAGATGACAAACTGTCATCTTACTTGTTAATTTAAAACTTTGCGACCGTCACTCGCGCTCAACACAGATTGTGAAAAATGGAAAATATACCAGCTATTACCAGGCGCACATAAATGGGCAGCAAGTGCCTGGTAGAAAGTCAGTTTCACAAGGTGCACACATACACCCACACATCTGACCAATCAGAACTGAGAACTTTAGAATCCACAGATGATCCGTTATCCTTCTCTTAGGATCCACAACTTACTCGCAGGCACAGTTAGTTTTGGTGAGGGGAAATGCGCCGGCCAATGGAATCGAAGCACTCTCTGGGACAATTAGAGCTTTTTGAGCTGCTCTCCAACTGTTACTTAACATAAATCTACTTGCTATTTAATTATGTGCGTCTGGTATTTCTGAAATCCCAAATCGGATTCGCTTGTCGACATTTCTCGACACCCTGCGAGTTGTAGAGGTGCAGAATAATTTGTCAACACTTAAAAATGTTACATTAATAGAAATGTGCTAATTGGAAAAGAATTATTAATCTAAACTGTTTTTTTATTTATTTATTTTATCCACTTAAAATATGGAATTATTTTATTGTTTGTAAAAAGCAGAAGTCAATGTGTATAATCAGAGCCAATAAAATTGACTCAACATGGTACACCTCCGTGTGCAGCCTTACTCAAAGAAGGAGAGCAGTGCAATGAATGCGGGTTGATTTTTCGCTGTTAACAGACCGTGAGCTTCAGAGAGCTTTTATACTGCGAGTTCATGTGTGCATGCGCTGACAACTAAACGGGACTTTCTTTTAGAATCCACACAACGAGTAAGCGTGTGCGTTCTCTCTCATTTCTCTTGCATCTAAAACTAACTGAGCTTCCTCTCTCCTAATGGATGTGTGTGTTATCTTTCAAGCGAGCTTGAGCGCCTGCTAAGCTTGGGTCCACATTGGGATTGCATGTGTATGTTCCCTGTCAAACGAGTGAGTGATAGATCATTTCTATGAGGAGTATAGATTCAAGAATAAAATTTGTTTGGTTAAATCAGCGAGCGTAAATGTCTCTGCGTCAGCAAATCCATATAAAACCTCTTAAACTAAGCATAACCTAAATAATATTTATTAAGAAAGAAAACAGTAAAACCAATTATTTTAATTTGTTGCATAAAATCAAAGGCAGTAAGAAACTTAAATAATAATTAAATTTACACTTAAAGATCATGCCATCCATCCCACTCAACAATTCCGGTAGCTGCTGTTTCCCCAAAGAAAACATCGAAACATTGGCATGGATTACCAGGCGAACATAAATCAGCAGAAGGTGGTTGACAGAAAGTCAGCTGAGCAAGGCGAACATATACACCCACACTTCTGACCAATAAGAACTTAGCTTCTGTTGGGATCCACAGATGATCCGTTATCCTTCTCTTAGGATCCACAACTTACTCACAGGCACAGTTAGTTTTGGTGAGGGGAAATGCGCCGGCCAATGGAATTGAAGCACTCTCTGGGACAATTAAAGCTTTTTGAGCTGCTCTCCAACTGTTACTTAACATAAATGTGCGCCTGGTATTTCTGAAATCACCACTTATTGTTCAGTGCACGATTGCTTGTTGATGAGGAAGGTTGTGTACGGACGCTCTTTTTCAAAAATATTAACCTTCGTGTTGGCTAAAATAATGTATGGCTACTTTTGGGATTGCATGTGGGTGTTCCCTGTCAGCTGAGTGATCATTTCTGTGAGGAGTATAGATTCTAGAATAAAATTTGTTTTGTTAAATCAGCGAGCGTAAATGTCTCTGTGTAAGCAAATCCATATAAAATCTCTTAAACTATGTATGCATAACCTAAATGATATTTATTAAGAAAGAAAAAAGTAAAACCAATTGTTTTAATTTGTTGCATAAAATCAAAGGCAGTAAGGAACTTAAATAATAATTAAATTTACACTTAAAGATCATGCCATCCGTCCCACTCAACAATTCCGGTAGCTGCTGTTTCCCCAAAGAAAACATCGAAACATTTGCATGGATTACCAGGCGAACATAAATCAGCAGAAGGTGGTTGACAGAAAGTCAGCTGAGCAAGGTGAACATATACACCCACAGTTCTGACCAATCAGAACTTAGCTTCTGATGGGATCCACAGATGATCCGTTATCTCGCTCTTAGGATCCACAACTTACTCACAGGCACAGTTAGTTTTGGTGAGGGGAAATGCGCCGGCCAATCGAATCGAAGCACTCTCTGGGATAATTAGAGCTTTCTGAGCTGCTCTCTAAATGTTACTTAACATAAATCTGCTTGCTATTTAATTATGCGCGCCTGGTATTTCTGAAATCCCAAATGGCATTCGCTTGTCGACATTTCTCGTCACCCTGCGAGTTGTAGTGGCGCAGAATAATTTGTCAACACTTAAAAATGTTGCATTAATAGAAATTTGCTAATTGCAAAAAAATAAGTAATCTAGACTGTTTTTTATTTATTTATTTTATCCACTTAAAATATGGAATTATTTTGTTGTTTGTAAAAAGCAGAAGTCAATGTGTATAATCAGAGCCACTAAAATTGACTCAACACAGTACACCTGCGTGTGCAGCCTTGCTCAAATGAAGGAGAGCAAAGCAATGAATGCGGGTTGAGTCTTCGCTGTTAACAGACCGTGAGCTTCAGAGAGCTTTTATACTGCGAGTTCATGTGTGCATGCGCTGACAACTAAACGGGACTTTCTTTTAGAATCCACACAACGAGTAAGTGTGTGCGTTCTCTCTCATTTCTCTTGCATCTAAAACTAACTGAGCTTCCTCTCTCCTAATGGATGTGTGTGTTATCTTTCAAGCGAGCTTGAGCGCCTGCTAAGCTTGGGTCCACATTGGGATTGCATGTGTATGTTCCCTGTCAGATGAGTGAGTGATAGATCATTTCTATGAGGAGTATAGATTCAAGAATAAAATTTGTTTGGTTAAATCAGCGAGCGTAAATGTCTCTGCGTCAGCAAATCCATATAAAACCTCTTAAACTAAGCATAACCTAAATAATATTTATTAAGAAAGAAAACAGTAAAATCAATTATTTCAATTTATTGCATAAAATCAAAGGCAGTAAGGAACTTAAATAATAATTAAATTTACACTTAAAGATCATGCCATCCCACTCAACAATTCCGGTAGCTGCTGTTTCCCCAAAGAAAACATCGAAACATTGGCATGGATTACCAGGCGAACATAAATCAGCAGAAGGTGGTTGACAGAAAGTCAGTTGAACAAGGCGAACATATACACCCACACTTCTGACCAATCAGAACTTAGCTTCTGATGGGATCCACAGATGATCCGTTATCTCGCTCTTAGGATCCACAACTTACTCACAGGCACAGTTAGTTTTGGTGAGGGGAAATGCGCCGGCCAATGGAATCGAAGCACTCTCTGGGACAATTAGAGCTTTCTGAGCTGCTCTCCAACTGTTACTTAACATAAATCTACTTGCTATTTAATTATGTGCGCCTGGTATTTCTGAAATCCCAAATGGCATTCGCTTGTCGACATTTCTCGACACCCTGCGAGTGGTAGAGGCGCAGAATAATTTGTCAACACTTAGAAATGTTGCATTAATAAAAATTTGCTAATTGGAAACGAATTTGTAATCTAAACTATTTTTTATTTATTTATTTTATCCACTTAAAATATGGAATTGTCTTATTGCTTGTACTTGTAATACCCAAGAGATAGAAAAAGCAGAAGTCAATGTGTATCATCAGTGTCAACAAAATTGACTCAACACGGTGCACCTGCGTGTGCAGCATGATGCAATTATATAAGGTGGTCTCGTCGGCTCAAAATTCTTTAAGCTTCGTGTCACTTATTGTTCAGTGCACGATTGCTTGTTGATGAGGAAGGTTGTGTCCGGACGCTCTTTTTTGAAAATATTAACCCTCGTGTTCGCTAAAATAATGTATGGCTACTTTTGCTGCAAGCACGTAGTAGGCGAAAATTGTAAAGGGTCAAGAATACAGATATATTATCCATCAGTGGCAATGTTCAAGAGGATAATTCTCATAATTGCCTAAACCTAAGCTATTCAAAATAATATTATAATAATCAAATAACTTCTACTCGTTTTCATTATGATACGCTCATTCTAACCCCATGCACCATGCAAGAGAGTGTGGCTGAGGGTGAAACGTTCTGAGAGCGCGCCTGCGCTTTATTGAGCGGGTCAGTTGCCGCTATGCCGCATGTTTACACGCAGTCGAGATATCGCGATAAACACACACAACAACTACAGCAATGCATTTTCGCTTTGCTTTCAAGGTCAGCTGCACCATTTGGCGTTCTATTAATGACATGATCTTTTATATACCCTGTACTCTGCCAACTTCGTAGCGGTGTCGTTTTGCTATGCACAGTATTTATTGTAGATAAATTTGCTTATACGTGTAAATGCAACTATAGGGTATTTGGCAAGTCGACTAGCCCGCCCAGTTGAAGGAAACCAACTGTGGATTTTTTTGTTTAAATATGTTTTGTCACTTTAATGAATAATTTCAATTAATGTTTGTTTTTGCTTTTGGTTTTTCTTTTTGCCATTTCCATTTTGTTTTTTCTTGCAACTGATTTTCGGTTTCTTCACATACATATTCTTTCTATATGAGTTTATTAAATTATTTAATGAAAGTGCATACATGTACGTTCGTTTTTGTTTGTTTGTTTTTTCTTGTATATATGAATGTTGAAATTTTGTAACAATTGAAGTCATTTTCTTGGGTTTTTTCTTGCTTAATAAATTTTAAACGTTTTGTTTTTGTTTTTCTTGTATTTTAAATGCATTTTCAACAACAGCTTTTTATTTTTTGCTCTTCGTTCGTCTTTCATTGCGTTTTGCTTTTAAGTTCTCTCGTTAGTTTCGTGTAGGTAATACAATAAATAGCTCACAAAAAAATAATATATATATTTGTTGTTTTTACTATTTAAATTTAAATTTATTTTATGCTATAAGTATGTAGAAATATTTGAAGCATTTATAACGGTATATGCCGAAAAAAGAAGAGTCGAAAATCGAAAGGAATCTATTCATATACATATGCATATATAAATCTTGAAAGATATACCATATATATATGACTGCTCTATTTGTTTTAAATTATTGTACAAATTTGTAACATTTTGCATTTGATGTTTATCATTACTGTAATTTAATTTATCATTCCTCTTTTTCTTCTTTTTTGTTAGTTCAAGTGCATTTTGTGCTTGTCCGCTTAGGTCTTTGCAGGGCAGGATCTACTTAAAAAAATTCACACACACTCTCTCGCACACACACACACACACACTCGCACACATGCATGCACGTTCAATTTCGTGTCATAAGATTAATTAATACAAATACATTGTATTGCATTTATTTTTATTATTGATGAATTCAGTGCCGAAACTCAAGTCAAGTTTTCTTTAGCCCGTTATTGCGTTTTGAAGCACATTTGAAATGTTCTTTGCTCGTATGTATAGTTTGTATTTGTATAATTTACCTAAACTTTACCATTTGTGTTATTTTGTTATTTTGCTTTCCATTAAATGAATGTCCGTTGCGCTAATATCAATCAATTTGGTATTTAAATACTAGCTAAAGTGTGTTCTCCTTCTTCTTCTTCTTCCTTGCTTATGCCGTCCTTTATCAATTTTCCTTTGCTGCTTATAAACCTACATTGATTAAGCTAACATATTACATTTACTATTCGTGATATATGTCTGCGCATAAACGTTTGGGAGGGGGGCTTAACTTGCTCTACCTGCCGCCAGGGTTGTGATCAAGTCGTTGAGACCCCGAAACAAAACAGAAGGTAAAGAAAATTGCTTGTTCGGCAAGCCGAAGCTTGGATACACTTGCATAGGGATTGGGAAAGTGAGCTTAATACAAAAAATAATTTATTAAGTGGATATTAAATTTTATTTATATTTTCCTTCTTTGATCAATAGGCTTGTTTCCAATATATGCTTTAGTTTTAGTTTTCTATTGTTATTTAGAAATTGCGGACTAAATTGAATACCCCCTGCAAGTGCATCAACGAACATAATGCTGGCAGTATTTGTGGCTTTATATAAATTATTTTTGACAATACTCAAAGCATACGCGTGTCGTGTGTTAACTAAGGCTCTGTGTTTTTGGTGGGCGGGGTATAAAGAGTACAAGATACCAAGGGTTAACCAGTTTACTGTTTTCAGTCTTTAGACTTGTCATTTACTATATATTAGGTCTTTGGGATTGTGCCACACCCACCGCCCGAATCGTTGAGCTTTAACAGAAGTCTCCCAAATAATTTAGGTATATGGTGTATATGGTATATTATGATACTGAGCTAAATTGGGTTAACAACTACTAGGACTTAACAGTTAGGATCAGTTACAAATTAATGAGAGATCGACAGCGACAACAACAACAGTTACGAGACAACATAATCCACGATGCTATATGTAGATCTATAACATTTAAGAGATCACATTCAACTGTATTTTTTGTTCGCCTCGAAAAGCAGAGTTGCACTTGGGATTAACCATTGTATTGTATATATCAAGGGTCGTATACGGATACGGTCTAGGCTCTAGTGGGAGAGGGGGAATTCTCTTTTCTTCTTCCTTAATTGCTCCTATCAAAATGTTACCCTAGATATACATTTATATCTTTTTAAAATATTTGAATTTTATGCTTTTGCTATAATAGTATGGTAATATAATTAGCTAATAGAATGCAAAGCAAATACTTTATCATTCTTCGTTCCAATTCTTTCGCCCCGTCTCTTCTTTTCAACATTTTCTTTTCTTATAACAACCGCACTGCTTGAGGTACATTTATTAAGGATACCGATCGGAATTATCTTTCCGATCGACTTACAGAGAGAGAGAGATAATTTATTCGTTAGCTACCCTGAAGATGCAATAGTTTAGGTCTTAGGATAAGAAAGACACGCACACACATACACTCGCACACTCACTATCACACACACATATGCACACACATTTTGCTTTGCCTTTTGCTTACTTTCTATCGGGGAATCTGCGATTTCTGGAACTCTGTGCGGCATCCCGACGAGGAAACTCATCCACCTGTAAGAGGAGAGCAAATAGACGAGCAGAATAGATTAAAACAAGAGACAAGCAAAGGAAAAGAGGAGCAGGGGAGTTAGGGAAGCGATGTAGCACAAAAGGAAGGTAAAAACTCAGGGAAAGAGTGTCGGTAATAGAGAGATTTCGAAACAACAGATGCAACAATATAAACATAGGAAAGAGGAATATGAATAAGAAAAGGGAAGGACTAAATAAGAATAGGAAACAATAAGGGAGCAAAGGTATAATGGTTAAGGAAAGGAAAGAGACGTGCAAAGTAAGAGATGAAATGATTGATTTAAAAAAAGGAAAATAGGGAAATTAATTAGGAAAGTAGGCATTGAGGAAAGGAAGAGAATGGTAGGGAAAGTGTGAGATAAGATGTGAGGGAAACAAAGAGGAATATTCAGGAAAAGAAATAAAGGAAAAGGGAAGGAGCATGCATTTGAGTCATATTTGTGCTGACTTACCCTGGGGCCCGTAGTTTTGTTGCTGTGACGCGACGGCGGCAGTGGCTCATCCGTGTAGATTCTGGCGGGGATTAGCAGAGATTGGGGGAGCATTAGAAAGAGAGCAAAATGTGCCAAAGGCAAAAGCAACTCTTACCTGGTCTCGGGCTGCGTTTCGGGCTCGAGCAGCGGCAACATGTCCTCGCCCTGCTGCAGCAGCTCCACATCCACCGAGGCCAGGGAGTCGCTGCCAGTGCCCGTGCCCGTGCCCGTGCTGGTGTCCTGTGCCGTTAGAGCGGTGGCCACCGAGTTGTCGCCGCGCTCCGCCTCGTGGCATTCGCACTGGCAATCCTCGGGCTTGACGTAGTTGTAGTGCAGCTTGTCGCCATCCTGTCGTGCCGCCAGCTGCTGCTGCTGCTGGTGCTGCTGGTGATGATGAGGACCATGGCCGGCATGGCTGTGGCTGTGAGTGTGACTGTGATGGCTGCGATGGGCGCTAGCACAGGCGGAGGCAGAGGCAGAGGAGGCGCTTGTGATGGCCGTGGTGGTTGTGGTTATTGTCTCCTTGGGCAGCGTGGTAATCCTTTTGGCTGGCTTGCGCTTCTCCGGTATGTTCTCAAAGTCAATCCAATGGCCGGAGAGCTTGCGTTGCGTGGAAGCCTTGGGCTTGGGTTCCTCCAGACTCGACGGCGTCTGTGGCGTGGCCGGCGCTGCTGTGGATGTGGGTGTTGAAACTGCAGTAGCAGCAGCAGCAGCAGCAGCTGCGGTGGGCAGCAGCTGTTTGTTGGAATCCTTGCGCTCCAGATTGTTGGCACGCAGTCCCTGCTCGGCAAACTCGAACCAGGACTTGCCGCTGGCATTGGAGACGCGACGTGGCGACTTGGTGCTCTGCTCCTTGTCCTTGATGGTCGAGTCCTTGCGCGGCAAACTAATGCGCAGCTTCTCGCCACGCACAGGACCCGCGTCCAGCTCATGTCCAGCCGCTTGCGGCGACTCCTGTGGCGTCATAATACCGGTGCAATACTCCTCCAAATGCGAGGGATTCAGCGGCGTTGTCGACCTTGGCCGATCCACCGGACAGGTCTTTAGTTCCATATTGGCGCGCTCCTTCATCGGTATGAGTGGCACGCCCTGAGCTCGCTCCTCGGGCAGCGTGGTGGGCACATAGGGCAGCTCATCGTCGAACGACTCTTGGGAGACCAGACCGGTGCTTTCGTGCTCCTCGATCAGGCAAACGTTGCGCGGAAAGTGATGCCGCTTGGCCTCAGCGCCCATTGGCACTGCTGTCGCCATCGACGAACTGCCCGCCATGTCCGAGTCCCTTTCGCTTTCCGACGACTCAATTGGCTCGTGCTCGTCCGTCGACTGCCGCTCGCCTGGCTCGCCACTTGGCGGCGGCGATAGCGCCTCCATTTCAAAGGCATCCTGAGTCGATAAATCAACAGCCAAGGGCTGTGGGCTGGCTGTGGGCGTAACACTGCTTGGGGGCGTCTGGCCGCTGGCTGTGACGATTGCTGTGGTGGCAGAGAAGGGTGAGGATTAGCATTAGGATAGACAAAGTTTATTAGGCTGCTTAACGGCTTGGGCAACAACTGATTGCAGATGAGGAAGCTGTCATTCGACTTGACCCATAATCCTTTCCGATTAACTCTTCTGTCTTGCCGTTGATCCCTGCTTTTTCCCTGCTCTTGGGAAACGTCCGATTCCCCTTTAGGGAAAGAAGCTACCGAGCCTGTCTAGAGCTAAACCCTTTTCTCCTAATCGGATTAGGCAACGATTGATCATGCTTTGGAGGAAGAAGCTACTCATTCGAGGTGGGTAACAATCCTATTCCAATATCCCCTGCTGTTCCAATCGGAAGAAGAAAGCGTCGACCGAAACTGCTTGTCCGATTGACACCTCTGATCCCAATCGGTTTGAGCAATGGTTTATTCGCGGATTAGACAAGCAAGTCTTTCCGATAGACCCTCTTGCGCTACCTTTAACCCCTGCCTTACTTACGTTTCACTTCCGGCACACTCTGTCGCTTGGGCTTGCGCGGCACGGTGCCAACTCCTGGTGGCAGCTGTGCCTGTGTCTCTGCCTGAGGCTGGGGCTGAGGTTGTGCGCCGACCGTCACATTCTCATGGTATTTCTTACGCACATCGAAGCTCTCCAGATAGCGCGAGTGGCGCACATCGGCAGCTCCGCCTGCTGTTGCCGCTGTCACTGCAGTTGGTGCTTCCTCCTCAGAGTTGGAGCACGACTTGTGCTTGGAGCGCATGACGACAGCGGTGCTAACGATGACGGCAGCTGGCGTCGCTTCCTCCTCGGAACTGGAGCGTGCGGCAGTCGTGGGCGTCACATCCGAGCGTCGGATGACGGTGCCCTGACGTTGCAGGCCATCGTTGGTGCAATCGGAGGCTGTGGAGCCCGAGTCCGGCAGCTGCACTTGCTCCGACAGCTGGCTGGACTGGCTCTCCGTCTTGGAGATGCTAAACTGTGTGGAGAAGAGCTGCTCCTGGCTGCCGGAACCCAAGCGTGTGGCAAACAACAGACGGCGACGCTCCTTGGCCACAGCATCCTCAATGGGGGCATTGACGGTGGCCACCGTCTGCACCAGTCGCGGTTCACAGGCGCTCTGTGTGCTGTCCACCGAGGGCAGACGTTGCAGTGTCTCGCCATTCTGCGAGACCTGCGCCAGATTGGCAGCCCTGGCGCTGACCACGGAGCTAATCGATTGCAGCGTCTCCTGCGACTCCAGCGAGGAGCTGTGACGTTGCACCTCCAGGCTCCAGTTGCAATTGCGCTGCTGCTGCTCCAGCTCCTCCTGCGGCGGCAGCGAGTGTATGGCATCCAGATCATGGACGCCCCGCGGCGGCGGCACTGGCGCCGTCGCCTGCGCCTGCGCCGCCTTGCGCTGTCCGACCGGACGCAGTGCAGCCGCCGCCGCCGCCAACTGGCTGGCCGTGATGGTTGCCCCAGCGCCAGCAGCCGCCGAGGCTGGCGCGCCAACTGCTGCCACGCCAACTGCGGCAATGGGAGCAGCTATGGGAGCTGGAGCTGGAGCTGGAGCTGCTGGCAGCAGCGGTGGTGGCGAAGGCGCCGCCAGCTGCTGTATGCCCTGGAGCAGAGTGCGCGCCTCACGCTCCTCGGGCGGCGTGTGCAACGGTATGTGTATGTAGCCCTCGACTGGCTCGTCATAGTAGCGCAGTCGGCTGTTGGGGCGGGAGCCAGCTGGCGTGCGACTGCGAGCCGCAGAGCCAGGCGCTGGGGGCGGCGGCGGTGGCGGCTCGGCGCCCTCAATGGGGGAGGAGCTCTTGGAGCTTTTGGTGCCATCGGTGCCGGCGCTGCTGCCGCGTTTGCCCGGCTTGAAGATGGCCAGCACAGACTTTTGCTTGCTGGGCGTCACATTCTGCGAGCCGGCGCCTGTTGTCATGGCCATGGCGGTGGAGGGACGTTCTTTGCTCTTGCTGCGCGAACGTGATGTCTCCCTGGGCGAGTCCGGCGAGTCTTTGCCCAGGCGGAACAGTGAGCTAAACGAGCTCTTGCGGGAGACTCCCCCAGCAGCGGTGGCGGGCGAGGGCGAGCGACTGGTCAGGCGCAGGGCATGACGTGAGGGTTTCGGACTGGCCGTTGGCGTCAGACGATGTTCGTCCAGGCCGCCGGAGGCCTGCAGGCTAAGCGAGGCAGGCGGCGGCTTCGTTGAGGGTTGGGAGCCCTTCGAGTAGACGGGCGTCAGTTGATTGGGCGCCTCGACCACTCGCTCATTGGCCGCAATGCCCTTGTCGCTGTACATGTGATCCGGACGCAGATTGATGCGTATGTATTCGGTGCCGCTGGCCGTCTTGCCAATTACCATTTGGCCAGGACTCTTGGTGCTGCGTCGCTGGGCGCCCATCACATTGGACGCGGCACTTGGCCTTGAGGGCGGACCAGCACCTGACGACGACGACTTGGCCGACGATTTGCGCTCTCCGTTGGCCAACGTGGTGGGCTTGGGCTTGCGACTGGCGCCAGTTGTGGGCTGCGGATGCATTTGGATGCCCTCGGCCAGGACCACCTGGGTGGGATCGTGCTTGGTGCGTGCCAGCAACAGCTGCTCCACAGCATGCGTCGCTTCGCCCAGACTCTGTGCGGAGCTAGGCGCTGTCGAGGCATTGCTGGCGGCGCCATCGCTGCCCGGCTCCAGTGGCTTGGGGCCGCAGAACGATGTCTCCAGCAGCATGCGATGTGGCGATGGGGAACGCGACACACAGGACACGGCCGAGAGCCGGCTAACCGCTGAGCCCTGACTGCCCACGCTCGAGATGCGGCTGGTGCGTCCCGAGATGCAGAGCAGCGCGGCCACCTCGGAGCTGGCCGAATCCTTGCGCTGATGCTGCTGCAAGTAGCTCTGATGGTCGTCGAACTTGAAGATGTGCGGCGAGGAGCGTTTGGTCTGCGTGAGAGTAAAGAGAGATTGGACCAGTTAGACAAGCAGACACTGGAGGGACACTAGGCAAAAGCAGCAGTCGAGTGCATTCGACTCGGATGTACCCGGTAGCCATTTGGTAAACAATTGCTCTTCCTTAAGGGAGCCTAAGCTGCCTGGCTCTAAACAGCTGGACTGACATATTGAGGAATATTTATGGGCCTGCTACCTTCTAAATATTATACTCATTTCCGATGGCTAGAAAGTCCATATACCCTTGTGTATATTGGGGAATATTTATAGGCAGTTAACAGGTCAATATTAGGAATATTTATAGGGAAGCAAGCTTCAGACCACTACATGCTTTTCCGATAGCCACCAAGTCCATTTACCCTTGCATATATTGAGGAATATTTATAGGAATGATACCTTCTAAATAATATACACTTCCGATGGCTAGAAAGTCCATATACCCTTGTATATATTGGGGAATATTTATAGGAATGCCACCTTCTAAATATTATATACATTTCCTCCAAGTCAATACCCTTTAAATGTGGAGGAACATACCCTCAATATACCCTTATAAATATTGAGGAATATTTAAAGGAATGCACCCTCGCCTATATTAAGCATATTTATAGAGATGGCACTGCCGATGACCACCTTTCTACACCCTCCATGGCTACCGGGTATAATGAGAATCGCAATCAAATTTGACGCTTGTCACTCGAGGCAATCAAGAGAACATCGCAGCGCGTGCTTGTCAAAGAGAGAGGAAGCCAAACAGGGAGCGGTAAAGAAGAGCGCTAAACCAGCGGAAGAATCTGGGGATTTCATTCAATCGCATTTCAATTGCAGTGCCGCCATCTCCAGCTCCCTCTGCGTCTCCTTCTTCTGCTCCACTCGTCACTTGCCACTCGCGGGCTTTCAATCATTGTGGTCAGTCAACCAGTTTATGACCAAGTGCTAGATATTGTGCATAGGGATTAGAACGAGATAGGCTCGACAGAGCGATAGAGAGTGAGAGAGAAAGAGAGCAGGAGCTGGTAGAAAAAAAGCATGCAGTCAAACTTGAATTATTGCTACAAGTGTGTGGGATTCGCTTTTTGGGCTTTGCATGCGAATTGAGTGAAAGAAAAGAAGAGAGACCAACACACAGAGATAGAAAGAGAGAAATAGAAAAGTAAGTAAAAAAGGAATTAATTGGCAAAGGCGATTGGCTACGATTTGAGTGACAAATGCAATTATAACTATTGCATTTAATTAGTTTCTTACACTATGCAACTGCAATCGATTCAATTGTTGACCAACTTTGGGTGGTCTCTGAGATTTGGCATGTTAGACATGCGGACAGACGGACAGACGGTTGATGATACCTTGAAATCTTTGGCCCAAAGCAACCATAGGAAAAACAGCTCAACATGCGACAGCACATTGTCAATTTAATTATGTCTCGCAACAACGCATGTTAACGAAGTTTCCTGATTAAATCGAGTTGCCGTTGCCGTTCTCGAGTGGCTGCCACCTGGAGCTACCTTATTAAGCTACTCGATTACCGTTGGCCATGATGCTCGGGTCTCGGGTCGTCTCTGTTAACGGCAAATTGAAAAGTTGCCAAGTCTTTGGCGTCGGCAACTTTTGCCAGCAGTTTTCATTAATAACTTTTGCGTGCAACATTTTAGTTTACTTTTGTTTTGTGCTCTGCTTGTGCGCCACAAGGCATTGCCATTTCAATTAATAAAGCATCCCCCCTCAGTGCCTGTCAATTGGTCGCTTTCCATTTCCAGCTAAACTTTCAGCTAGCGCTCACTTCAAAGAGAAGCCAAGCACAGCGGATGTCAAGTGCAGTTGCAATGAAAATGTTGCATACTTTTTTGCTTCCTGTTTGCGATTTAACCATACTATTTTCTTTGCACAAGTATACCCTGTAAAAGCGGGACAGGTTTTGGAACTGTGTTAGTCTTGACCAACCAATCAATCGAACGTTTAAAATATAAAACCAGCTGCCTGGCTGGTAAAGCAACAGCAGGCCTTCTCAATCAATCAATCAAAGATTAAAACACAAAATTAGCTGTTTGCATAAGCGAAAGCTTTAAGATTGGCTGGTAAAGTAATAGAAGGTCTTCCCAGTCAATCAATCACATCAATCAAAGCTCTAAAAACTGGCTAGCAAAGTAATCAATCAATCAATCAATGTGTTGACATCTTAAAATGTAAACAGTCTTAATTTGTCATGCTAGCCGTCTTAGTTGAATTGTCTTATGCTCAACAATCAATCAGTCAGCCTCACAGGGCATCTGAATAGAAGGTCTGCCCAGTAAATCAATCACATCAATCAAAGCTCTAAAAACTGGCTAGTAAAGTAATCAATCAATGTGTTGACATTTTAAAATGTAAATAGTCTTAATTTGTCATGCTAGCCGTCTTAGTTGAGTTATCTTATGCTCATCAATCAATCAGTCAGCCTCACAGGGTATCTGGTC
This sequence comes from Drosophila pruinosa, assembly GCA_018150935.1. NCBI lineage: Eukaryota > Metazoa > Arthropoda > Insecta > Diptera > Drosophilidae > Drosophila > Drosophila pruinosa. Next base: position 16,684,217 of record JAECWR010000194.1, on the reverse strand, counting down.
GTCGAGCTTGCCAGCCTGCTGCTCTGGCCGGTTGCCACTGCACTTGTCAGTTGATATTTTAAAGTTTGTCCTGCTGCTTTGTATTTACATTGCACTCGCGTCAATCGCCAGGTGAACTACAGGTAAACCAACACTAGACAGTTGCCTCCATTTTGTATCTGTCCTCTCTGTCTCCTCCTCCCACATTTGGCCCAGCGTTTATGTCGCGACTTCCGCTTGTCGTTTGGCTGGCTGCCTGCCACTTGCCACTTGCCACTTGCCACTTGCTCTCGTTCATGCTGCACTTTCCCGGCCACTTTCTCTCCAACAAGTCGCAATCTTAAATTATTAATTCAACTTTGTTGCTGTGGCTACGCTTTTGCCACGTTCCCGGACTTGCCACATCAATGCCATGCAACGAGTCGAGTATTTTACAGTATTTCAATTTCTTTCAATTTCCGTACTGCCATTTCAATACGCTAACCAAAGAGGAGTCCAACGACTCTCTTGACAAAAATGCAACTACTAAAATAATGTTGTCTAAGTGAACTTAGCACTGAGTTAAACATCAGTTTGAACTCAAGCGAATTGTTTCATTTAATAATATAATAATAATAAATATCTCATCTTGGTAAGAGCATCACAAATTCCTCGAGTGCTTATGCAAGTTTTCTCATTATGTTTTTAGTGCGACTGACAGCTCTGGCAACTCTGCTCGCTTCCTGCTGTGTTCCTGATGCTTCTTTGCGGGTTTTTTGTTTTTTTGTGTGTGTTTCTTTTACGAATATTAACTGTCGCTCGCAACGTGATTATTCGCGTGCTTAATGCAAAGGCCTTCGAGCTATTTATCCCTGAGCTAATACGTCAAATAAACTGAAGTTGACTTGCTTAGATTACCAGCTCTAAAAACAAAGACGGATCAACAACAGAAGAAGAGGAAAAAGAAGCAAAGCGCAACTCGCCGCAATACTTAAGGTAAGCTTTTTACGATTTACAGTCGGGGAATTTTCCCTTCTTCCTTTTGTGTTGGTCTTAAGACCAAATGGAAAGCTATGTTGATTTTACTTTGCCAAGTTCATCTAAGCATTTGCCTTAAGTTGCCAAAGTCAACTAGTTTGGGTTGCTGATTAGAGAGAAAGAGCTCTCTTGCTGTAAAAGGATAATCAGCAGAGCAGCTGTTGTCTTAGTTTATTTTACTACTACTATTAATACTTTACTCTTTCTCAACTCGAAGTCTGTTTTTGTAGTTGCAAGTGCAGTTCCGTTTCAAAAGCTGAATGATTTCAGAAATGGCAAACTCATCTCTCACTTTGTCGTTATTCTTCGCTGCATGATCGAGACGTGTGAACATTGGAGTGCAACTTAACATTGCCCTTCGAGCTTAACATTTGATGTAAATGAGTGACCAACTTAATAAAGTTTTGTCTGCTTTATTTTTGGTATATTCAGAATTGTTGGGTTTTGTTCGATTTGTTGTTATTCTTACCTCACTCACCTGCTGCTGCTGCTGTTGCTGGAGGCGCTCCTGCTCCTCTTTCTTTTGCTCGGGATCCATGAAATAGAGCTCCTCGGTGGAGCTGCGTAACTCGAGGGCGCCCTCTTCGCGAAAACCGAGACCAATGGTTTCCTGTAGGGTGCCAGTGCCGACCTTCATAGCATTAGTTTTAAGACGGTAACCACCCAACACACACGCACACACACACACATGCACGCACACGTACACGGCACACACACACACATACAGAATTTCATAGCAAAAATTTGTTGGCAAAAAAGTGAAAAGTTTTCAAGTGGAATTGGCAGGAAGCGGTTAATTGGGTGAAAGAATATGGGGGAAAAGGGGCAAGGGGAGCATGCAGGGAGTAGCCGAAAAAAGACGAAACAAAAGAAGCAGTCGAAGAAAGACAAACAAAAGAGAGAAAGCAAATCAAGAAATCAACAGCCAATTGTGGTGCATTGCGGTGGGGCAGTACCCAAAGGACGTGTGTGTGTGTGTGTGTGTGTGTGTGTGGGCGTATGTGTGTCGAGTGAGTTGTGTAGGTGTGTTAGTGTGCACACATTGAGAGAGCAAGAAAGAGTAGAGAGGGGGGGAGAGAAAGTTACACAGAAAGAGAGGAAATAAATACAAAAGAAGAGGAAGAAGAACAAAGTACAAATAATTAGCACAAAAATGATTCTCTTAAATGCGACGTCGACTGCGACTGCGGCAGCGGCAGCGACGTCGTGCGGTGTTGTTGTTGTTGCTGTGTTGGTTTATGATTGTTATTGTTGTTGTTGTTTGGCTGTTGTTGTTGTTGTTGCTCTAAAAGCCAAGCTACTAACCACACTACATAAAGCCAGCCCACCTCACCTCACTTCGCCCCTCCTCCTCTTCCTTCCCCTTACCTGCTCGAACACATTCTCCGGACTGCTCTCCCGACTGTCCTCCTCATGATGCGACGAACTGGACGCCCGGCTCAGTTCAATGCGTGGCGTCGATGGCGTCGTCAACGTTGTGGTGCCTCGATAGCTGCCCGTTGCTGCACCACCACCCCCACCCCCTCCTCCACCTGTGGCATGCACCCCCGCTGTGGGGGGCAGCGGCTGGCCCCCCTCATTGCTGCTGACCAGCGTCGTTGTCACCGTTGTCGTCGCCGTCTTCAAAGGCGGCGGCCGTTGCTTGGCAACAATTGTCGTGGCATTCGCGGAGCAGGTGGCTGACGAGACGGTCGACGAGGAGGACGAGGAGCTGTTGCTGTTCCCATTGCCGGTGCCACTTGCAGTTGCAGCTCCAGTTCCAGTTCCAGTTCCAGTTCCACTGGCAGTGCCGGAGCTGCCCGTTAAGCTCGGACCGCTTGTCGTTGTCTGTTTGCGCAGCGTTTGCTCCATCATCTGTTGATTTCAAATTCATTTAGGTAACATTTTTTTTGAATGTTCATTTTCAAATTCTTAATTTTAAAAATTGTATTTTAATTAAATATCATAAGTTAAAAAAATCTAATTTTTTTTAATTTCTTTTTTTATTTTAATATTTATTTTAAAAATGTCATTGTTTTTTTTTAAATTAATAATTATTAATTTAAAACTGGTTATCTCTTTCAATTGAGCATTATTTTATTCAATTGTTAAATTTTATTTTAATTTAATTTTAAATTTGTATTTTAATTAAATATCATAAGTTAAAAAACTTAAATTTTTTCAAATTCCTTTAAGTAACATTTTTTTTTGAATGTTCATTTTAAAATTAATGAATTTTAAAAATTGTATTTTAATTAAATATCATAAGTTAAAAAAATTAATTTTTTAAAATTTCTTTTCTTATTTTAATATAAATTTTAAAAATGTCATTGTTTTTTTTTTATATTTATAATTATTAATTTAAAACTGGTTATCTCTTTTAATTGAGCATTATTTTATTCAATTGTTAAATTTTATTTTAATTTAATTAAAATATTTTATTTTAATTTAATATCATAGGTTAAACAAATTAAATTTATTTTAATTTCTTTTTTTTATTTTATTATTATTAATTTTAAATATGTTATTGTTTATTTTTTAAATTTATAATTATTAATTTAAAACTGGTTATCTCATTTAATTTAGATCTTAATTCAAAATTATTAAATTTTTTAATTTAGAACTATTTTATTCAATTATTAAAAATTTTTGAATTTTTCAATATAGAATTTTTTTATTAGATTATTCAAAATTGTTACATCTTATTTATACTGTACTGAATTTAGTATTTTTTAGTTTAAATTGTCATATCTTTTTTTATTGGTTTTCTGATTATATTCTTTGTATTTTATTTTAAAATTATTTAATGCAAAGCTATTAAATTGTTTTTCATTATGAATTTCAAATTTTCTTCTCGTTTTTAATTTATAATTTCCTTATTTTTTCTTTAATTTACAAATGTTTTATTCAAAATTGTTAAATCTTTTATTCATGCTGCATTTCTAATTTAAAAGCTTTATTTTTTAATTCGAAATTGTTGGATTTTTTTCTTTGCTATTGTGTTTCAAATTGTGTTTAAAAATTTGTTAAATTTTATTTCAACTTTGCATTTTTATTTTAGTTTAAAATTGTTTAATTTAAAGTTGTTTAATCTTTTTTTCATGCTGACTGAATTTCTAATTGGATTGTTCTGATTTTCATGTTTATTTCGTTTAAAATTGATAAATATTAATGTGAAATAATTCAATGAAACTATTAGCTGACGTTCAATTCAAATTAAAAAGTAGGAAAACCCCAATTAGTTCGGTTCAGCTCAGCTTAGTCTAGTAAGGTAAACTATGTGCCAGTGTTGTGTTATTTGGCAGAGATGCAGAGAGAGAGAGAGAGAGACATTGTCCTGCTAAAACTAAACTTGATTTTAATAATAATTAGGTGCATAAAGTGCGGTCAACCTTGCAGTAGCTGGCAGTCGAGCACACTCGCTGCTCTAATTGGCATCGAATGTGCGTTGCATGGCAACAGTTTGGGAGCCCAGCACTGTGGCAGCTGCCACTCGCAATTGGAGCAGCCCTCGTGGCATTATCGCTGCCCCCTCTCCCTCCCTGCCGCTGCCCCCAGGGATGCCAGCTCCCGCCTCTAAGGACAGCATTTAACTTCGTATCCTTTATGGTTTTCATAGCATGTGATTTTAATTAAAACCCATTTGCCTTTTTTCTTATTGTTTCCCACCTGATTTCCACACTTTCCGCTCACACAAACACACACACATATATATGTACATATATACCTGGTGCCTGGCAAGAGCGCGGTGTGGGAGCGAGAGAGAGCGACAGAGAGAGAGAGGGGTGGGGGCTCCAAATGTATGCAATTGGATAATTGAAAACTATATTAATGCTGCAGGGTTACTGAACCGACTGAAATCGACATTTTCTTTACAGAAAACAACACACACATACATAGAGAGTGTTACCATGACGTAAAACAACATGTGGTCTGGCTCTCGGGCCCCAAGGATAACGAAATTGTCATTGTACATGTTAGACCATGACCAGGATAGCAAAGTTGATACAGCTCCACTTTATTTTAACGAACCACAGGGATATCAACTTGTACAACTTTGTACGCAGACACACACACACACACACACACACGCACACACACATACACAGGCACGCACAGTTGTGCTTCCCTAAAATGACACACTTTTCTCATCGAGACAACATTATTAATTTTTGCCAAAGCAAACTTTTTGCAAGCTTAAACTTTGTCATAATTCGATGTGATGTTGTTAAGCAAACATTGCTCTATACATAGATGTGTATATATGTATGTGTGTATGTATATTTAAGTACACTTTTGTACTGCATTCCTATACATTTTAAGTTTTAACATGCAAATTTAGTTGACAATGCTAACAGTTTCTGTTATCGCTGCTTATCAATACACGTTTCGCCCTAGTTGCTGCGATCAATTTCTTCAGAGTCAAGGGATATTTAAAGACATTTATTTAGAAAACTTGTCGACTTTTAATTACTCAAAATATACTCTCTACAGTCAGTAAATCAATGCTCTGTTAATTAATTACTTATCTGTTAACATAACATACTCTCTACTGTTAACATAATTATTTAGCTGTTAACGTAACATAATCTCTACTGTTAACATAATTATTTAGCTGTTAACGTAACATAATCTCTACTGTTAACATCATTATTTATCTGTTAACATAACACACTCCCTACTGTTAACATCATTATTTATGCTGCTGATTAATTAAGTTGTTACCTAGTATCTTGTAGTTTTAACAAGGCATTAATTTGAATAGTCTAACTAGCTGAATCTAAATCTGATTTCTATGGCTGAACCATGGAAATTAAACACACTTGTTAAACGATTCTTATCAGTAGAAGTTATTCACTGATAACTCAAGAGAACGAACAGACATTACCTACAGGCTAAGGCAGAAACACTTGGGAATTACAAGACAGGCTTTGTGTAAAAAGAAGGTTTTGACTGTCATCTTTTAATCGGTTGATTTATTTTTTTTTGCATAAAATACAACTACAATTTGAATTACACTCTATTAGTATTTCCATAAAAGCAACTGCACTAAATTGAGATGGTTTATTTTATATATTTCAGATTGCTCTTAGTGAAATTGCTTTTTAAATGAATGTGCTTTATTTTTGCACTTAAAGAACTTTCTTTTAGCATTTTCATCCTTCGTTGTTGCTCTCTCGCTCTCGCTGTCGCTCTGTCTTGCTCTGGCATGCATTATGCCAACTGGCTTTCAAGAGGCAATTGTATTTGATTATGCATTTTATTACATTTATTTAAGTTGGCTTTTGTTTGGCATCTTGCTGTTGCTGACCATGGAGGACGTGCTTATTGCAAGTAAACATATAATTTAATGCACAAGCTTAGCTGAATGACACTCATTTAGAGCTCAAGTGGTTGCCACTTGACTGCAATGTGCGGCTCTCTTTCTCACTTACTCACTTACTCTGGGTCATTTCGCATTGGCATGCAATTAATTGAATTTGCAACACTATCAGGAGGGGGGCAAGTTGAGGATGACCAATTGGCCTAAAGACTTTGGGACAGCTTTAAGCTTTAGCTGTCGCCAGGCTAAATGCAATGTCAATGCAATTACCCAATTCAAAGTTAAGACAAGCGAAACTAAGACTGGCTGGCACCGCCCGCTGCCGCTGCCACTGCCACATGCCACATGCCACTGCCACAATCTATGCTACACATTCACGCATAGTTTAGTGGAGCAACAACCGGGCACGTTCAAGCAAATTCCTCCCCGCCCCACCCCTCGCAAAGATTTCACATTTTGTCATGCAGCCGCATCAAATGCGCTCAAGGAGAAGTTCAAACACACACACACACACATGTACGCACGCACACACATGTAGAGATAGAGACGCTGATTGACACTTGGCGGATTTTGCCCTAGGGGGGGTGGCGGACTTTGAGGGTTTGCTGGGGTCGCTAAATGCAAAAATTGCAAACATGAAAAGCATGCGTTTATTGTCCTTGAGATTGCTAACTCACACACACATATACTTCCACGCACACCAGCGCAAATGAAATTAATTTAAAGCCGACGCTGAAAAGTATGCAATGCTTTTTCACGTGCTAGCGCTAGCAATTTCTTTCCTTCTCTCCGGCTCTCTCTTTCTCACTCTCTCTCGCTGACGCTGACGCTGACTGAAAACTGCATCCACACAGCGCATACATAAAAATTGTAATTAATTTGAACAAACAAAAGTAACCGGCTAGATTCAACGACACCGAATTGTTGTGGTTCGTTCGAGCCGTGAGTTCTTGTATTATTTGATGATGGTGTACACAAAAAAATACAAAATAAAAAAGAAGAAAAGAAAAGCCCCAAAAAATTGGGACACTGCCGCAAAGGCTAAAGGCAAAAGGCAAATGACAGCTAAATTCAGTTTTGGTCTTGCATACTTTAAGTTGCTGCCTGCGCCACTCATGTTAGTTGAAGTCTTATGAAATTAATCATAATTATGCATATAATTTGAATAAAAGCCGCATACACACGCAGTACATATATACATGTATATATATACGCATGTATTTATAATTATATGTGTGTATGAGAGTCTGTGTATGCCTGTGTGTGTGTGTGTATATGCGAAGCATGCTGAGAGCTGCTGCTGCTGCTGCCGTTTAGGCCTCTGGTTGACAGCGTGCTGCTGTTTCTGTTTATTGTTAATGTTGTGTCCCCCCTCACTCACACATACACAGTCATAGTCACGTACACACACACACAAACACACACGCATATTACTACTCACCGTGTGCCAAAACTTACTTTGCTTCTGCTCTCTCTCACACTCTCTTGCTCTCGCCTTGGCTCGTACACGTTGAGTTTGTGTGTTTTGTTGTTGTTGTATATTTGTCCCCACTTGTCCTTATTAATTTTTCATTAATTTTTCTTTCTGTAACTTTTCACCAACAAATACTAAAAACAACAAACAACCCAAAAAAAAAGAGAGAAGAATGACAACTACAACGGCGCTGCGCGGCACGAGGGAAACGTAAAGTCAAACTACAATAACTGCTGCTTCTTCTTCTTCGCCCTCTTAGATTCCTTCTTTTCTTTCCTTTCCTTTTTTTTTTTTGCTTTGCTTCGCTTCGTTACGTTTCGTTTCGTTCCGTTCGTTTCGCAGCGCGCGCGCTCAGCGCCAAGTCCCTCTCGCAATTGCTCTCTATATGTCTATCGGTATTTCTATTGGTTTGTTTCCGTTCAATACCGTTAGACTGCACGCACGCAGCGCCAGCGTCGTACTGGACGGCAGCCCCAAAGTTTGCGATGCTGATTGTGAGACTGCTTTGCTTGCTTGCTTGTTTGCTGCAGCAGCGCTTGCCGTGGAGTGGGAAGCTTTCAAGCTGTCCAAAGCTTTTCCGTTGGTGTTTAACCAAAAAAGCTGCAACACCAACTGCTGTCCCATGCTCAGCTGGCTGAGCTTTTATCCTATACAGCACTGCACACACAACTAGAGCCTGCTGCAGCGCAGAAGCAATTGAGGCACTCAGAAGGGGAATGGCGTAAGGCATGAGTGTTGAGCATATAAATCAAGTGAGCTTTTAATACCAAGCATAAGCTATGCAACTCGCATAAATAATTAATTTTTTATTTATGCAATAAAAGCAATGCCTTTAGCTAAGATTGTTTGACTAGCACTTAAATTGTGCATAGTGAGTTTAATTACGTCACATGGATTAACTACACTATAAACTGAAATCTATGTGTATAGCATTTATGGGCAGAATAATTAAACTGTTAACTGAAATGTGTGCACATCATAGATGCTACATTTTCATTTTGGACATTAATTATTCATTTCTAGTATGCTATTAATTTGTTTAACAAGTGTTGTAAAAGTTAGACATTTAAATTGCTTTACCTAAATTTATGATTTGTAAACAAACAATTTAAAATGCCCCATTGTCGCCCCGTTTCTAAGCTACTGTCATGCACTGTGTCAAGCTTGTCTTGCCCGTCTCTTGTGCTCACCATCCCCTCGCTCTCATGCGTCGAGCTCTCTCTCTCTCTCTCTCTTTGCCCTTCCTTCTGCTGCTGCTGCTGCCGATGCTTTTGCATGTTTCATTTTTTTGACCCCCCCCCCAGCATTCCACAGTACACACACCCTTACGCACACACACATACACCCACATACACCCACACACACCCACATGGTATACTTTCGAGAGGGCTTTCCATTGTGGAATGACATTATTTGGAGCACTTTCCACTTCACATTTGATTTGATGTGTGTCAAAATATTTTCACAATCCTGAATGCCGAACTGTGACTGTGATGCTGACCCCGCCCCGCTGACCAGTTGAGAGAGAGAGAGAGAGAGTACCGTTATCAGAGTGCTGTTGCTTCTTCTTCTTCTTCTTCTTATCCATATCATCACTCATCTGGCTGTTTGTTGTTGTTGCTGGGCATCGTTTAAGCTTCGTTTTGTTTATTAGCCAAAAGCGTTTTGTTCGCCTGCCTTTTAAGTGGCCATTTGCATGTTTTTGGCATTCGCCTTCGACCACAAGCCACGCTCTCTGTCCACCTTTCCCACCCCCCCTGCCGCCCACGCACACAACCAAGAAGCTTATGCCGGCTGACTTAATTAATTTTTAGGCTAAGATCGTAAATAATACATGTACAATGTATATACTATAGTAGATATGTACTTGCCTCCACTCGCTCTTGTTGTTGTTGTGCTGTAGTTGTTGTTGCTGCTGCTGCTGTTGTTGTTGTTGTTGTTGCTGGTGCTGTGGTATTGTCCTCAAATGACTTTTCGAACGATGCAATTGGCGCTGGGCCAAGTCGCTTCTGTCGCCGGGCATCCATCCTGTTTCAGGCTGCACTAACTAGAACTCACACACACACACACACACACATGCACACGCACACATGGACACGATGTCGCCTTCAGCTGAAAGGAGCAGAGAAAACACATTAGATGGCCGCCTATTGGCAAGCTTCCTTCACTTGGCTTTTCATAATTGCCGCCGGCAACAGAGAACAACAACAAGCCATCACTCACCAAGGGAAAAAGTTCGAAGTAAAAATAATAATAATAACAAATAATTTACTCTCCCTCTCTCCCTCTCTCTCTCTCTCTCGTCCTCTGTGTGCTTGCAATGGCAACAAATTATTGGCGTAATAATCGTAGACAGCAAATGGCCAGTCAGACATTCATTTCGTGCCTGCAGTTCGTTGAACTCATAAAAAATGATATAACTAGAGAGTGCTTTGTCTGCTTTCGAATCAATATTTGCACATTAAATCAGTTTAAACCCAGTGCCGACTTCTTTTCAGCAGTTCGCGCATATTAAACACAAATGTTGAACAGGAAAACAATCAATGCCAAGTGACAAGAACTTGCGACTTTACTAATTGCTAACAAGTTGACTAGTAATTAAATGTGGCAGCAATCAAATAGTTCTTAGTTGACCGACTTTGCAATAGTTTGCCACTCGCGGAATGCATTATTTATAGTTTATTGTTGCAACTGTTGGGCAACTGCATATCAAGTGCTTCAGTTCGTATTTCACTTGCTGGAAATGCAAAATCGTAAACAGTTTCTGTTTCTGGCACAATCAATTGAGCTTATCGATCAGTTTGATTGCCTTGAATATTTAGTTGATTTAACTGGGTTTTGTGTCCATCAAAATAACATGGCTACAACCCACTTACTGATTGACTGATTGACTGATTGACGGCCTGACTGAAGGGCAGTGCCAAAAACTTTATACATCATATGATGATGATGACGCATTCCAGCGTACGTTGTACACACAAATTGTTTGCCAGCAAAAACTGTCAGTCAATTCTTGTTTGAATGAACCGAGTAAACATCTCTGTTTAGTTGCTAAAAGGGGGCGGGGGAGGGACCTTTATTCAACTTGTGCTCTGACAATCAAATGACTTTATCGACTTGAATTGAATACTGTTTACCAACGTCAACATTAGCCAAAGTGCTGCTGCAAAAGATACCCTAGAGCGGCTTTAAAAGAGCAGACTTTTCGCCTTTACATCTTGGCGAATTGTCATGAAAGTTTCAGAATATTTAACAGACATATTGAACTACTGATGTGCCAAACATTTAAGGTGTAGTTCAGGTATTTAAGATTATAATTCAAGTTTAAGAATATATTATAAAGAACATTTTTATTATGGGATTTAAATATACAAAGTTTGTATAAATAGTTGAGAGTCGCATGCCATATTTGTGTGCTTAGTTAAACAATGCTTGCAATTGTATTTGGCTTTATGTTCAGCATGCCCTCCTTATGGAGGTTGTGTGCTTGCAGGATGTTAGAACTGGGCCAGAACTGAGAAGTGCAGCTGGAAATTGGATTCGAATTCGGTTGACATGTTCGTAAACGAAATGTGTGCTTCGCCAAAAAGCAAGCAACGGTTAATAAACATGCGCACACACACACACACACACACACACACACATACACACGCACCTACACACATATATATGATTATTGCAGTTGACTGCAATAAAGCAGCAACTTTTTTACGAATTTATTATTTGTTTTGTTGTTGCAAGAAGAACTTCCATATGAGTAAAAGCTTTTGCCTGCGGCTAGTTTGAATTGATTGCCTACTTTTTGGGGCAGCACTCGATAATTATTCATATGTGGCAAGCATATTGAATATGTCGGTCGTGAATAAGCTATGTGTGTTTACAATATGTATACATTTCGTGCTGACTTTTGTAGGGTCAGGTTTAGTAAACTTTTGCAGCTCTCCCTCTCTGCCAGGCATTCCCTCACTCCTCACGCTATCTCGCTCTCACTCGGCTGTGATTGACACTTGGTTAGCTCGCCTTGATTTCCCATATTAAATCGACGAACTAACTAAATAATGGCAGCCCCAACCTTGATTTAAACATAGCTACTTATATGACAATGGCAAACAAATAAATTTGCTTATGTATTCACGAGTGTGAGTGTGTGTGTGAGTGTGAGTGTGTGTGTGTGTGTATGTGAGTGTGAGTGTGTATTTATAGAGGTGTTTGGCATTGGTTTGGCAATTTAGTCAGCAACTGCTTTTGGCCACACAAACACTGACTCACTCACTCACTCGCACTCACTCACTCGCACTCATTCACTCGCACTCACTCACTCATTCACTCAGTTAGTCATTCAGCTTGCCACAACATACACATAGCTTTCACCTAGCACGCCAATGCCGATGTAGTTTACTGATAAACTTGTCAGCCACGCTCGCTGCTGGCTCATAAACTCACACACACTCACACAGATTAAGGGTACTCGACTGTGCGTGTGTGTGTGTGTGTGAGTGAGTGTTGTTTGTGCTTGTGTTTGTGTTGAGCAAGGATCTAAATTTATGGCAAGTTACCGCAGTTTACGAAAACTAAAATTGGAAATGAATACACTCATGAATACACTCATGAATACAGCCTGCTAATGCTGCAATAATAATACGCATAGCACTGCATGAGTTGCAACTGCAACTTCCACGCACATGACTGACTATGTATTCACACATTCAACTATGAATACATGAATGAATCAAGCAGCGTAGCATTCGGCAGACAAAGCACGTCTTGTGCCTGGTGAGCTTTAACATGTGCGCCGTAATGCAGTTTGCTGTAATTTTCATTCTCCATTGCACTCATGAATATATTCATGAATACACTCATGAATACACTCATGAATACACTCATACATAATACAGCCCATTATTACTGCAATAATAGTGCAGTTTGCTGTAATTCTTATTCAATTATGCCAAGTGAATAATGTGAATACACTCATGAATACTATATGAATACTTGTTCATTTTTTAAACCGTTTAAAATCAGTTTTCTCCATTACACTCATGAATACACTCATGAATACACTCATGAATACATTCATGCATACAGCCCATTATTACTGCAATAATAGAGTTGGCTGTCATTTTCATTCAATTATGCCAAGTGAATAATGTGAATACACTCATGAATACTATATGAATACCTGCTCATTTTTGAACTGTGTAAAATCAGTTTTCTCCATTACGCTCATGAATACACTCATGAATACAGCCCATTATTACTGCAATAATAGAGTTGGCTGTCATTTTGATTCAATTATGCCAAGTGAATAATGTGAATACACTCATGAATACTATATGAATACCTGCTCATTTTTGAACTGTGTAAAATCAGTTTTCTCCATTACACTCATGAATACACTCATGAATACATTCATGAATACAGCCCATTATTACTGCAATCAAAGAGTTGGCTGTCATTTTGATTCAATTATGCCAAGTGAATAATGTGAATACACTCATGAATACTATATGAATACTTGTTCATTTTTTAAACCGTTTAAAATCAGTTTTCTCCATTACACTCATGAATACACTCATGAATACACTCATGAATACATTCATGAATACATTCATGCATACAGCCCATTATTACTGCAATAATAGAGTCATTTTCATTCAATTATGCCAAGTGAATAATGTGAATACACTCATGATTCCTAGCACATTCTTGCCAATAATAAACTTATTCATGTTGTTGAATGCGATTGCATTTAGAGTGAACTATGAGTGTTTTTCAGCAGAACAATTCAATTGACGGCTGAATACACTCACGAGTGTACTCACATGCAAATGCACGCACTCATCGGCCGCTTTTGAGATAAGCGCCCCTGTCGAACCCCACCTTGAAGCAATCAAATCTAGGCAAAAGTTTTAGGCCTCAGCTATCTTCCACTTGCCACTTTGCCACTTTGCCACTTTGCCAGTTTACCACTTTGCCGCATGCCGCATGCTGCGTGCCGCGTGCGCCGGCTTTGGCTCAGCTCCGGATAAGTTCCTTTAAGCGGTGACAGTTGCTTAGCGGCGTTTAAATAATGCGGACATGCGCAGCCTACCGCCCCCCCCCCCCTCACCCCTTCTTTTCCTCCTTGCCGCTTCCCGTCCGCAACTTTGCAACCGCATTTAAAATCGATAACAAATTGTGACAGGACAAGCAGAGGGGCAGCTGGGAGCTGACTGCTCTGTCAAACTAGCCCTTTCCCCTACTCAACACTACGCTGCCCAACACTACTCTATGCCATGCTACTTAGCACTGCCCAACTCTAGGCTACTTGTACTCGTATCGAGCTTTGCATCTTACACTTCTAGCGCATCACGCTACCCAGCACTTCTTTATTTAGCTACTTTAGTTACTCACTGCTTACTACTTTATGCTACGCTATTCAACACTGCCCAACTCCAAGCTACGCTTCTTAACACCAGCGGACACTACACTGCTAGACTTTACATCTAGCACTTCTGCCTTGCTTTACTTTAGCCAAGCCCAGCAGACGCTGCACAACACTGGCTCTAGCATAGCGCCCGTCTTCCGTCTTCCGTCTTCCCTACCCAACACATTACCCCGCACATAACTTGGTAGTGCGCCAAAAACTATCCCAAAAATAATAATAAAAAAAAGGACCTTTAGCAACATTGGCCCCAATGACATTGGCAAAACGCGCAGTCGTATGTGGAGGGTAGGGGAGTGGGGAGAGGGGAGAGGGGAGGAGCAACGGTTTATGGTGCGACATGCCCGCTGTGCCCAATTGCGTTTGCCGTTTTTTGTGGGGCAAAGTGAAAGGCGACTCGCAAGTCGGCAACGCGGCTGGCAAGCAACAATTTCATTGACCTCATAAATTGCGCTGGGCCAGGACCCGAAAAACGAACTCGCCGCCAAAATGGCACCCACAAAACATGCGGCCTTTTAACGGTTACCCCCGCACAAGCTGAACAAGCTAAACAAGCTAAACAAGCCAACAACAAAAGTGAAACAAATGAGAGAATATTAATAGCCGCTTGAGGCGGCAGTCGGATACAGTCAGGAGGTCGGTCAGGCGAACAGAAAAACGAAACAAAACCATCCCAAATGCTACGGTCAGTAGGCGGAACCAGGCGAATGTCCAAGGCGAAGGCAAAGGCGACGAGTGGCTGCAAAAGGTAAAGTCGTTGCCATAGGCCATAGTCAGTCAGTCAGGCAGTTGGTCGGTGGGTGACCTTCTGCCTGTCAAATGAATAAGTCAAATGGCTAAAAAGCGGAAACGCAAACGGATATGGAAGCGGCTCGTATGCAAAAATGCACTTTTAGCCAAATTGGCTAATGACTTTTCGACCAGACTAACACTTTGTCGGCCTTTGCTTGGCATTGAAGTGAAATGGCGTGGCAAAAAGAAACAACGATCGATTTGAGTTGCCGTCAAATCGAATCGATAAGTAAAACGCTTCAATAATTGATTTGATAACAATAAGTTGGGAAAAACGTTTATGAACCGCACAAAATTGTCTTTAATTTGAATTACTGTTTCATTTGCTATTGGGTTTTTGAACCGGTTACAATCGGTTGAAATTCACACACATTAAAGATAGTTCATTTGTTATGCAGCTGTGCCAATTCCTTGAACCAGTTCAAATTAACAGCTGATTCATTTTCTAAACTGCTCAATATTAACTCAAAATGCAACCACATTTGAGACAATTGCTATTCGTAATTGACGAATAACCAATGTGAATACTACGACTAGGAAGTGGAGCAGAGAGACACCTGTGCTAAACAGTAACGTTTTGATATCAGATCCTTTCATTACGAATGATATAAGTATCAAGAGCAACAACACTCTCTGTTCACTTTTTGCCATTGTCAAATGCAGGGCATTGTGTGCACAGTGAAGGCAGTGAAGGGATGGGCGGGGGAGAGTTACGGAAAGGCAGAAAGTCAGAGCGAACTGAGAAAAAGAAGAAGTAGCAGAAGAAGAGGAGAGAAAAAATGCTTGTCGTTCCTTTTTTTGAACTCCCGCCCGCCCGTTGCCTTAGATCGCCACTTTTTGATAAGCAGCACTGGTTGCAGCCCAGTAAATCAGTTTGTGTGTGTGTGTGTGTGTGTGTGTGTGAGTGTGTGGGTGTCTCTTTTTCATTATGTATTGTGCACTGCACATTGTAACTGTGTGTCAGTTTGTCTCTCTGTCTGGCAATTTAGGCCAAACTGGCGAGCAGGTGCTCAGGCGTCGCTGTCGCTGTCGCAGTTGCTGTTGCTCTTTGTCTGGCTGTTGGCAAACGCAAAGGTAAAGGCAATGGCAAAAGGCACAACGATGATGCTAACTGTAACTGACTGGGCATTTTGCTCACTTTCTGTCTCACTCTCTCTCTTTCTCGGTTTGTTTCGCTAACACTCCTCCACTCATGTTCGTTTCTTCTCTTGCTTGCTTGATAGTTTCGTTAAATGCGATTACATTTTGTATTGCATACTTTCAGGCGGCCACATTTTTAACCAGCAGGTGTGAGTGCGAGCGAGAAGGCAAGCGCAAGTCTAGCGGGGGTGTAGTAAGAAATTAGCATGCAATAACAAAAGGCAAACAATGCGAACGTAGCATGCCCCATGACTAATACTCGAAACAGTGACTCAAACCCAGAGTCAAGCCCAGCCAGGCCACATTGAGGTTGACCCGTAGCCCCCCCCCAACGTCTTTTGGGGGTAGTTCAAGCCGACAGTTATGGCTGTAATAGTGCAATAGCGTGCAGACGAATGCCAGCTTGTAGGTGTTAAGTAATGGCACAAGCTCACACACACACACACAGGCATACACACTCACACACATATGTACTCACATACACACCCATACATGGACTCGCACATTAGGGTTATTCAGTGCATTTGCTCGTTTGAGCCTCATTTGCTAATAGGAGGACAGTCAACTGAAGGCAACATCTTTCCACATTGAGCAGCAGCTATTGGGGAGTTGACCGTAGGAGAACTGTTGACAATGACAACATCGAAAATAAGCTCTAAAAATCGCACATAAAACAAGAGACTCTTCTCCCGTCCATCCTCCTCCCCCTCTCCCTCTCTCGCTCTCTCTGATGTCATTGCATGCCTCTAAAGTTCTTCGGACATTTTAGCACAGAGCTTTTCCCAAAGTGTTTAAACAAAAGTTTTATCTTTCTGCCAGGGACATTGAAAAGTGGTTAAGAATAAATGGAACACTTTTGCTAATATTGCTAGTTTGTGGCCTATTTAAGCACATAGTATATGGTAACTGAGTCATTAAACAAAACTTTTGTATTTGGCAGCCCTCTAGGTATAAAGTCTGACACAACAGACCCATGATGATTATGATAATAACTGTCTTTAATATAGCCTTAAACTCTCCTAAGTTATTTACAAAAAAAAAACCAATTGTGATGAAGACTTTGCTCGTTTTAAATATAGAAATTCTGATCTGCATTTATATTTAAATTTGTTTTTAAAATTGAACAATTTAAAATATGATTTTCATTTAAAGATGTGTATAAGAAATTAAACCTCTCGACTACTAAATATTACCGCAATATCTGCTTAATTCCAATTTCGACAACAATTTAGTTTTTTTATTTATTATGATGATCAATGATCATGTGCCATTATTCATACAAAACTCCTATAACGATATTCGATTTGAATGCAACAGTTTATTTAATTTGTTTTTGTATTAGTATTGATTGTGTACAGAATATTAAGAGAACCTTAACAATAAAGTTTATTGAAATAAACTACAAATAGTTCCGAATATCATTGCTTTGAGGGGGCTAGAATGTGTAATTGAGAACACATATTAATAAAGCACTAACAAAATCAGGCCCACACATACATTATTGATGTCACAGAACGGTGAGGGTGCCTAGTAACAGTGCCTGCAGACAGTTTACTTACATAATGACAAACACTCGCAACAAACTACTCCAATAAACAACTAAACAAAATAGACTAAAAACAACTACAACTTAACGGGAATAAACGAATATTCCTCATAAATCAGCCGTTAAATACGCGCACACACACATATACGCGAACACATACATGTATACATACCAGCGCAGCTGACTATGTTGATGCATACTTCTTCGGGCAATGGCACTTGTAAAAAATACAATGAGAAGCACCCAAAAAAAAACAAAAAAAAGAAGAAAGACAACACAAACAAATGGTTTGAATTGGCGCGCAGCAGATACGGTCAAAAAACAACAACAAGTAGAAAGAGATGCAGAACAGAAACTAGATCGCAGAAACTAGATACGGGTTCACTTCGCTTCGCTCCGTATTTGTTTCGTTTCGTTTTGTCTCGCAAATTCGCAATTCGTAATTTGCCGTTAACCGTTCACGGCGCCTGCCAAACGCCAACTGAACTTATCACTCAAGCGACACGACGCAGCTCCAAGCAGCGCTGCCGGCGCCAAAGCTGCTCCGAAACTATTGTGTAAGTGTGTAACAGTATTTGTGCGTGTGTGTGTATGAGTAAGCTCTACAACAACAGATACACACGCACACTGAGGCAAAGAGGCGTACGGCTATTGTTGACTGCACATTTCGCTCGTTTCCCTTTGACTCGACTATTCGCCTGCCGCTGCTGCTGCTCTTGTTATTGTTACTGTGGCTGTTGCCGTTGTTGTTGTTAGTTTCTAACCTCAAAGACGAAGTCAGCAGCATGTTAATGACGTTGCCCAGCACTGTGCGCTTCTTCCGATTGTTGTGGTAAATGCAAAAATTGATCAATTTGGGCGTCATGTCTGGTCAAGGGGCGGTTCACAAGCTGCACCCAGGTTGACCCATTGCAGCGCCTAAATTATGCCACACACACACCCACACACACGTATACATATGTACATAGATGCAGTTTTGGTACGCCTTAATTGTGCTACAATCCTGCTTACTCCCAAAGTGAGGTTAAGTAGCAGCCGAAGCTACTGCCATAATCCCTTTGGTATTTCATTTTAATCCGTTTCCTGCTCCTGCTGCTGCCCTGCAACCACTGCACGCAGTTCATCTGGAAGTTATCTAATTGAATGTACACAGCACATTGCTTTACGCTCTACTCTCTAGCATAAGCTTATTAGCACGCACACTCTTGCCCTGTAAGTACTGCACTGATAACAGGTGTGTATATGCTGGGACTTGCTTTGCACAATTTGTGACTGCCTGTCTCATACCCTGTGAATGTTGTCTCTCTTCTTTATTAAGCACTACTCTAAATTAATTATAGAATAAATACCTTATTATACATTTAACTACATATATTTAAGTATTATTATACCTTATTTTACATTTAAGTATTCATTTACCGATGATTGCCTATTTTTTGATAATTTAAATAAAAAGTGCAACATTTTTTTTTTACATATGTTCGGCTTGGAAATTAAATTGGAAATCTTGCTGATTTTGTTCAATTTATTTATTACACAAGTCAGTTTTTTGCAACATCAAATAGATTAAAAAACTTTACAAAACTTTCATCGAATTATACATATGTATATACAACAAGCCTAATCAATTTATAGGGTATGCCAACAGCATTGTCTAGCACAGTTATTTGGGCCACCAAGCAGCACACGCAAATCCACAGTCCATTCCATTCCAGTCCAGTACCAAACCCAGTCCAATGCATGACTAGACGCTCAACTGCTTAATATTGAATGCGCCACATGTGTGTGAGTGTGTGTGAGCAAGACCAGTAAACCAACCAGCGAACATCAAAGGATAGTATCGGTAAATGTTCACAAACAGCGTGCATAAAACGATAGTATACGAAACTAGAGACTATAAGATCCAGCCACTCTAAATTTAGTATGTAGATATTCACATATAAACTACTCGTATAATATATATGTAGATTATTTTTCTAGTTCTTCAGTGGCTATTGGGTATCTAGAAGTCGAGTAAGCTTGCTTAGTTTATGCTTGCAAAGCGCATATGTTTTGAAAAGACTAAGAGCCTTCAAGCTAATTGCAGTTTGTGGCTCGATTGTAATTCGATTTACGCTATGAACAAAATGAAGGACAAGCTGAAAAAGAGATCTGACAAAAATATCGCTTATCGCTTATCGTTTACGACTGCTTGGTCGGCTGTGCGTACGTGTGTACGTGTGCGTGTGTGCATGTGTGTGCTCGCCACCGAAAAAGCAAGCAGCGTTGCCACATAATTCGATTAGCATGCAATTGCATGCAATGCACGTCTTGTATGGATAAAAGAATAAGCTTCCCTCACCGAAGGGTAAGGATGGGGTGGGGAGGGGAGGGTAACAGATGGATGACTGCAGCGTTAAACGATGTTAAGCGACAGAGGGCGCTGCACGTAGCTTGTTTGCGTACACAGCGAAGAAGGGAGAGAAAGGGAGATGGATATAAATATATATGGCACGTAGGCAGATGGGAAAAGTATCGTTTATTGGATCGTTGGTATGAATGATGTAGATTGGAGCCGCAGGCACAGTAAGTTGCACTTTAATGTGTCATTCGCACACACACACACACACACTCGTAAACACTCCTGCTCTCTGCATTCGATAACTGTGCTATTGACGCCCATTGAAGTGGTCGCTTCAGGTCTCTGTGCTCTCTAGATGTCGCAGGGCGGTAAACCAATGGACAAATGGACAAGCGGACGCCGGGATATGTCGATATGCGCATTATGCTTTCAAGTACTCTGCTCCACTTATACATATACACTCACACTCACCCAACTGCAATTGAATGTATGTATGTATGTATGGACATACATATGTCAGTTGGCAATGCGAATGCACTGAGCAAATGTTTACAGCAAGCTAGGATTGTTGTCAGCCGATATAGAACTAAGTGTACTAAGCTATTCTTATAGTTTTACTATTCTTTTCTATTTATTAAAATTATGATCAAATCCATATAAAGTGCAGAGAGCCTTGTCCGTTGTAAAAGAATTTAAATATTCATCAACTTTCATCTAAATGGCTTTAATATATTTATAAAATGAAAGCATAAATATTACAACATTCATGCACAAAGAGCAAAGTAGCTTTGTTAATATTTATATAGTTATATTTTTGCTGACAAAGCCACTTTTAACTGTGACATTCCATGCTTTGCTCACCTTTAATTCTTGCACATTTTCACACTCATTCACGCCAGTGTTGTACAACGCTCAACATGCGGGTTCGTTATCTGCTTTGTGCCATCTACATCTAGATTTGTAGCAGTGTATGCAAGAACTGGTCATAGTAGCCGTAAAACGTTGACATATCGCTGTCTGGTCATCTCGCCGGCAGCTCTTACTGACTGTCCAAATGCTTTAGAGTCGCAGCGTTAATTGCATCAAGGAGCCATTCAGCACGACAAGGACGTTTATGAGCGAGCTACGAGGACAGTAGCTGAACGAACAATTAGCAGTCTTATATCTTTAAGCCACCATCTTATAAGCTTAACATCTGCTATAATTGTCAGTTCAGTTCGAGTACGATTGCCAACTAGAAGCCAATCTGTCAAGTTTCAGCTTTATAGCTCTATAGAGAGCTGACTTTACATACATATTTATAATTAAGAAAATAGGATCGTTTTATATATGTTTGCTAACTAATGTGCTGAGAAGCAAATCTGTCAAGTTTCAGCACAGTTTGAGCGGCACTGGGGAATGGTCAAGTTGCATTCTCGGAATGAAAAACAAATATTTACAATAACCAAATCCGACTGGGAATAGTCGGACAGAAGCATAGATATATATGCATATATGTACATATGTCGTATATACAGGATGAGTATAACTAAGGCTAAGGCTAGGGCATAGTCTAATCAATTTCCAGCGTCTTGAGGCTGTGCGTCATCGCCTTGGAGCCGCTGCTTGGATTCTTTTTGCACTTGTTGAGCTGCCAGTTGTCGGCATCCATCAAGTAGTCCCTGAAAGTGAAGGCATTGAGGCATAGCTATGTATATCTATGGCTGTGTTCTTTTTTGCCTACCTTTGCTGCTGGAGCAACTGCATCCAGTGCTGCTTTAGTTGCGACATTTTGCCAGCCTCGCCGCCATACTCCTCGGGCAGCATGGCGCGCGGAAAATGCTTGTAGGGCGTGTCCGCATTGGGCAAATGAAAGTGAATCAATTTGAAGACCTCGCTCTTGATGAACGGCTTCACCACGGTCAGCACCTTGTCCAGATAGGATGGGCAATTGAGCACATGGATCTCCCGCAGTCGCACCGGATGCGCCTCCTGCACAAACTTCATGTACACTCGCAGTGCACTCAACGCCGTCTTGGTCAGATGCCTCAACGTGTAGCCGGCCATGTCAAAGATGGGTATCTCGCCATCCGAGAGCCGTTCGTCCGTCTCTGTGGCAAAGCGGCAGTCGGCGACCATGAAGAACACTTTGATGCTGGCCGTGAAGTTGAACTGTCGAGAGATTGAGTTGTGAAACACACAGACATGTTAGGCTTTGGCTTGTGCAAGTATTCAAGTGGCATGGCATATTGTTGCTTATTTTATATATATATTACAGTTTGACATGTAGTTTGATGCATCTTCAACTTGAATTGAATGAAAATTTCGCATCCAGTTACATTTTTCCTTCATTTTTAATTTTTCCTATCTTATTTAAATTATTTCCCATCTAACAATCTTGCCAATTGCCTTTTTTGCCAGCATGCAGTTTGATTTGTTGTCAACTTGAATTGAATGAAAATTGAACATACAGTTGCATTTTTCTATAATTTTTAATTATTTTTGCATTGCTTTTTAAATTATTTCTCATCTGGCTGTCAATTGCAGCATTTAAATGAATATGTTGCCAATTTAGCATGCAGTTGCATTTATTTTAGAGTTGCCACCCTTTGCAACAATTGCTTAATACCACAGCATGTTTATGCAATTAATGAGCGGTGGACACGAAGCTGCATAAATGTGTGGCCAGCTGGAAATTGGCAGTTGAATGTAACGAAATTGATTGATAACTGCGCCAATTGACGAAATGGTGCTGCCAACTTGTTGATGGGGTGTTGCCAACTCGCGACGTTTAACAAAATTGCACATTGCTTTGAGACTTACCTTGTCCGCATCGAAGTCAATGAGGCGATAAAATAGCAGCTTGTTGTTCTCCGGCGTCAGGCCGGGCAGCGGCACCAGATCACTGCAATTTAATTAGATGTGTTGCCACAGCAATGAAATGGAAACCGGTTGAACTGAACTGAACTGAATTGAATACTCGGCCCTGTTGCACTTACGCGACTTGCAACAGCTGCTGCGAGCTGGCATCCATTGGATCACGATCAATGAAGATCTGGGCATGCTTGTTGCGCAGCCCATAGTTGAGCTCCAGCAGACGCTGTGCGGCAGCCACATCGCCTCGTGTCGTGTGCAGAAAACGACGCAACAATGTGGACGCTAATGGTTGCAACAGCAGCAGGAGGGGAGCGTTTTAGTATTGTGGTTAATGTGGGCAAAACTGTAAGCCAGTTATGCAACTTGCTGCAACTGCAAAGCCCCAACAACCTGACTACAACTACAACAACAACTACAACTACAGCTCAATTTCATATTTGTGCTTAGTTGCGTCAGCTAATCATCAGCTAATCAAAGCGCTTAAATTGTTTTGTTACATCTCTGGGAAAGTTCCATTGCCCAGCAGCTATTGTCTAGACTCCAGAGTCCAAACTATCAGTAGCTGATATCATCCGCTTGATCTTAGAACACTAACAATTTGACCTGACTTTTGGCCAACAATTTGTTTGGCTTAACTTTAACTCTGTTCGCAATAACAGTCAACATGCTTGTCTCACTTAATGCTAATTTCATACAACATACATAACATTGCTTATCTCATTTGTTGTTAGCTTTAAACAAGTCGAGTCTTGTTCAGTTTCGTGCCATGCAACACTTTGGCAATTTGTTAATGTACATCTCGAAATTGGTCAATAATAGCATATAGCATATATATAGCATATATACAAATAAACTAAATGAGTTGCACTTTTGAGACCCTCTAACGTCAATTAGAATCTTCTATCTAATTAAGCACTTTCTTTTTCAATGCATGTTGTTATTGTTTGCAAACATTTTTTAGCTTTATCTAAATTGTCATTTTCTACGAAATTCCCCTGAATTTATTATCTGCCAAGCTGATGTAATTTATGTGTTTAAAACTGCACTAAATTCGCGCTTTGATTAAACTATAAATTAAACTATAAAGTGTCCCCTAATACAACGATCGGTATCTTTAAAGTAAGCTTCAAGTTAATTAATTGAGCTAGCAGCAAAGTTTTGAACTTTGGCGTCTGTTAATTAGAACCCAGTGCTTTCGTATCCCCCCCTCCCTCCCTGAACCCCTGTCCCTTTATGATACCTACAGATATTGTGGGGAAGCTGCGGCTGCGCTTTGATCAACTTTTCAAATTCGATCAAGCGCTGCGCCATTAGCTGCTCATCATCCTTTTTGTGCACCATGTTTGCTATGCTCTTTAACACAAAATCAAAATCAAAACAACAACAACAACAGTAAGAAAACAAAACAAAACTAAAGTAACTGAAAAATGTAGAGCTTCGGCTGGAGCGAGAGCGAGCTTTTAGCGAGACTATAAAAAGCGCGTCTGTACGACGCTAATTCGCGACTGCAACTGATTTGTGTGTGTGAAGTTTCTTACGAGGTTGCCGCTGACGCTGACGCTGCTCGCCAAAACAAACTTATGGCCCCCACTTCTCACGCTCTCTCTCTCCATTATCTCACTACTTACAGTGTGTGTGTGTGTGTGCGCTGCAACTGTAAGTTTGACATAAAGCATTGCACTTGCTATGCGGAATCAAGCCAAAGCGTGTTTTGTTGTCTACCTCTGTCGTGCTTGTTCCTTCTTTCTCCTCCTTCTGCTCTTCTTCTTGCGTTATCTTGCTCTTACTTGCCTCAATGGACTGAAGCCGTCGGCTTGACTTGTCGAATTTTTCTTTTTGGTCCGTTGTGTGCTATTTACGTAACCCATTCGCAATTGTTTCAAATGCCGGAGGTCGGAGTGTGGGCAGGTTTGCAGGTGTGTGTGTTCTACGGTGCGTACACGTGGTTGTGGACGAATACGTATTGTTGACCGGCAGCCGAATTCGACTTCTAGCGCTGCTGTTAGTTTCACTCTCTGCATGTAAAAAAAAATACCCTGTAAGCAGCGTAGAGTAAAATACACATATACATATGTACATACATATACTCATATACATATGTAAGTAAATTAGCATAATAGAGCATTTTCATTTAACGTAAAAATTGCATTTTGAAAATCAAGTTTGCGGCAGAGGGTATTCCCAAGTCAATTAATTTTCTTTTACATGAGGTTTTGTGGTTTTCGGCTTTTTTATCGTGACATTGGCAAACAATTTTCGTACGCGCTCCACTTGCTATGCCCGACGTTGCTGCCCGCCGCTGCCCACTGTCGGTTGTCCCTTGCCCATAGTCTGTGGTCTGCTGACTGATGCACGCCGCTTATCCACAGTCGGTTCGTTCGTTGTGTTTTACGTGTTTCGCAAGTTAAGCTAAGCCATATAACACAACAACAACAACAACAACAACGAGAAGGCAAGCAACGAAACATACAACAACTGGAATTAAAACAATACCGTCAAAAAGAAGAAGAGACCCCACCGAGAAGAGCGACAACAAAATCGAAGCATATTCAAAGCACAGACACAGAAATTTAAAACCGAAACCGACGTCGACGTCGACGCCGACGCCGAAGAAAGGCAGAAACGGAGGAGATAGCGAAACAGAACGCATAATAAAAACAAAAGGCCACGAAAAATGTATTCAAAAACAATAAAGACAACAACAACATAAAAGCGGAGGGGTGCGGTTGGAGTTCGAATTGTCAACGCTGAAAAGAGTTACCTTTATTACGAGTATATGCTTTGATATTATATGGTTTGGGGCATTTCCATATTATTTAGCGTACTCGTATATTAAATGCAACCATAAAATTGACTCACGCAGCAAAGCAACAATACCAACAGCAACCGAGACAATTATAGCACGAACAACAAAAGACCCCGCACATGACACCAAGTAATGTTGCTGTTGCTGTTGCTGTTACTTGATTGAAAACTGTTTAGCCTTGGTCAACACAACATACACACACACTCATACTCACGCACACAATTTGAAACTTGAGAAAATCTACTTTGCAATTACCTAAAATATTCGCACACATGCACGCACGAACGCACACACATATACATACGAAATTGCCCATAATTTTAATGCCAAGTTAAACATGAAACATGAAACACGTTATTTAAGAACGTGCAGCAAAAGTCAAGAATGTTTCAACTATAAGACAAGGACACTAATTAAAATAATTGATGTGCAATTTAATGTATGTATGTACATACATGCATACATACATACTATATGTATTTGCACTTACGTATGTATGTGTGTGTGTAGGTTTAATGTAAACATTTAGGAAATAAATATTTTGGTACAAGCCTTGAATTTGCATATACAAATATTGACTAAAAAATGTAGAGATTGTGATTAAATTTTTTGATTGGTAAATTTCAAGTCTGTGCAAAAATGCCAGCGTCATTATCAATCTGCAATTTTCTTGCCCATTTGTAGATTGCATTTTCGTACATTAGTTGATGTTGCCAATAGTGTGTGTGTATGTGAATGGTGTGCGTGTGGCTTATATTGTGCAAGCTTGCAACATTTGCTGCTGAGATTGTATAGATGCTGCAACAGGCATGGCGTCAGCAAAAACTTAAACTTAATTTACCTTTCGTTGCACCAACCACAATACAAATGACCACGAAAATTCGCACAATAGAAATGACATTGTAGTTTTGCATGTTAAATTCTATCAGTTTCATATCCAATTTGAATTTAAGTTTGAATTTGTTGCGCTTTAGTTAGCCTAGTTACACCAAGTATAGGCATACAAATTTTGGTTATATTACTTCTTCATACACATATAAGTGATGTATGGTAAATAATATTTCATAATATTTCAAAGTTCAATTTCAATTATTACTAATTAGGCGCGTTTGCCAATTTGAAAGTGAGTGTCATAGTAGTCAGCTTGGATGTGCTTGCGATGTGGGCACACAGCTGAGTGTCAGTTGGCGCTGCCGCTGCTCAACACTGAAAGCGGCTGCAAACTGTCACCAACT
Source organism: Drosophila pruinosa (assembly GCA_018150935.1). Taxonomy (NCBI): domain Eukaryota; kingdom Metazoa; phylum Arthropoda; class Insecta; order Diptera; family Drosophilidae; genus Drosophila; species Drosophila pruinosa. The sequence continues at coordinate 16,657,305 of JAECWR010000194.1, read as the reverse complement.
GTCAAGTACGCGCCATGTTTTTGCTCACGCACGCATTGCAGTAGAAAGAAGAAGCACGTGCTACAAGAAATAATCAGGCAAAGAAAGCAAACAAATTGCATTTGTTGCAACTTTAGCAACAACACAGCTGCTTACTGCGTTCAAAGTGAAATAATTTGAAACGAGACTGCCGCTTACGTGTATAAAAGGTAATAATTAAGCCAACAATAATAACAATGTTAGCAAAACAGGCCGAGCATATGAAGAAGAAGAAGCACGCCGCGCTACAATAACACGAGCCGAGGGTGAAAAAATTGCAACTAGCGGCATCAGCAGCGCAGACTCTCTAGGCCCAGAGCACACATACAGTAACGAGAACACTTACAGCCCCCCGCCGGACGCCAAGTAATTGCCAATAACCAAAAAAACCGCGTGGTTAGCCTGTTGTTGTTGTTGTTTTTAAGAATTGCATTTGATTTTCTGTTTTTGGATTAAAACGCGTGTGCTTGTACTCTTTTTTAAATGCAGATCTATTATTGAGGCGAGTTGAAGAATAAACAACATTTGCAATGGTGCCCATTGGAGCCGTGCACACTGGACATCCCGGCGTGGTGCATCAGCAGGCACCTCAACCGATGCCAACAGCGCCCAGTGGGCCAAACACACTGACTCCAAGTTCAGCCTCATCGACATCCTCGAACACACCATCGAACAAAAGCTCGATGTCGGTGAAGCCCAACTACACGTTGAAATTCACGCTTGCCGGCCACACCAAGGCCGTCTCCGCGGTCAAGTTCAGCCCAAATGGCGAATGGCTTGCCAGCTCATGTAAGCCAAATGCCCTACAGCTTAATTAAGCTTTTGATATTCAAACTCTTGCATCTCTTTCAGCTGCGGACAAACTCATAAAAATCTGGGGAGCTTACGATGGCAAATTTGAGAAAACCATAACTGGCCATAAGTTAGGCATTAGCGATGTGGCCTGGTCGTCAGACTCACGTCTCCTGGTCAGCGGCAGCGATGACAAAACCCTAAAGGTCTGGGAGCTAAGCACCGGCAAGAGCCTGAAAACGTTGAAAGGCCACAGCAACTATGTCTTCTGCTGCAATTTTAATCCGCAGTCCAATTTGATTGTGTCTGGCAGCTTTGATGAAAGCGTACGTATTTGGGATGTGCGCACGGGCAAGTGCCTGAAAACACTGCCAGCTCACTCGGACCCCGTATCGGCGGTCCATTTCAATCGTGATGGCTCGTTAATCGTTAGCTCCAGCTATGACGGCCTATGCCGCATCTGGGACACGGCTAGCGGACAGTGCCTGAAGACGTTGATTGATGATGATAATCCGCCCGTTAGCTTTGTCAAGTTCTCGCCCAACGGCAAGTACATATTGGCAGCCACCCTGGACAATACGCTAAAGCTCTGGGACTACTCCAAGGGCAAATGCCTAAAGACCTACACAGGCCATAAGAACGAGAAGTATTGCATATTTGCCAATTTCTCCGTCACTGGCGGCAAGGTAAACACAAAAGTTATTTGAATGAAATTCAATTATATTTATATTGCCTTTTCCGTTGTGCAGTGGATCGTCAGTGGCAGCGAGGACAATATGGTCTACATTTGGAATCTGCAAAGCAAAGAGGTAGTACAAAAACTGCAGGGACACACAGACACAGTGCTCTGCACTGCCTGCCATCCCACGGAAAACATCATCGCTTCTGCTGCGCTCGAGAACGATAAGACCATAAAGCTGTGGAAGTCGGATACATAGAGCTGGTCGCCATAGCCTCCTGCACCAGCGACGACGAACCAACAATACAAAAACACATCAACCCTTCCCCTCCCCTCCTCATCCCCCACAAAACACACTCATATAAATCACACATACATTTCTTTGATAATCTTACTTTAAAATACCAACTACTATTAAAAACCTTTTTTTTCTTAAATGGTTAAACAAAAAGAAAATAATCTTAAACAAAAACAATTATTCAGAAACAAACATTCGAAGAACGATTTGTATGAACTCTGGAAAAGAGTTGCAACATCATAATTTAAAATATTTATTAGCTAAATGTATTGGTCACTAAACAAAATAAAAATCCTTCAATTTTTATATTTTTACCACATTCAAAACTAAATTTAAGCATGAACGACACACACACACATACACATCTATACATGCATATAAACATGAGCAACCAGCGTGCAAGAGAATGTAAATTTAAAATAAAAAAAATATAAAACAAACAAACCCAATTGGTTTAATTCAGTGATTTAATCTAAGATGATAACTGCAGTTTCAAAAATTCAAGAAAACTGAAACTGCATATTGTATTTACATACATATGTATATGTTACTTAAAAATATTTTATTACTGAGGTTTAAAAATGTAGTTTCCCTTAATTGATGTATTAATATTATAATATAGTATTTAAACTTTTTATTTTTTGATTCTGTTATGACATTAGTAATATTACATATTTTTAAGCAAAAAAATTAACATGCCGTCAATATAAAAATCTCCCAAAATATAATTTCGTTTACTTAAATATATTTGTTCTAAACAAAATATAAAACATTTTCATGTTGTTTTGAACAATAAGCATTCAGTGTTAACAGCTGTGCGATTAGACAGTGTTGGTAAATTGTTGAAAAATTTGTAGCCATTCCATGTGACCATTTATGATTGACAAATTCCGTAATTTCAAAAAGTTTTTATTGTGCTGCATAATCCAAGTTGCACGTACGGTAGTTACTGAAGGTGTTCCCACACTTTCGAAGCTCTGGCTTGCTGTCAATCCAATCTTACCAATCTATATTTCACCTCCACTCGTATGAAAAAATTCCGTTATTCGTTTTTAAATTTAGTATATTTTAAATAAATTCATATTGGAAACATGTTTTCAGTATTAATACGACATTTGAATGTTTTAAAAAAATCAAAACGGTCTCTCGAAATTGCGCAAATCATGAAAACAAAAGTCTGTATAAAAAGTGGCGCATATTTAAATCCATCATCGAAAATTGTTTCGTGCTTTGTAAAATGTGACCAAACTAATAATTACCGAATTGCATATTCCGGTATATTTTCGCAGATAAAATAGTACGTATATTTTAAACTTTAACTTTCGGTCACGCTGATCACTAATAAATTTATTTGGAAGTACATTCGGTGTTGAATTTATCCCGTGTTTTGTGTTGTTTTCCCCACATAATAATCAATATGGTAAGTTTGCGCAAACTGATGTTGTTTTTGTTGATACAGTTTTCAAATGCATTATTAATGCAATTGCTAATATGTTGTTTTTGTTATTACAGGCAGCTTACACCGAGGATCAGTTGGCTGGTAAGTGTGTGTGCGTATGCAAGTGTGTGTGAGTGGGTGTTGGTTTGAAATAAATAGGCGCATAAGTTCAAAGTGCCAACTCAAAGCTTGGCCAGCCGCAAAAAAACGGCGGCCTACAAAGCAAACACAAGTATTTGTGTATACGTTGTCATCCAATTCCATGTTCTCTTTGTGTTTTTCTTTTTGCGTGTAATCGCATATGTGTGTGTGTGTGGCTGTGAGTAATATATACGAAATGTGTTGATGTGCTGGCTGGTATGTGCGTGATTGTGTGTGTGTTACACATCTTCATATGTGGCGCATGAATCATTGATAAAATAAAAACACGATGAAACAAACATTGGTAAAGAGGGGAAACGAACGCAGCCATACGATCACGGATCGCGACAATGACTCACACGACGACCGCGAAATGAAAGCCACAGCGATTAGCAGTCGGAACTGAAGGAGGAGGAGAAGTTCCAGCTGCAGCTGCTGACCAGGACACACGATGCGCACTAACGCGTGCTTAGCTCGGCGGCAACTGCTCCGGCCGCTTGTATTGAGGCAAACAACAGCCGAAAAATCCATTTGGCATTGCCTAGCTGGTTGACAGCCAGCCGAGCGGCAGCTGCCATTTAAGGCCGATTTTGTGGGTCAAATGCTGCTGTGTGCAACAACCTCTCGCTCGCAATGGGCAACTGTTGCCTGTCCGCCCTCTTACCGCCCTGTCATCCGGTGCTGGTCTGACAAAACTTTACGCAATCCACTAAAAATCGTTAAATTTGCTCGGTGATAACTTAATCATAAACTATTCGATTGCTTGTCGCCGATAAGTAGCTGCTTGTTATGTTGTATTTGTTGTTGCGACTGCAGTGACGTCAGCTGACCGCATTGAACGTATTGATTTACCTGCACGTACAAAGCAGCTTCAGACACTGCCTTAAATGGGCAAAATTCTGTTGTTTTTTTAATGCCATTTTTGGCCTGTTGCAAGCGCGTGATAACAACAACTGCAATAACAACTGTGGCTGCAGCATGCTGTGAAATCTGTGAATCCATCTGCGCTATCTCTCAGTAGCAGGCGGTGCAGTCAAGTAAACAGTTCAGCAGCATTATGTATTATTATACGGCCCACGTAAAGCCCACATTCACCACACTTGAAGGTTGATTTCCGCTCCCCGAAATGTAGCTCATCTAATTCGATTTCTCTTGTTTTGTGCTTACAGAATTCCAGGAGGCCTTTAATCTATTTGATAACCGTGGCGATGGCAAAATTCAGTTAAGCCAGGTGGGAGAATGTTTGCGTGCTCTGGGACAGAATCCCACCGAGTCAGATGTGAAGAAGTGCACACATCAGCTGAAGCCCGACGAGCGCATCTCGTTCGAGGTCTTTCTGCCCATCTATCAGGCCATCTCAAAGGCGCGTTCCGGTGACACTGCCGATGATTTCATTGAGGGTTTGCGCCACTTCGATAAGGATGCCAGCGGTTACATATCATCGGCTGAGCTGCGCCATCTGTTGACCACGCTGGGCGAGAAGCTGACCGATGAGGAGGTGGAACAGCTGTTGGCCAACATGGAGGATCAGCAGGGCAATATCAACTATGAGGAATTTGTTCGCATGGTCATGAGCGGTTAGATCCCCATATGCTTAACCACACAACAACAACAACATCAACAATAATAACAACGATAACAACAAAGAAGAACAACAATCACCTGCCATGCTAGCTAGCCGTTCATTCCGCCAACTCCAATTCCAAGATTCCACTTTATTTAAGTAGCAACAGCAGCAGCAGCGGTAGCCGTAGCTCTTTTCTCCAAGTAGTTTGTCTCCTAGCCACACATTTGTACACCTTGTATATTCATGCATTTCGGATGCGGATTAATGGGCATATAGAATTTATTCCATCTAAAGACAACAAACAGTATGTACACCTTTAGCGCGACTAACAAAAATACACACACACGCAGATCACCCAACACAACACTTAACAGGGTATTTCCCACACTCGAGAGCAATGTGTCGCGTTATTAACTTTTGCGTATTATTCTAAAATGTATAGAGTTTATTATTCATCAAGGAATGACAATTTTTATACACAAACATTACATGCATACCTATAATGGGACTCAAGTCTTCAACGAGTATCGCAACAAGTATTTCTAAATTAATGATTTGATATATATGCGAGTGTTGCGTATAATTGAACTTTAATGCGCATTTTGAAGTTTTACATGTTTTTTTTAAATAATTTAATAATTGTATTTAATAAATGAAACAAATGAAAGTAGATCTTTTTACAAAAGAAACGTACTTAAAGTTATTAAAACAAATGAAACCCAAAACATTTGTTTTCTTTATCCCAGCAAAATTGGAAAGTTGTTTTGAACATGAATCACAATATTGCGCCAAGTCAGAGAGGTCCAGTGCTATAGCGATCAGCTTGCTGACGCATGTCCCTTAATCAATTACCAGTGTTAAAAAAAGTAAATCCCTTACAGCACCTAAGTGAGGTTATGATGGTATTTTCGTCGCGTCTGCTGTTGGTCACACTCCTGAAGCCAGGGTATAGAAATAAACAAAAGCAAAAATGTTTTATTTAATTTAAGCTTTAAGCATTTCGAACAGTGCTAAACTGCATTCCTTAATTAGCGCTTAGCGTTGTTTTTAGTTGCGCTTCGTTTTTGCCATGTCGAAAGTTGCGGGTATAGTGGCCATACTGCCTGGCGGTGGCGGCGAACCAAGTTCACCAGTGCAAAAGGTGTGGAAACCTGAACGTAAGTAATCATTATCAGTGTACAAAATGAAATGCGATGATTAATGATGTGTCAGTGTATAAAATACAATTGGATGCGCCTGCCCCGCATCCTGTGCGATGCCAGCGCACTCTACTGCTGCCGCCAGCGAGCAGCACAGCCGATGCCCTGGAAGATAACAATCAGGCAGTGCAACTATATGGCAGTGAATACCATGGCGTGATGGGCCACCTGGAAGCCGAACAGCTACTGTCGAATACCAGCGAAGGCAGCTATATGGTCCGGCGTAGTCCCAAGACAGATGGCTATTACACGTTGAGCGTGCGCTTCAACAAGCGTACGAAGCACTTCAAGGTCTTCTATAAGCAGGGACATGGGCATTTCTTGCGCGAACAGGACAAGCACTATGAGACAGTGCATGAAATGGTCGCCGATGGACTGATCAACTTCCACATGCAACTTCATGCCAGCCCCATCATACAGCAGATTAATCAGCAAACCAAAAACTGCTATCAGCAGAGTCCCTACATGACATTGAATCGCCGCAAGCTGCGCGCACTGTCCAATGAGCTGGGCAAGGCATCTGTTTCCGTAGATGATTGTGATGCGAAAACGGTTGCTGCCGATTCGGTTGTGGATAGTGTGCTGAGCAATCAGCAAGAGCCGCAGCAGCAGCGCCAGCTCGTGGCTGATCCCATGCCGCTGGTGTATGAGAAACCGCACAACTTCAAGGTGCACACCTTTAAGGGACTCAACTGGTGTGAGTTTTGTGCCAACTTCTTGTGGGGCTTTACGGCGCAGGGCGTCAAGTGTGAGGCCTGCGGCTTTATGGCGCACAACAAGTGCTCGGAGCTGGTGCCGCCGAAATGCGTGCCGGATCTAAAATGTATACGAGGTGTATTTGGCACCGATCTGACCACCATGGTGCAACTACATCAGTGCAACATACCATTTGTCGTGCGCCGCTGTGTTGAGGAGGTAGAGGCGCGTGGAATGCTGCAGGAAGGCATTTATCGCGTCTCTGGCTTTGCCGATGAAATCGATGCACTCAAGCTGGCACTCGATCGAGATGGTGATAAGACGGACATGTCGGAGGCAACATATGGCAATGTCAATGTCATTGCGGGCACACTGAAGCTATATTTGCGTCTGCTGCCCGTGCCGCTCATCACGTTCCAGGCGTACCCCAGTTTTATGGCCGCAGGTCGTGAGTAGACTCATAATTAACCCAAATCGAATGACAATTCATAAAAGTGTTATTTGCAGGCAATGCCAAGCAGACGGAGCAGCTACAGCTGATGTCGGAGGCAGTGCGTCGCTTGCCGGCAGCTCATTACAGCTGCCTGCAGTATATGCTGGAGCATCTCAAGCGGTTAGTCATTTTTTAAGCTAGCTACGTGACTTACTCTCTATATATATAGATATGTATTAATGTTCATATTTTTATCCATAGCGTTGCCTCACACTATGCCGTCAACAAGATGAATGAGCACAATTTAGCAACTGTATTTGCGCCGACATTGATTGCTACTCCACAGCATATGACGAATCTCACGGAGGAGATCTTTATGCTTTCCTCGCTGATCACTCATTGCGAGACCATCTTTGTCAGCTCTTCGTAAATTAAGCAGGAGTCACAACGCCGCCGCCAGCAGCACCTTCCAGTGAGCGAGACAGCAACTCTATCTTGACTCTGGCTCTCTCTCTTGATGTCTATTTACTTCCTTAATTAGTTTACATTTTAGCCAAGCATTTATTTATTTATTGTGAAATCATTTTGCCGCATCCTTGATGCACTCACCAAAAATCTAGACATAAGTTTATTGCAATCAAATTTATTTGTATTTTTTAACATATTTTTAAACTAATTATTATTGCTATTGCGATTAGTAATGTCGAGCCTTCCACATATGTAGTAGATACCGAACGTAACTGTTTAGTTCGATTTTTTTTATATTGTGAAACAAAAATTAGCATTGAATGTTTTAAGATTAACGTACGAATTTACATACAACATTTTGGAAAAATTTTGAATATTTCAACTAGAATATAAACAAATGAATTTAAAGTAAGCCATTTATATGTTATATGGAGAAGAGGCGTACTCTGTCGTGGCGTCTCACATTCCTATGGACTGGCCAAAGGCTACTCAAGGCGTTCTTTTCCAGGTTTTGTATATCTTAATAATTTAATGTCTATTTGAAGGTCTTTCAATATGGAAAAGCAACAATTCTTTGTAAGTATCTAGTAACAATAGCAAATTATTGTTCAATTTATTTTATATTGCTCAAAATTACAGGTCATCTAAAGGTTTAGTTTTTGGCAATACAGATTAAAAATGAGTAGTACCGCCAATCAGAATGCGTTACAGAAACCTTTAAAGAGACGGAGTCCACAAGTAGTACAACCTCAGCAGCAGCAATGTAAGCAGGAGCAGAACCAGGGGGACAGCCTGGTTGTTGACAGTTTCTGGACATGCGATGAGCTGTTGAATGCCTTGCCGCAGGTGCTGCAGCTGCGAAAGGTCTTTGAACACTTTATCCCGATAAATGGCTGCAATGCTATCAATATCCTGAAAGTGCCCAATTGCCTACATGCGATGGGATTGCATTTTGAAGAATATGCGCTAAAGAGTTGCCTGGCCGAGAGACTGAAGAGGTTTCCGCTGGATAAACCATTGACTTCCGTCACCTTTGAGCTGCTGCTAACGCTCTACAGTGAACTGGCCGAGGATGTGCCAACGGCAGCGGTGATGATCAATGGATTGCGGTATTGCGATAACCGTCGTAATGGTTTTTTGCCGTACAGCATGTTACGACGTATTCTCACCTCGGTGGGAAGACGGCTAGTTGAGACGGAAATATGCGCACTGCTCGACACTTTGAAGGATGACAAAGGCAATGTGAATTATGTGTCCTTGTTGGACACCATCTTCGCAGACGATATGCAGGCCGTCGAAAAGATTGGTCAGGTGAAGCTCTATTTGAACGCCGTCGGCAAGAATGCCACTCACATGGATATGCATAAGCGGGATGAGTTCATCAAGACTCTTCGTCATTTGGATACAAATTGCACCGGTTATATTGCCATCGATCGGCTGCTCCAGGTGCTCAATGCGAATGGAGAGCGTTTTACAATCGCTGAACTCGGGACTGTCACCCAAGGCATGAGGAACTGTAAGAAACAGGTCGACTACCGTCCATTTCTGCGCCTCATCATGAATGAGTAATAACACTAAGTATGTAATGTATTGTTAAAACAGAAGTTTATTTATTTAGTATATAAATGCATAAATATATATATTTATTTTGAAATCTATATGAAGCCGACCACTATATGCTTTTCTTGTCACTTAAATACAAAGCACATCCATCCGAAAAGGTAAATATATAAATTATAGCTAGTCGATAGACCCCCCAATATGAGTCCTTTGAAAATGCGCAAGGAATTGACCGAGATTTAGCATTTTTTCGATAAAGGACAATCATTTCTTAGCTGTAACTCTGCCAAATCCTTAAGGATATGGAAATAATATATTTTCTTATAGTCACAGAGGGCAGTGCTATCGACTGGCATTTCAGGATTTCGAGGACCTTACCAAAAAATGCACCTCAAGTATTTTCAAGGGGTTGGTATAGAAAATGTCTTAAAATCGTTAAAAATCCGCCGTATCTCAGCCATTTGAAGGACGATCGTGATATCCTTTGGCACTAGGATATGTCTAGCCAATACAAAATAATCGGCATAACTAAAAGGACGAATGTCCTGCAAACAACCAAGTTACAAGGACTTTTTTGAATACAAAAAATAGCGCATATCTCAGTCATATCCTGTCGTATCCTTGCATCCTCAACGTCAAACGACTCTCCACATAGGGGAATATTATTGTGCTAAAGGACATTCAGATAGTCCTTGTAGTTGTCGAGATACCCTGGATTTAGTGTATTTGGCCCAATTCTTAGTTGAAAATTTTCAAGTGTTGGATCCTTAGATGACCCCATGTTTTTTAGATGTCAATCGCTAGAGAGGGTCCTCGTGATCCTAGCTATATGTGTCTTTTGAAAATACGCAAGGATATAAGAGGGTTATGGCGTTTTTTCGAAAAAGGACATTCGTTTTTCAGCCATAACTTCATCAGATCCTTGAGGATCTCGAAAGGATATACTTTTTTACAATCACAGAGTACAGTATTATCGAATAGCATTCAAGGATTTCAAGGACCTTGCCAAAAAATTCACCTCAAATATTTTCAAGGGTAAGGTACAGAAAACTTTGCTAAAAGGACCAAAATCGACCGTATGTCAGCCATTTGAAGGACGATCGTGATGTCCTTTGGCACTAGGATATGTCTAGCCAATACAAAATAATCGGCATAACTGAAAGGACGAATATCCTGCAAACAACCAAGTTACAAGGACTTTTTTGAATACAAAAAATAGCGCATATCTCAGTCATATCCTGTCGTATCCTTGCAAGTTTAACATCAAACGACTCGCCTTGAAGAGGATTATAATTGTGCCAAAGGATATTCAAATAGTCCTTGTAGTTGTCGAGATATCCTGGATTTGGTGTATTTTGTGCAATTTTTGCTGAAATTTTTCAAGCTTTGGATTCTTAGATGACCCCATCCTTTTTTGATGGCAATCGATAGAGTAGGTCCTCGTGATCCTTGCAATTTGTGTCCTTTAAAAATACGCAAGGATATGGACGAGTTGGCGACTATTTTCGAAAGAGATTATTGCCCAAAAAAAGCCCCCTTACAATTGTAAAAGACAGTTATCCTTTGACACCATTGTCCTGTGCTGCATTTTGATAAGAGTTTAAGTTTGTGATCCTGCCACATACTGAGAAAACGCCGGCAAGGATGCAGGTGTAAGGGATAACAGCATTTCTAAATAGAATATATTTACTTTATTTTACGTTTCTGTTTATATAAAACCTAAGTAATTAATACAAAACAAGACGAAAAAAAAAACAGAATTTTTAAGCATACACATACACATATCATCATCATAATCGTGATCATTATTACATCATTATCATCAACATTCTCATACCGCAAACGATAGATTTTGCATTTTGTTTTTGTGTGTTTAGTAATATGTATAGTATACTAAGTAATAGTTTAATATATATATATATATATTTTTTATATATATATAGTAGTATATAGATATAGTATGTATATTGTGTGTACTCGTAATATTGAAAATATTTGCCATTCTCTCTCTCACATTCATTATCATTCCTATCCTTCGTATTATTATGCAATTGTTGCAACAAGCAGGATGGGGGGGGGAGGCCGGGGAGCTGGAAGCTGCGCATCTCTCGCATAGGTATGTATATATATATGTATATTTATTGTATATATGTTTCTTTTGTTGTATATAGATAAAGCATATATGTAATTCTTCTCCTGCATTTTGTTTTCTTTTGTCTGTTTTCTAAGAATATACGAGCAAAGCAGCTAAAAGCCTTGGGGGAAGCAACAGTGTTGAACACCTTTTTACATCGTGTGTGTGTGTGTGTATGTTTGTATGCGTGTCTCGTGTGTGATTGTTGTTGAGCACTTTGGTTCACTCGAGCATCCTTGGGTCTGCTGTGCGCCCAATTATGTACAATCATCAGTATATCGTGTATCAGTGTATCCTCGCAGGGTGTTAGTATGGGAGGGGGTGGGGAGTGTGAGCAGAACTTGTGAGCGTTTCAAGCATAGGCCATAGTTATACATATGTAAATATTTATTGTGTAATCCTTGCTTAATCCTTCTTGATGCGCGCCTGTAGGAAGCAATAAAGTATGCCGGCTTGGGCCATAACATCCACTGTGCTGGCTGCCAGCGGATCCTTTTGCTTGACCTGCGTCTGACCCGGTCGCAGCAGTGTGGGACCAAATACCATGGCCAAATTGTGCAGCGACATCTTGTTGTCCGTCTCCTTCTCGTGCACCCTGAGCAATAGCAATAAATTGTTTTAATAAATATGTAAATACAAAAAGCCAAAATGCAGTACCTGATTAGATGATCGAGTATCAGATTGATTGAGGATTTGTTGGCTTGTGGCAGCTCTTCATACACCTTGAGCAGCTCATTGATACGTGTGGCTTCGTTGTTGTTGCTGAAAGCGCTGAATGTCTCGAAAAAGCGCGGATACAGCAGATCGGAGAAGAGCGCCTCGGGCAACTCGCGCAAGAATGTCTTCAGTATGCCTGTCACCGAATGGATGTCCACCTCGCGCAGCAGTTGCTCCGCCTCATAGGAATCTAATGGAATTGTAAATAAGTTAATTGATTTGTATTCATTTCTAAGTACTAGAGTTCGCTTACCCGACTCGAATGCCTTTTTGAGCTTGGCCAGATCGGAGGCAGAGCCGCTAACGCGATAGCATCCAACCTCCAGCATGCCGCGTCGCTCCACTTCCCTAATGCAGGCACTGATGATGAACGGAATGTCTCGTTTCTCGCGTCTGTTGAAAAACAGATGAAGATTTAATTAAAGAAGTCAAAATTTCATAGTTTATGCATCTTACTTTAATACTTGACTCATTTTGGCACCAAAAAGCGCACCCGGCTTGGTGGTGGCGCGACAAAGCTCGCCGGGCACAAAACGGAAGCTGGCGCTCAATTCGAGTGTCTCGCTCAGCTTGATGTTGCGCGTCTGCGTCGTCTCTGTTAGCCAGCTGCGGCTCAGCTGCAAGAATAACACGGTTAACAGTTTACTTAAGCAATGCAAATATATGTAGATCGATAAACTCACCTTGAGTATGTGCTTGGCACGTAGTAGTGGACGCTCCTTGGCCTCGTAGAGCAGCACACGCACATTCTGGCTGCCCTCGAGCTCAAGCATAAAGCTCTCGTTCCACAGTGGACACTGGCTGCGACAGATCAACTTGGTTGTTGCCTTGCGGAAGTAATGGCCATACGAGTCGACCTCAATGCAGATATATAAATCAGCTTGCTGCTCCAGTCCCTGCAGTCCCTGAATGCCCATGTGCAGATCACCAACAAGCAGGCTCTCATCGTTTGTGTTGCGCATCAAATACGAGCCCATTTCAGTCTTCATGCCCTTCTGCATGGCCACAATGAAGGCGGTCACTTCCAGCGAGTTGATCGTATTGGCGCCGGGCAGATTGCATTTTTGCTGTGGTAAGAAGGAGGAATCGTTAGAATTAATGGAAGTTATATAGGAAATGTAATTTTAAGCTTTTAGAAATATACTGAAATATACTACCACATAATTTTCAGTTTGGCTTCACTTAATACCAACAAGGATATTATATATACCCTTAATGGTCACACTTATGGAAAAGTGCGATTTTTTTTCTTATCGATATAGCCAAAATCGATTATTTTCCACCTCCAGTTGGAATTGGTATTGTTTATGTTGTTATCTCACCTTTAGCGACATTATCGAGTCCATCCATTGGGTGCGCTCAAAGTCGGAGCTGAGGAAGAAGGTCATGGTCTTGTTGTTGCCCTTGTTGCCCAGCCGCAGCACCAAATTGGGCGTGGCCAGCACCAGCTGTGACTCCAAATCGGCCAGCTTGCGACGATACTTGTCGCCAGTGCGCACCCCATTCGACTCCAAGATGAGCTGATCACGCACCGAGCGCAGATTGCGCTTCACTTGCGAAATGTTCGCGGGACTAGATTCCTTGAGGTCGGCACTTGTATCGGACTCCTCATAGACATTGACATCCTTGAGCGGTATGAACCATTTGAGCTCATAATCGATGCGATCCCTGCCCAACGCCTTGTACTTGGCACACGCAACCACATCGTTGAAGAGGAACAAATGCCGCAACTTGCGATGGCCATCGACCAGCTCCACAATGAACGAGTTGCGCACCATGCGACGCAAATTGCGATTCGATTCCGTTGGCAGTCGTTGATTGACCACATTGAATTGATTGAGAAAGATCTGTATGTTCTTTTGCGCCTGGCGCAATGGCTGATGATCCGGATGATTTGGCGGTGTCTCACGCAACAGATCATTGAAGACGAGCGCATTGATTTGCACACGTGCCACCGGCTTGTGCAGCAAATCCTCCAGCGTTAGCGATTGTTCCGTCTGCAGATTAACTACAATCGTGGACACAATCTTCTTGAACTGCGGATTGTTGGCACTGCATTTTTTTACCGTATCAATGGCCTGGCCATAGTTGTGCAGAAATGCGCTATACAAATCAAACATATCCGCCAGACGCTTGAACGGCTCTCCGATCAGCACATCGCCCCCCTCATGGGCCACAATTGTCTTTAGATCGCCCAGAAAGGCGGTGTGCACCTCGTGCAGTTCGTCGATTTTAAAGAAGATCGTATTCTCCTCCTCCTCCTTGATCACAGGCTGCGATGTGCCCAGCGTTGCGTGTATCGCTCTTTTATACTGCAAGGTGGGAGATTGATTTGCTTAATTATAATCAGTTAATCAATTGAATCGCACTCTCTCACCTGTATCATCTTATTCAGACACTCCACGTATATCGTCTCGCTGTGTATGATGGAGCTCAGTATGGAACGTATTTTGGCACCACGTGCATTCCCAGAGAGCTGCATGAGGATAACAAAGCCAAGGATTAGTCCAAATTAGTTCACACAAATGTGCAGTCTATAGTTGGTTGCAGCTACAACCCTTGCACCGCCAACGGGACAGATATCAAGATAAACGTGTATATATAATTTAGTGATACATTTAGCTATGGGAGTATATATATATATGTACACGGGAACAAGAGAGTCAGCGACATAGACATTGAGATAGTGATAGAGCGAGAGGGCAACATACAGCACGAAACAGACTATGCAACAATGGACTCTAGGAATATCAAATATAATCTGATAAATGTTTAACTAATATTATAATAATTCTTTTTTAAAATTCTTTAAATTTAGCTACTGTAATCGACAAAATGATTGTTGACAAGCAAACGTGTAATCTGCTTCTTTGCTTATTTAAATACTTTCAAACATTAGGTAGAACTGATAGTAATCAATTGAGTTAATTTTAAACTCATTTCGTCAAAAATAAGTATTAATTTTTACAATTCTTGTTTGTTTTTCGCAACTATAATTGACTAAATTATAATTGAACTATATTATAAACATCCATCACATTCTAAACATTGTAATATTTGTACTATTAAAAGTATAATTCAATCAAGTTATCTAAACATTTAAAGAGTCGCATAGTGCAAAGAATGAATGAAAGTGTGTGTGTGTGTATGCATGTGTGTGTGTGTGTGTGTGTGAGTGTGGGAAAGCGGAAACGCTTGACAACAATAATAATTTTGGAAAAACAATAAATCACAAGGGAGAAACTGAAAACCAATCACATTGAGCATTGAAGCAGCGCATTCAGATATAAAAGCTAAACAAAGTAAATATACGAGTAGGTATATATGGATGTAGTATGTACATAAGCAAACGAGTATATAGTAGATATGTATGTGGTATATACACATATATAAGTATTATACAACACATTAACAAAGAACAAACTAAAATTGAGTTGGGTCTAAGGCAAGTGTTCGGTACTCACGAGTATCGCTGACACTAAGTTCTGTTGAGAGAAAGTAAAAAAGAACAAATAAAACGAATAAAATAATAAACAAAAAATAACGAAAGGTCGTGAAAAATATTTAAAAAAAAAAAAAAAATGGAAAAAATTGTTGGTTAGTAAATATTATCAATTAGTATTAGTTGCGTTAGCATAAGACTTAAAACACTAATAGTTTAAAAACCCGACTGTTTTGAATTGCACAACAAAGTAAGCAATTTACATTGTATAATTAAATTATTTAAAAATGTATGTTTCATTCTAAAACTTTTAAATTAAATTCGAAACAGTTTTGTATATAAATTGGCCCACGCAAAGCGTTAACTTGACACGGCATTAAATAGTATATATAATATTAATAAAACGACTATAGCTGCCAGCCAATTAATAAAGCAAATTGATCTCTCTTTTTAAGGAATGCAATTAGATTGAATTGAATTGAATTGAATGGTAGTTGCGACTGAAGAACTTAGAGCTTAATATTAAATACAGTCGCAAATTCAAAGACAAATACCTCAGTGAGTCAAAAACAAATGAACTGCACGGAGCAGGCGACTCGTCCAGCTCGGAGAGCTGTTGAAACAGTTGCTTTCGCTTGCATAGTCGAGCTAGAGAAGTAGCTTAACAGGCAATAGCAATAGCCATAGCACAGATTGCTAAATCAATTAGCGAAAAAATGCGAATGAGGTTGAGTCATTAATCTAGTCGAGTCGAGTCGCTTGCAACTACGACTGCAATTAGTCTGTTAACTGATTTAACAAAGCGTGATTCAATAGCAACAACTCCGATGGGTTAAAACAAACAAATGCAGCAAACGAATAGAAATGAATGCCTTATAAAAACAGCTGAATGCGACACGCACCTTGCGTAAAGCGCCTGGTGTCTGTGATGTGGATGTGGATGACGTCGATTGTTGTTCATCGTGTGATATGGTCCGCAAGATGGGCGGACCCTCGTATTCGCCATCGCTGTCCAATGAACTCGAGCGCGTCTCATTGCTCTGGCTGCAAGCAAGCAAATCATATTAGAACTATATATATAGAAACATATACTGCAATTCGTTAGTTACATAAAGTAGTCTATGTTGACATAGTTGGAGGTACGGCCGGGAGATTCGGGATCCGTTACGCTCGCCTGACTGCTCAGCTGGGCCATGGGCAATGTGCTGCCCGGTGTCGATAGATCGTCACGACTCGACGAGGAGCCAGTGCGTCCGGGCTTTATAAACACATACTCGCCATCGCCATTATCCAACGGCACGCTGTCATAGTACGGCTCATTGTCCGCCTGCTGTGCCGCCTTGGCGCTGTCCGAGCTCAGCGACGACACCGATTCGTAGCTCTTGATCTGATTGATTAAAGTAAATGGATGCGATTAATTGATCTAAGACCTGTGACTAGCCACTCACCACTTCCGATATGCCTTGGGATGCGAGCGACTCCTTGGAGCCGACGCTACGCTGTGCTGCAGTTGCATGCAACTGTTCCGCATCGCTGGCCTGCAGTGAGGCACGCGACTTCTTCTCCAGGCTGGATGTGGAGCTGCTATCGGCTGCCGCCAGCTTGGCGCTCTTATTGAGGCTGCCGGTGGGCGAGGCACCCACTGTGCCACGTCCAGCTGGCGTCAGGGCACGTCCTGGCGTTGAGGCAGTGCGTCCCAGACTGCCGCTGCCATTGACCGCTTCGTTGCGTTTGGCATGCTCCAAACTGTCCGTTTTGCCCACCATCTTGCGTCCCAGCTCCTCCATCAGCTCTGGCGTATTCGCCAGCTTACTAAGCTCGGGCGTTGTCTTTCTGTTGGCCGCATACTTTGACTCCAGACTCTCCGATGACTTCTGTCGCAGTATATCAGATGGCTTAATGTTGCGCTCCAGCGAACTGGCCGGACTCTCGCCCGAGCTGCTGCTCGGCAGCGGCATTGTGCTGCCCACATAGGGTGACTCCCGCTTCGGCGAGGACGACAGCTGATGCTGCTGGCTGGGAATGGTGGGCGGCTCCACACGTCGCACGTTCTTTGGCGGTGGTCTGGGGGAGGGGGGAAGCACAAAATGAACAGTGAGTGCCAAGAGTGCAGGTGTCAAATAAATTAGGTTGATTGTGCCTTTATCATGATAAAGATGCTATTCTATAGCCACCTCACTACAGTTGTCCATGTTCACTTTATCATCTATTCCATTCCCTTATTCTTTCACTAGTCGTACTTCCTCAATTGTGTCCCTTTATTTTCACGCGTTCTTCTTTGTTCCCTTCGCTTTCCCTCTGCCTCTCCCTTGGCCCTTTATTAAGCACTTGTTCATTACTCCTAAGCTCATTCACTAATGGCTCGTCCTTCATGTTCACTTTATGCTGCCTTTCTCTAATACCATTTGTTATTTTTTTTACACTTTCTTCCCATTCATATTAATGTTTAGTATATTTTCACTATCTTTATTTTGCCCTGGTCACTTTATTTATTCTATATGTATGCGTTCTCCTTTTCTATCTTTCTTTGCATTGATTGATATCTGCAGCACATTCTGTTTGAATTCTTGAGTTACCCACAAAGCCTCGTCCTTTACTCAATGTTCCCTTTTTTTTATATTTAGTTTATTACTCATTTTCTTGTTACCAATAAATAGAAACGTTTATTGTGCTTGCACCTGTCCTCCAAGCTCACTTTAATCCCACACTACTCTTTGCTTATTGTTGTTCCTTCCCTTTCCATAGCCGGCAGAAATGTCACATTTCCTCGCATGCCAAATGGACGCGTTTCCATTGCACAAATTACATTTCACATTTGTGACATTCGAAATGTTATTAAATGTGCATATCATGAATGGGACTACTGAATCTCTCTCTTTTTCTCTCTTTCACTCACCTGGGTGGCATTTTCTTTTTGGCCTCGGCGGAGGCGGACATGGCGGGCGATGTCATCGATGGCGACAGCGGCGGCGCCGTGGCCTCCGTGGCGGCCTTGTTGCGCTGCTCGGGATAACGGGCGAATGTCGATGGAGGCGGCGTTGACGTTGATGTTGTCGTGTCATTGACCGTCGTCGTAGACGTCGACGTCGACGTTGTTGTCGTGGCAGCATCATCGATGTCTTTGTCTTTGGCCTCCTTGACCTCAATGACGGTAACAAAGTGGGAGGTGGTTTTGCGCAGCGGCTTTGACTGCTCCTTTTCCAGCTCTCCACCACTTGCATTGCCACCTGCTACACCCGCTGCCTCCTGCTTGTTGTCAACAGTTCCTCCTCCCGTTGTCCTTTGTTCGTTCGCTCTTAATGCGCCAGTGCCAATGGAGGCCGCCAGCTCAGTGATGCACTGCTGCAGCGCTCCATTTGCATCCTTCTCATTGCCACTGTCTTTTTTATCCTCACGCTCGAAGCTGTGCTCCGTCATGCTGCGCTTGCCCGTGGGTGGAGCAGAGCTCAGTCCACTGCTTCCTCCTCCTCCACCATCACTCTGTGTGTTGTGTGTGTATTTGTTGTCTGTGCTCAGGGACAGCCTGTCCTTGTCCTTGCCGCCTGATGACGCATTTGAGGCCTCGCGCAGATTCAAACTAGATTTCTGCAAAAACAAGCAAAACAACAGGCGGATTGTGAATAGACGACTCAATTGTGCATTGAATGTGAATGCATATTGTGTTTAATATTATTCAATTCGAGTTGCAGTTGCAGTTGCAGTTATTTAATATTTAATATACTCTCTTTGCTATTAAATGCAAACATGTAAAAATGAAACGATTCTATTAAGCTTATCAGAGTGTGCCGTCAAAGAGCTTCTAATGAATGTGAATAATTATTATTATTCAATTCGGGTTGCAGTTACAGTTAGGGCAAATATTTCATTAACAGACCATGTATTCGAAAGTGCATGAGTATATTAAGCTTATTAAAGTGTTTGTAACAAGCAGACAAAGGGAAGTGAATATTTATGTTTATTTAATTCGAGTTGCATTTACAGTTAAGGCAAATATTTCATCAACTGGAAATTATAAGAGTCTATAAAGCTTATTAAAGTGTGTGCAACAAACACTTGCAATAACAAAGTATTTATTTCTGATCTATGACAAAAAGTGCCTGCCTATCAAATAATATATTTTCCCTCAATTTGCAAACATTTTTCAAATCTATTATTTAACCAAAGAAACTATTTTTATATTTAAACTTTAGTTAATTCTTTAAATAGCACGTGCCTGGCGAATTTCGATAGAATTCAAGTTTCTGTCTTTCATAGAGAGTTGCGAGCTCATAATTGATATAAAGAACAGATGTGCTCGCTGGGCGCTGTTAAACTTAGTCAGCGTGAAGCAGATGTGGCTTAAGGCCGATTAATTGACGTGAAATGAGGTAAGTTAAGCGGAGTGATTAAAGTAAATAATAAGACAAGAAATGCGCTGGAAACGTGTGATAAAACTAGGCGAGAAATCTGAAGAAAAAGTAACTAGAAATGTACAAAGATTCAGGTTTTGAGGAGTTAACGCTATTAAAGTGAAAATATGCAACATGGAAATGAGAAACAATTTATAATAAAGAAAAGTATATTGGTTTGAATGCCAGATTGCTATTCGAATTTTTAGCATGCAAAGGTCACAAGGCAATGGCAATAGCTAACTTGCAAGACTTTTGTGGATTGCTCTATAAAGCTTATCGCTTATCGCATAAAAGTACATACAATATGCGTATCATGAAGTAGAGCAGAAAAATTCAGCATTCAATCAAGGTTTGCTATTTTATTTTATGCTCGAAGACTGGTCTGGCATAACGGCATAACGGGCGTATACGCAACGTAACGCAGCAACTAATTGAATCAGTTGAAAAAAGGTCAACACACATGTAAGCGCCATCTACAGTTCAAAGATCCTTGGCTGCAAATTGAAAGCAGCCACTCCCCACCAGTTGCAGCTCCATCTGGAGGTCATTTGCTCATGCTCGGCACGTAACGCATTTCTCTAACACGTTGCGAGCTTACACTTAACAACAACAACAGCAGCAGCAGCAGCAGCAAAACACAAGCAAAAGCAAATAGCCTAAAAAAGAGACTGAGACTGACTGACAAATAAGCCAAACTTGGCGTGTGCGTGTGCCGAAGCATATATAACTTTTTGGCCAAATTGTTTTTGGCTACGAAAAAGTGAA
Source organism: Drosophila pruinosa (assembly GCA_018150935.1). Taxonomy (NCBI): domain Eukaryota; kingdom Metazoa; phylum Arthropoda; class Insecta; order Diptera; family Drosophilidae; genus Drosophila; species Drosophila pruinosa. The sequence continues at coordinate 16,636,567 of JAECWR010000194.1, read as the reverse complement.
AACTACAAAAAAAAAAAAGAGAGCAGCTATTTAATGTTGTTTTTCGTTTGTTTGATTTTTTTTTTAAAGTGAAATAAATAAATAAAGAAAATTGGCAACAAATTGTATATTTTTTGTGCGCATTTATGTTATTTTTGCTGTGCAAGTGTGTGTGTGTGTGTGTCTGTTGGGGGTGGGCCCAGGCTTAGCAGCAGCCGGCAATAGTTGCAAGTGTGTGTGTGTGTGTGAGAGTCTGTGTGTGTGTGTGTTTGCATGTGTCCAAGCGAAGCGAAGCGAAGAAGAAAGCGTGCAATAAAAGTTGACGGCGAAGGTCGCACACAATCACGCATACACCGACACTGACACCGACAAACAGACACGCGCCCACTCACACACACACACATACTGTCAGTCACACAGGGAGACAGACAAACACACACGCACTTAGCCAGACAGTTAGAGCTACATTAGAAACATACACACACACATACAGAGAGACAGGCACATTTAACGAGTTTTGTTTTATAGTCGAACTGAACTGAGCTCAGCTTTTGGCCGCCTCGCAAGTCATGCAGGCGCTGCTGGCATGTCGATACAATTATTTAGCATATTTTCAATCAACACACACGCACACACTCACAAGCTGGTGTGAATGTGAATCATGAACAGCAAAACGGAGCAGCAGCAACAACAACAAAAGCATCGCATTTGTTTGTTGTTAAGTGTGAAATGTTTTTCGAGAAAAGTGCCAAGAGATCAGAGTACCCAACAATCATTTATACTTGTACTACTATTACTATGCACAAATGTTATGTGAAAGCATTTGCATTAACAGACATGCAAATGTAAACAGCTGACAGCGTCTGTTAATAACAGCATGCTGTTAACGCAAAGGGGATAACACAAAGAGGGAACGCTGCTTGATCATCGTACATCTCTTGGAAAAATGAACTGAATGAAGAACTTTTACTTTCCAAGTATTTACAAAACTTTTGTTAATACAAATATGTAGTTTACAAATAAGGGGTTGGCCAAATCAAAATGGTTAAACACTTTTCAAAGCCGCAATTTTTCTCAACTTGACGACAAGCTTTCGTTAGTCTCACAGCTCTCATCTACATACATTTCTTTGGAAAAACCGACTCATAACAAAGGCCTGCATATAAGGGTATACAACATTTATTCATTTTTTGTATGCCAAGTTGCACAACCTAAAGATACGCTTTAATTTATCTGTCAGCTGTTGGATCTAATAACATTTCTCAAAAGTTGCTTGAATAACTCGCAAGCATTATAAAAAATTAGCACAAAATAAAGATAAGCTGCAGGTAAAACAACAAGGGTTTTACAAGCTTGCAATTTGTTGTTTATTTTTGAGGGGAGGGCAAAGAAAATGAAAATGAGAAGATTTTCTAAATAATGTAGCTGGATATTGACAAAATCTAAACAGACATCAATTTGATGGAATCGATAAACACTAATTGAAAGGTGTTTTATTAATTATTTGTTATTATCATGCCCGCTTTGGTGCTACTGCTTTTTCTACAGGGTATACACTTTGAGTTATCTTTGCTTTTGGCTAATATAAAGCATTACTATCGACGCACATACGAATTTGGCAGTTTGAATTTCCCCCCACCCTTCCGCTGGTTTTCCCTGTTCTCTCCTTGTTGCCCTTGCTCGCATGCTAGTTTGGCTGGAAACGGTAACTTGGCTAATCAAACGCTTTTAATCATATTTCAATTGGCCAAAAACAAGCTGCAGTCTATAAAGTACACACGTATTATGAGTAGGCTATATGAACTACCCCGCCCGCCTCCTTCCCTTTTAGACATTGCCCCTCGCCCACACACACACATACGCTCACGCACTCTCTCGCTGTCGCTCTCAGTGACTTTAGCTTTGCTGTCTTCTTTGCTGATAGCACAACACCAGCTGCTTATCAACGGAGAGACAGAGAGAATGGCGCAGAGATTTGGATTTTGTCGTCTTCGTCGCGGGTGTAAAGAGGACTACAAAAGAAGGGCATTGCATGCGTGTGTGTGTGTGTGTGTGTTTTGCTTGATTTGCATTTGTGTTTGTGCTTTGTACTCGACGCATTCTCTTAAGGTGTTTCTGCTTAGCTCTTGTTGTTGTTGCTTTCGCTTCTGGTGCCTAAGTCCTATAGACTAGCGCACACCATTTATTATAGCTCGCTAAGTGTGTGTGTGTGTGTGTGTGTGTGTGCTTGCGTACTTGCGATAAGTTTATTGATTTCAACTTGTGATAAAAATACAACAAATGCTGCACACACTTACACACACACACACACACACATACACTCATTCATTGTCTACTGATTACGCACCCCTCTGGTCCATAATTTGAATTTCTCCTTGAAGGAAGACATGCTTCTCGCAGCAGCAGCGCCACTTTATTTGTTGTTCTTTTTACCCACAGTTATCGTTATCGTTATCGCTTTGTTTTTGCCTGCAATTGCAATTGCAATTTGCCAAAATGAGACACACAACACGAGCCGAAACGACACGAGCACGCACACGGACACGGACACGACGCGAATACGAAGCAATTGATAGCCGAGCTCCGCCCTGCGACGGCAAAAACAACAACTAAGAATTTAAGGCAAAAGGCAAAAACAGCAACGCTAACGGCGGCGTCGACCGCGACTGCAACGTCGACGTTGACCACGAAATTTGAGTCAACCGAACCGAACAGAACAGAACACGTTAACGCCACACACGCCCAAAATATAAAAAAAAAAAATAATAAATAAAAAACACTTCCACACACACACACACAAATAAACAATTAATAACTGAACAAATACAAAAAGAAACGCACGCACACACACACACACTGCACTAAAACAATTCGCACTTTCGCTACTGCTTTCGTGCTGTTATTATTATTTACGTAATTTATTTATTTTGCATTCATTTATTTATTATGAAATGCAGTTCTTTGTTGTGCTGCCTGCCGGTCCAAGGCAGAAAGAGAGCGCGCGCGCGGTCAGTGCAGTTGAAGCGGAAGAAAGGGAGGGAGCTAGCGAGGCGGGCGATTTAATGGTTGAGTCGGGCACGGGCACCTGGTATTCAACATTGACCGGGTAACGTTGCTTTTCTTGTTTGTTTTTTTTTTTTTGGGGTCCCGCTTTTGGATGTTGTTATACACCGAACACTGGTGACTACTGCCGACTTGCGACTTGCGATGGCGGGCAGCGACAATGACGATGCGGCTCCGGCTGAGAGAGTCAGTCGGAGTCAACGACGGCGACGACGCGCAAAACCGAAAGAAAAATAAAAGCACACACACACACATGCACTATGCATGGCATAGACCGAGTGTGCATGTATGTGTGCATAGATAACGGGACAAAATTGAAGATATCAAAGTGGTAGAACAGACGAACGCACAAACGAGCGGAAAGAGCTCGCTCTTACGGTCTACGCACAAGGCAAGGGGGGGGAGAGCGAGAGACTGGAGGAGGAGGAAGACGAAGGTGTAACAACGTCATCAGCTGCAAGGGCACGCAATCAGCTGCAATTCACAGCCATAGCCAGCAACTGCAGCACTTGAAAACTATTTGAACCGTTTCAAAGTAAAAAGAGCCGTTATATGTAAAACCGGTTGAGATTATTAGAACCGATTCGCAAATCGCTAGAAATATAATGCAGTTCAGAGAACATCTATTTGGCACTTGATTTGCAATGTGAATATTATGAACCGGAACTTTTAGAATCATTGAAGCACAGAAAATGGTTCAGTAAATGCTCACTATGAACCGGTTCAGCAGCTACTGCACCTACACACACATTTTACAGGGCATTCTCAGCAAGCAGCTGGCTGAGCAAATTGTCGTTGTCGTAGTTCTTGCTGCCGTTCAATCCCACTGATAAGCAATGATAAGGGGCAGCCAATGAAACGCTGCGAAAGGGGTTGACACTGCTAGCTGCCCCGTGGTGCTGTGCGCCTGGTAATGGCTAACGGTTAACGCAATCAGCAGCAGCAACTTTTACTCTTGCTGCAAGATCTCACAACAATGACAAATGATAACAATAACAATAACAATAACAATACCAATAATAAAGAATACAATTACACAAAAGCCACTTACAAAGTCTTTGTCCACGCCCACAGTTGCATTTCCAGTTGCAGTTGTAGTTGCTGTGGTCGCTGCTGTTGCAGTTGCCGTCGATGTTGCGCCATTGGCAGCGGCTGTGACATTGTTGCTGTTATTGCTGCCACTGGGCGAAGTGGATGCTGCTCCTGGATTGCCGGTGGCTGCCTCGAACAGTGTGGTTGGATCACCGCCAGACTCACGATACTTTTCTACGTCGGAGAGCAGACGCTCTAGATACTCCACGTACAGGGTTTCCTGTTCGAGTTCCTTGCTCAGCTCAGCGATTTTGATCTTGTGGCGTTCGAGACTGGCGCGCACATCCTGCTCCCAGGCGTCAGAGAGTGAGCTTTGTGGAAATCGTTGCATCCACAAACGTTGAAAGTCATTGAAAACGCTCATCGTCGTACAGAGAGAGGCAGCAGCAGTTGCTGCACCACCTGCTTCCTTCCCCCTTTGTGCTGTTGTTGTTGCTGTTTCTGTTTCTGTTGTTGTTGTCGCCGCTATTTGCTTGGCTTGGCTGGAGCGAAAGCTTTGCTTGTGGCTTGGAGCTTAAGCTTTTATGTAAGAAAGCGCCAGTTATGCGTTGCGTTGCGTTCCGACGCCCTGGTCTGCCTGTAAAGGTGAATGTGAACGTGTCTGCGTTATTGTGAGCGTTATTGTATGCGTGCATGCAGGAGAGCCACTGCTCTCTGCATCCTGGATCAACGACAACAACAATAAGAGCAGCAACAGCCAACGAATCATCGGCAAACAACAAAAACGAAATAAAAAAAAAGAACAAAAAGAAGAAGAACAACAGTAACAGCAGCAGCAGCAGCGGCAGCATCGAGAGCATCACGACTTTTGAAAAGGGGTTCAGTTTCAGTTTTGTGTTTCTGTTTCGGTTTCTGTTTTGTTCTCATGCTTTGCTGCTGCTGCACTTGCACTAGTAGCTGAATACAGTTGTAGTTGTGGTTGCTGTGTAGCTGTTCTTCTTGTTGTTGTTGTTGCTGTGCTGCCCTTTCTCATTCGCATATGCATGTACATACATGCATACATATGAATGTATGTACGTGCATCCATATAGTTTGGTAGGCCTGCGTGCATGAGTGCAACTGCAACGGGAGATGCTTATTGCTTTTTGCTTTTAGTTTTAGTCTTAGCCAAGGCCAAAAAGTTGTTGTGCATCTTCAGCAGCAGCTACGATGGCTGCTAAGAGGCGCAGACGCATTCATTTTGTTCAGTTTTCACACACACACATGCACTTTCCGTGGCAGTGCCGCTCCTGTTGTTGTTGTGGCTGCGCCCATGCCCATGGTCTATGCCTTAAGCGCACTTACATATGCAGATCCTTTTTGGGCCCGACCGACGCGCGGTTTGATATTTATATTGTTTTGTTTGCCATTTCACTGTGCATTATTTAATTCCAATCAGATTTCGCTTCGTAAAAAAAAAATCACTTCGCACACACATACACCCGACGACAACACATACAACACGAGCAGATGAGAAGACATTTGCATATGTATGCATTTGTATTAGGGACAGCGTGACCGCAAGTTGGATTTCAAATTAAGCTATACTATATTATCGAAAAATATACCGAAATATACCACTTTGATAATTACAAGCTTGGTTACACTTATGAGGTATGAAACAATATACTGAAAATACATATAAAAGGCGCAATATTTTGAACAGCCTATTGCTTGTTTATTTTGCCAATATAGATCGTCTATAACATTTTGTATCCAATATTTGCCATAGTTTTCCTTATGATCAAATGTTGGTTATACAATTCAAGATATTAAAAACATGTTAAACTCGAATGAAGGCGTGATGACTTCAATTTGAAGTTTGAATATACCAAGTGAACACATTCGGTATTATTCAGTATTTAAATACTAAAAAGTAGTATCTCCGAATGTGTTTTTCAACACTCACGGAATATCGATATTCTGAAAACATTTGATAAATATTAAGTGGACGAGTAGTTAATATATTACAATTCTTAATTAAAGTAGAACATATTTTTATTGCTGGTCGAATTAGTTGAAATTGTAATTGAAGTACATGATTAATATTTTCAATGATATATAACTTATCGATTGTTGAAAACGATATACAACAGCTAAGTTCAAATTTAATTAGCTAACGGTTTAAACACATTGAATATAATCAATATAAAGTTGAACGTATTAAAAAAATTTATCCTGCATCTAGATAATGTTTTGTTAATGTTTCACCAACTGCTCTTCAAATTACGTGTAGAATTAAGTCGCAGCGGATAACCGTTTATGAATAAGAAAAGCAGGTTATTTTGTAGCCAAAAATATAACACATATATTAATTAATTTGTGCCGTCACCCGGCTACGGCTGCGGCTGCTGTGTACTGGTGGTTGACTGCACTCGACATAAACAAATAAATAGATAAATTCGACAAAGTGATTTGAATTAAAAATGCCCACTTTTCAATTATCGTTTACAACTTGACCTTTACTTATCCAGTCGACGGGCTTTATCAGTCTTATAGATTAATAGATAGTATGCATATAAATAGCAATACATAAGGCATTTGATTAAGCACAAAGACCACAAATAAGTAAATATTTTGTCGGTGAACTCCTTTGGTCTCGCCTTAGCTCCCGATCTCGTTCCTGACTATTAGTCAGCAAACAGGTAGAAAAACATTCCCAATTCAAGCCATATAATGACGTACCTAATACCATGAAAGCAGGCGATCGTTTTAATACCAGTTCTATCTTAGACGTCTTATCTTCCTCCCAAGCGATTACCGGATATGAAATTGAATATCGTACTTGCTATATAAAGCGAAGACCACTCTTCAGGGTCTTCGTACTGAGCAATCGACAGGCGTGCAAAGCACATAAATAATTCCATAATCCCACTCTCTACTTTAAGTGCTAAACCATAAGGATATTTAAGGATACTCACATCATGTCGTATGTATTCAAGCAACAGGCTCCTCACAATCTCCGTCTCTTAAGCTTCTTCGATTCCACAGCAAACTCACAGAATATGCCGTCATTTGGATTCTTCTGTTGACGGCCATTGGCTGTCTGGTCTTGGGTCTGATCTATGGCTTGCGTACCGAGGTAGATGATCGCGTTGGCGCCGTGGCCTCCAATGGCGTTGGCTGTGCCGAGATCGGCGGCCAACTGTTGGACATAGGTGGCTCTGCAGCAGATGCCGCCATTGCTACAATGCTCTGCGAGGGCGTCGTCCTGCCACACAGTCTGGGAGTTGGAGGTGGCTTCGTGGCCACCATTTACACCAAGGAGACGGGTCAAGTGGAGACGCTGATTGCCCGGGAGACGGCTCCCGCGGCAGCAACAAGTGACATGTTTGTTAATGGCGAGAATATCACGGGTGCCTTGTCCTGCGGTGTGCCGAGTGAGATATTTGGCTACTGGAAGCTACATCAGCGGCTCGGCAAGTTGCCCTGGCACACACTCTTCGGACCCACCATCGACTTGTGTCGCAACGGCATCAAGGTGTCCCTCTACCTGGCCGGTGTGCTGGCCAACCACGAGGAAACCATCAGAAAGGAGATTTCCATGTCGGAGATCTTCATCAATCCCGCCACTCAGCAGGTGTACAAGGAGGGCGAGATCATGTATCGCCGTGTGCTCGCCGACACCCTGGAGATCATTGCCAATGAGGGAGCAGAGGTCCTCTACCGGGGCGGAAGAGTTGGACGCATGCTCGTTGAGGATATCCAGGAAATGGGCGGCATTATCACCGAGCAGGATCTGCAGGATTACGAGTGAGTCGATTACTGTTGCTGCTGATACACACTTGGATCACATTGATCCACTATTAGATATATTGTTTCTAAGCACAAGACAGTTGTTTACCTTTGTGAGAACTTCAAATGTAGAACACCTGTCTATCTAATCTTATCAGCTCACCTTCTTGGCAATGTTCCCAATTCCGAATAATAACGCTCGCCCTCTCTTGCTCTCTTTCTAGCGTGCGCTGGGAGGATCCACTCCACACTAACTTTGGGTATGGATATGAGCTGTTCACGACACCATTGCCCACCAGTGGAGCAGTGCTGATCTTCATCATCAATGTGATGGACAAGCTGTACTCGAAGAACATGAACATGGACACCTATTGGCATCGTCTGGTGGAGACTTTCAAGCATGCCTATGGCCATCGTACCAACCTGGGCGACATACACTTTGAGCCATCTGTCTGGCCCATCTACCAGCAGCTAATCGATCCAAGGTTCGCGGACGAGATGCGAGCCTTAATCCGGGACGATGTCACCTTTACCGACATGCACTATTATGGCGCCAACTTTAGCAATGTGGAGGATCATGGAACGGCGCACATTTCGGTGGTGGCACCAAATGGCGATGCCATCTCTGTGACCAGCACCATCAATGGCCATCTGGGCGCCAGAGTGCGCTCCCGTCAAACTGGTTTCATACTCAACGATGAGATGGATGACTTCTCCACGCCGGGTCGGGTCAATGCCTATGGCATTCCCGCCAGTCCCGCCAATTACATTAAGCCCGGCAAGCGACCGATGTCCTCGACCTGTCCCAGCATTGTGCTGGACAAAGATGGCAATGTCCAGCTGGTGGTGGGTGGTGCTGGTGGCTCCAAGATTACCACCTCAGTGGCCCAGGCCATACTGCGCTATTTTGTGTTGAAGGACTCGGTCTACAATGCAGTGAACATGGGACGTCTGCATCATCAGCTGGCGCCAATGCACGTTGAGATTGAGCCATCGGTGCCCAGGCGTACGGCTGCTCATCTAGAGCGAATTGGCCACAGGCTCAGCTATTTGCCTGCCCACAAAGCTTACTCGGCTCTCACAGCCATCGGCCTCAAGGAGAGCATTCCGGCTCCCATCTGTGATCATCGACGCGAAGGCAGCGCAGTGCTCGTTGAATCCAGCTTGGACTACATATAAAAAACATTAAACATCTCATACAAAAAAAAAAACATTTAGTTTAAGGTGAACACAAATAAAAGAAATAAATGAACTAATATTAAATGCAAACTAAAAATAAAATTATAGTCTACATAAAAACAGCATTAAATTTAAAGCAAAAAATACAAATAAAAACAAGAATAAAATAAAATCATTTTACTTGTACATCTTGTACATTTTATATGAACATCAAATAATAATGATAATACTCACTAAAATATATTAATTCGCAATGAAAAATGCTAAAATTTAAATATAATTTGTTAATATATAAAAATAATAACATAATACAAAAACACCATCCAACAAATGAAGTATCCGCACGCAGGCAAAAGAAACAGAACAACTAAGAAAGGCGACAATAACCGTCGAAGTCGACGAACGAAACAAAAGAGAATGACAACATACGATTACATTTGCACTTTCAGAGATGTCCGCACCGTTCGATGTTCTATACTGTTATACTATGCAATTATCAGTCACAACACAATGTGGACAAATAAATAAGAGTATACACTTTTCGATATCCAAATGAACAACAAACACGCCACTAAAACGTGACCCAATCTCTGCAGATTCCAAGAAAAGCGTGTGCAAAAAAATCCATTGACAAATAAAATATTACTGAGTCCGTGTATATTCAGAGAGAGAGAGAGAGATGAAAGATAAAAGATTTGCGGGGGCAGAAAGTCTGAGCATATTAACACACAATGATTACTAAAGTGATCATCGAACGCACGTGCCAAATGGAAATAGCCGGCCGGCTAGGCCTTTTTAATTAAATATACATGTATATATAAATATATCTTTGTATGTTTTTTTGCTTAGCAATAGTTCTTAGCGATAATTTGTCTGTTTATATATAACAATATTATATTTTTAATGAACACGACTGCGAAATACCCGCTACTCACTTTCAAAGGACTTGACAAAACTGAACAGACAGACAGACGGTAAGCTGCACATGGCTATCTGATTAAGAATATGTACATATACTTTATGGGTTTTAACTGACAGTCACATATGTACACTAAGTTGTAATACCCTTTCGCTCTTTGGCTACCGCGTATAATCAATAAATCAGACCCAGCAGCGTGACTATAAAAGCAGACACAACTCTTCCGGATCCCCACATAGAGGAATCAACTTGCGTGCCACAAGCATGTCCATCGACATAAGCAACAAGGATGCTCGTAGCGTGTCGTATGTATTCATTGCATCAGGAGTCTCTCCCGAATCTCAATCGTCTTCTCAACTTATCCGTCTTTGTAGCAAACGCACACAATATATTATATGGATACTTCTGTTGGCGTCCATTGGCTGCCTGGTCTTGGGTCTGATCTTCACCATGCGGAATGTGAGGCCTGCTATTGGCGCCATAGCCTCCAATGGCGCCGGCTGTGCTGAGATTGGTGGCAAGATGTTAAAGATGGGCGGCTCTGCAGCAGATGCCACCATTGCCACGATGCTCTGCGAGGGCGTCGTCCTACCGGAATGTCTGGGCGCTGGAGGTGGCTTCATGGCCACCATCTATACCAAGGAGACGGGTCAAGTGGAGTCGTTGATTGCCCGGGAGACGGCTCCTGCGGCGGCAACGCGAGACATGCTCGTCAATAACAGGAATAACATAGATGCCTTAGCCAGCGCCGTCCCGGGCGAAATCTTTGGATACTGGAAACTACATAAGCGTTATGGCAAGTTGCCCTGGGACACACTCTTCGAGCCCACCATCAACATGTGCCGCAAGGGCATCAAGGTTACCGTCTACCTAGCCGAGGTACTGGCCAACTATGAGGAAACCATCAAAACGGAGATTTCCCTGGCGGAGATCTTCATCAATCCCGACACTAAGCAGCTATACAAGGAGGGCGAGATCATGTATCGCCGTGTGCTCGCCGACACCCTGGAGATCATTGCCAATGAGGGAGCAGAGGTCCTCTACCGGGGCGGAAGAGTTGGACGCATGCTCGTTGAGGATATCCAGGAAATGGGCGGCGTTATAACCGAGCAGGATCTGCAGGATTACGAGTAAGTCGGTCTTACAACCCCTTTCCCTAAACACAAACCAAGTGTTTTTGTATAACAATTAATTTTCAAATCGCGCCATCTATCGGTTTTTACTACATGCCCAATTTTTAGATTGCGACATCTATGGTTTGACAATTGCACTATTAACCTATTTTTCATAATTAATAACCGGCTTTGAAAACTTATGTTATTAATTAATAACTACACACATTCAATTGTTGTAAGTCATATATAGTTTTACAAATGTACGTACCGATATTCCATGTATCAAATGCGTTGTCATAATTGCTTAGCACGGCAACAATAATACTGGCGTGAAAGCTTAACTAATATTGTTCTCCCTCCTCTCTCTCTCTCTCTGTCTATCTCTCTTTAGTCCACTTTGGGAGAAACCGTTGCACACCAGCTTTGGAAATGGCTATGAGTTGTACACGCCGCCACTGCCCAGCAGTGGAGCCGTACTGATCTTTATTATCAACGTGATGGATAAACTGTACTCTAAGGGCATGGACATGGATACCTATTGGCATCGTCTGGTGGAGACTTTCAAGCATGCTTATGGACAGCGCTCCAACCTGGCAGATTTATATTCTGAGCCCTCCGTACGGCCATATTACGAGAAACTGATCGATCCGATGTTTGCGGACAAGATTCGATCGTTAATCCGGGATAATGTCACGTTTACCGACATGCACTATTATGGCGCCAACTTTAGCAATGTGGAGGATCATGGAACGGCACAAATTTCGGTGGTGGCACCAAATGGCGATGCAGTCTCTGTCACCAGCACCATCAATTGGGATCTGGGCGCCAGAGTGCGCTCTCGTCGAACTGGCTTCATTCTTAACGATCAGATGATTGACTTTGCGACGCCAGGCAGCGCCGATTTTTATGGATTTCCCGCCAGCCCCATCAATTACATTAAGCCCGGCAAGCGACCGATGTCCTCGACCTGTCCCAGCATTGTGTTGGATAAACAGGGCAATGTCCAGCTGGTGGTGGGTGGTGCTGGTGGTTCCAAGATCATCAGCACAGTGGCCCAGGTCATACTTCGCTATTTCGTGCTCGATGACACCATCGACAGTGCAATTAGCAAGGGTCGTCTGCATCATCAGCTGACACCAATGAATGTCATGGTCGAGGAATCGGTGCCAAAGAATCTAACAGAACATCTACGGCAGATGGGCCACAAACCTATTGATTTGAGTTTAAAAGAAAATTCTCGTATCACTGCCATTGGCTATAAGGGCGACATGCCGGAACCCATTTACGATTATCGACGCAAAGGCAGCACGGTGGTCGTTGGCCCAAGTTTGGATTAGGTTTTAATACACCCAAATTATTGTTCACTTTCTTAGTTAGGTGTAAACTCTTTGGAATTTATAGCAGATACTGGATAAAACAAAAAAATAAAACTATAATCAAGTAAGAAAGCTATAGCCCAGTACAAAAATATACTATTTACAAAAATATACTTTAAAATAAAATACGCCAAACATTTATTGAAGAGAAGTTGGCAAGGCCAAAATAGGACATATTGTCCCCAAATTTGGTCGCTCTAGCTTTTATAGTGTTTGAGATATAGATGTTCATAAGAAACGACACACAACCAGACAGGGCTATATGATATCGGCTTTTGACGCTGATCAAGAATTTATATACCTTCTGCCCAATGAATAGTCGGGTATAATAAAAAAAAACAATTTTGAGAGAATTAAGATAAAAGTAAAATGGATATGATAATCTATAAAATCGTGTATCTCAAATAAAAAAAAAAATACATAAATATGTCCATAAAACAATCAGTAACTTATTAGTTAAATGGGGGATGCTTACACATAAAATAAAGACGCACTTGTACATAAAACAAACAAGGACAGTTATGAACAGCAATTAGTCTAAACAATATTGGTTAAAATCAAGCAAAATTGCAATAGGAAAAGCGGCATTTGACGCATTTCACATACAATAAAGAAAACTTATGATACACGAAAGTGATTAACAATGACATTTGTATAAATAAATACGATCTGATCAATTATTGAATTATTTAATGCTATAGTATATCGTATAGTATATTTATATGTGGTATTCTTTCTGACTGCGCTGCGCTGGTGGCTTCACCTTCGTACAGTTCTGTATAGGGGAACACTTAATGTAGTCGATTCTACGATACGGGGCAATTTATGGTAGATATATGTCTATGTATATATGTACATTCAGTAGATTGTTGTAAATTTGCAATCAATTCGAATGAGTAGGTAGCAAAAATAGTAAGTATATTAGTTAATAACTAAACTTGTGTGTAACTAAATACGAAATGAAATAACAAATTCCAATCAAATTTAAGCGAAAGAATTCAAAATTTAACGAACAACAATTTTGTTAACTACAAATTCCGAGTGTATCCATCCATCGGCTATCGAGTAGTATAGTATCCAAATCAAAGGCATCTTCTGGGTGAAAACTATCAGTATCAGTTGAGCATTGTTTTTGTTGTTTTTTGTTTGTGGAAAGTTTGATTAGCACAACAGCAGCAGCAGCTATTGTTTGGATCGTTTTTTGGCCATTTTGTTCTTTTTATGCAGCGCCTCCATGCGCATATCCTCCAAGTCCTCTTGTATACCTGAAAAACAGCAAATGATATAGAGACCACAAACACAAACACCAGGCAAATCAATTTGCAAACTCACCTAGTTTCTTACTGATAAGCTCTTCGCGTTGCACTTGAGCGAAACTGGATACCATTTGGTCATCGTCGTCGACGATGTCGCGATACTTGCGCTTATCATAGCCAAAGATGTCGCGTATGTGCGATGAGATGTCCTCCTCGCAGTCGCCATCGTCGATGAAGTCGTCCAGCTCCGAGTCATATTCCGAATCATCGTCATCATCATAAATGCGTCCTAGCAGAGCAGAAATGCAGACAAATGCAATTAGTTTCAATTGGAATGACAATTTAGGTACTAGTCTAATTAATACAGCGATTTGTGTTTGCTGCTTTAAGCTTACCTAATTAAATTAAGTCACAAAAAAGATGTGCCTAATATACATTTAAATCATAAAAATTATACTAGTTAATGTAGACTTGTCTTGTCTGATTAAATTAAAGTTAATGAGGTCACACTAAATAATCGTAGAACTTAAATACATTTAGAACATTATTAATGTTAACATGATTATTTAATTGCTTAATTAAATAAAAAAATGAATTTCAATGAAATTATTTACATGCAATGGTTAGTTTTCATTTTCTTAGGAACTTGATCTTGCCACCCGTCACTCACTTTTGTTGCCGATGTCTGGCTGACGTCGCGCTGCCGTTGGCGCACCACGTCCACGTGCATCGCCTGGCGCTGACGCTGGTCTGCGTTGCGCCGATCGCTGCCCCACATCGCTGGGAGGGAAGGCTCGCGTCTTGGCCGGTTCCCGTGGCGGAAACTCACGCGTCGCACCCGCTTTGACAGCGGACGCATATGGATTGCGTGATTCCGCCTTGGCAGCCGGCTTAGAGCTGCTCGACGCCGTTGCTGTCGTTGGCTTTGCAATGACGCCGCCGCCAGGTGCTCGTTTGGGTGCGCTTCCACTGCCGCTGCCGCTACTCCCGCTGCTTGAGGGTTTTGTGGTTGATTTGGCGCCGCTCGAACTGCTGCTGGCTGCACTTGGCGTCGTCCGTTTGAGGCTATCACTTGTGGGCTTGGATCTCGCTTCACTACTAGCGCTGGGCGCGGATCGCGTTGACGCTATCGCTGGCGATTTGTTGAGCTTGGGTATGCGGCCATTGGGCTCCATGCGCCCTGGACCGCTACTTGCAGCCGCTGCTGCACCAGCTGTGCCGCTGTCCTTGCGCTTGCCATCTGTTTCCCGCATGCGATCCCGTTGCGCACGCTGCTCTTTGTATCGTTGGCGCTCCTCCTGTTCGCGCTTCTCGCGCGCAGACAGCAGACGTTCGGGTTCCTTTTTCTTTTCGGGCGCCGCCATCGCCACGGGCTCGTGCTGCTTTTTCTCGGCAAGCCGGAGCAGTGCTTGAAAGTCCATGGGTGGCGGTTGAGCTGGCCTCTTTATCTTTTTTTTCTCCCTCTCCTCACGCTTCTGCTCCTCCTCGGCCCGTCGCTCGGCTTCGGGATTGTACAGCGGCTTGGATGATGTGCTATAGCTTCGTGCTATACTTGGCTCACTGGCACGGGAACTGGAACTGGACGACGTTGTGGCAATGCGTTGTCGTGTATGAGATTTGGCCTCCTCACGTTCCCGCGTTATGGCTGCCTTGACGCGCTCCTTGGTGCCGGAAAGATCGCGTAAAGATTGCGGTCGACTGGGCGCAAACCCTTTATCCTCTTGCACATCCTTGACCTTCTCGATATATTTCTGATAGAAGGCATTCGCCTCGTTCGAAACGTAACCGTAGTCATCGCCATCCGGCTGATCGGGCCCGCCCATATCGTCCGTATTATCACAATCCTTGGCATCGTCCAGCACCGATTTGTTCGCTGACTTTGTGACTTTAAGCATTTTGCGTATCTTGTTTTTAGATTTCTCATCGCGCATGGCCAGCAGATTGTTCAGCTTCTCACGCTCCTGCCGCTTCCGTTCGCCCTCCTCCGCCTCGCGCTTCTTTAGGAACTTTTGTATGTTGCTCGACAGTTGTTTGCTCTCCTTGCTCTCTTTCTTGGGTGGTGCATATTTCGTGCTGTAGAACCTGCTCTGCTTGGAACGAGAGAAACAAGTAAATCAGCATGTTAGACACTTGTTGTTAAAAAACACGGAATCCCCTCCCGCCTCCGCCCGACCCATCGCATTTTTGATGTTGGGGTCATTGGATGACCCATTTCACCAACCACATGCGATAATGATATGACTGCCTTCGCCACCATATGGTTGCCGAAGTTAGTTCCACTTGTCGAACAACTGTTAGCATCCTTGTCACACATATGGACCTTCACATGCATGAATGCACAGAATCCATGGAGATTAAAGTCAAGATCTAGTTTCCAAAACCCACACAAACCTCAATTTTAGTGTCTGCATCATTTTTCTGTTTGGCGTAATGCAACAAGGCACCGAAATCCATGTTGGGTCTAAGCTAGTTTACACGGCAGTCGTTGTTTATGATTTATGTTTCTCAATATTTAAATCAGTTGATGCGTTTTTCTTTGTCTGAGACGTACGTACTCGTTGGCTGAAAACTCTAGAAAATACTACTTATTAATGTACAGCGTGACCGCACGTTCGATTTCTAAATATACCGTTTTACTGTGAAAAATACTAATAATAGTTACACTGCTGATGTCACAAGTGATGATAAACTATCGATAGTTTGCTTTAACTGAATATTGCACGACTTCTCAGCTGCTTCGAATTTGCAGTAATTTATTTGAAATTTCACGACATATTTGAATTCTTAAATTTTTTAAATATTTACACGAGCATATGTATATAATTACATGGGTAAAACCGTCAACCATACTATATAATACAATGTCATGCATAGTGTTCTAATGTATTGTAAACAGAACTGTATTCTGGTATATTTTTCAACGTATATTAGTATATTTAGAAATTCAAGTTGCGGTCACGCTTTGATATACGCATATTCTGGCAAAACAAAAATCGTAGTTTTCATTTTTTTTTTCAAGCTGCCTGGATTTAACAACGCATTCTGGCAAAAAAAAAAAAAAACACATTAATAGTTGAACTTTTTTTTGGATCTGTATAAATATAAACACATTTACAAGTCTATGCCGCACGTTTGCAACTACCAACGTGGTGTTTTCGTATAACTTGACCTCCAGCTGCAATTTGTGCGCGTCGCTAATCCAAGTGGACTGAAGTGGACAACAATGGCTGGCTCGGCGCTGCGTCGCCTAATGGCGGAATACAAACGTAAGTAATAATATGATGAGCGTGAGAATGATAAAGCGCGAGCGTTACGACTCGTCAGGTGGGCTAAAGTCCATATTATAGCTTGTACACCAATCAAATTGTAATTGATTTCAGAGCTGACCATGGATCCACCAGAGGGCATCGCAGCTGGACCTATCAGTGAGGACAATTTCTTCGAATGGGAGGCACTAATTGCGTGAGTTTGCAAATGCCTAATCATCATTACTTGATTCTTAGTATAGTATGATAACATGATAGTATATAGCACTTATTAAATTCTCTTCTCACCCTACCGCGTTGCCACCCTGCGTTTTAAAATGTTTACAGTGGACCAGAGGGCACTTGCTTTGAGGGCGGCGTGTTTCCAGCTCGACTGGTTTTTCCACCCGACTATCCACTGAGTCCACCAAAAATGAAATTTACTTGTGATATGTTTCATCCAAACATTTTTTCCGACGGCCGTGTTTGCATATCAATATTACATGCACCCGGCGACGACCCCATGGGCTATGAGCTATCAGCCGAACGCTGGAGTCCCGTGCAGAGCGTGGAAAAAATATTATTGAGTGTGGTCAGCATGCTAGCGGGTGAGTGTCAACTATACATACACTTAAATATATGCAATTATTATCAATTACATACATTTGCTTTAGAGCCAAACGATGAGAGCGGTGCTAATGTGGATGCAGCGATTATGTGGCGGGAGCGAAGGGAAGAATTCAATAGGATCGCACAGCGTTTGGTACGCAAAACTCTCGGATTGCCAACATAAACACGACTGAAGCGACCCCTTCCGATCCTGCATACCCCACCCCCATGGAAACACAGCAATACCTTCGTATATACAAATACAAATGACAACAAAAGCAACAACAGCAGCAAAACAGAAAAGAGATGAGCTACCATTACACCATGCTTAGACGAGAACGAAAATTAAAATCAAAAGGAATCGGAAACGGACACGTAGTGCGTGGGCGTGTGTGTGTGTGCCTGTTAGTGTGGATGCGTGTGCATTCAAAATTTAGATTTGTGCTATTTGACACTTTTGAAACCTTAAGTTTTAATTGTTCCATAATAATTATTTTGTTTTAATTTGCTTTTTGGGTCCACCGCCGTAATATCATTAAATTTCAATTAGTTATTGTTTAATGCGCCTGTCAACCAGCGTATGTATGTGAATGTCAATTTATTTGTAAGTTATAAATGATTTTGAATTGAACACCCGAGTTGCTGCTTGTGCCTAGCAATAAACTATAAGTTGCATATAGCTAAGCGCGCCATCAGTGCAATACTCAAATTTAGCTCCTTTTTTGCATATCCCTTTTGTCATGTTGCACAAAGATAATGAACAGAATAGACTAAGCTAAGCATATACAAAATGAAAAAAATACGTACAATATGTAAGTAAACACGACGTCCTGTTTTGCTATTAAATTGCTATGATTGTTGGACTCCTATACTCACATCCTAAACGACGTGCAGCAAAAGACAATGATAAAAATGCGTTTTCGCTTATTCTAACCTGAATATATTTATTTTATGTTTATATGATGATATATGTATGTACATATACATATTTGACTGAATTACTCAAGTAAACAAACCGGCCTTGACTAACTGTGTAAGCCCTCCCAAATAGACTTATGTTGGTATGTAAATTGTGCTGATGTGACGTGTTGACAATGACCTATACCTACATTTCAAGTCTGGCGGGCAAGGCAGTGCTGCCATTTCATTATAGGGCATGTCAGGGTCACCCCTTTTTAGGCTGACATGTGTTAAGTAATGTTCAGTAAAGTTAGTGTGACCATCAATATTATACATTTTTGGTATTGTAATACTGAGACTTATCGCAAATGCTATTTTGGTATATGCTAAGCTTTAACTTGCTGTTTCCAATCACCTCTATTCGAATAAACAACACAGCCCGTTACGTTTTTCGTTTTCGATTTTTTCAAATTTAGTTGAACAGGATATCCGAATGCGTTATGAAAGAGAGCCTATAGTTGATGAGAAAAGCAATTTAACAAACCCCCATTCAAAAACTTGCGCCTTTATACATACTTTTTTCAAATAAAGTGTAGCCAACTAGTTATTATGAAATTGCAATATACCGGGAGTACAATTTTAAAAGTAACAAGGTATATCTTGAAATTTAGCTTGCGGTCACGCTAGTCGTTGTTTTTGCTTTTGCTCGAAAACGAAGCGTGTACGCTCGTGAATAGTCGGATTGTTGTTTTCGTGTATTTTTTTATTGTTGTTACATCGCACGCCGAAAAACAAATACTTTAAGGTATGTTAATGAAAACGAGAATACTTACAAAAGGAATACAAGTATTAAGTGCTAATTTTAAATTTTAACAACTGATACAAAAACTGCTGCAGCAATATGTGGGACGACATTGAGCCAAACTAGCGTTTAATCAAAAATATGTGTTCGTTCGTTCGGGACTGATAAAAATAAGCGCAAAGTGAAAATGGTACTAAATAAATAGCAAACAGTATTTACTGGGGAAATATGACGCACGTTAGTGCCGCATTGACACGCCAGGTGCTTATGTGTGTGTGTGCATACGGGAAATGTGTGTGAGTCGAGTAAGGTAATGAGTGCGTGCAATGTGACCACTATGGCATTTCAAGAATTTACCACATGTAAATTGGCTAAGCGGCCTTTGTTTGATTAGGCTTAATGTGATTTAAATAAATAATAACAGACACTAATTTCATCATACATACACTTTCACATTAACGCACACACACTCATGCCTACTGGCAGCGGCTAAAGTGGGCATGCCAACGCAGCTCAATGTCCACTCAGAGTTGCCAGGCTGCAAATGCATTTTTTCTTAAACATTGTGTAATGTTTGTTTTTTAATTTTCCTAACAATTAGTGCAAGATTAATCATTGTTACTAACTGTACGAGTCGCATGGCAAAACCAGCTGACCATACGGTTCACTTTTTGCACACACACCCACACGCATAAAGCCACACAAACACAAGCTCAGGTAAACGTTCGGTAGTAGTAGCAGCAGCAGCAGCAGCAAGCTTCGTCTGCTGCATGTAGTTTCATAAACAAAACGGAAACCTCTGTAAGCCAATTTACATATTCGAAAAAAAAAAAAACATACAACACACATACACATATATATTTATCGAGTAACATTTAGGCCAGTTGATAGTTAATTTATGCCATTGTAAATCACTCGACGATGTATTGAATTATTTGAAGTTCGGTTACGTTGTGGCGCAACTTCCCTCCTCCCAGCTATCTCCGCGTGTCTCCTTCCTTCCCTACCTGTGGGATGATCACAGTGTGAATTTTTTTTTTGGGCATTGTTAACAAGTTGTTGCGCCCGCCCGCCCACACTAAAAACAACAATATCAAGTCAATTGCTTTATGTGTAAACTGTATTGAAGTGAAGTGCGTGAATGAGACTGAGAATTGTGATATATGAATTATTGAACATGCCGCACGTGACGTCATTGTGGCTATAAAAATTCCCCCTGGAAATCGGCAATGTAAATTTAGTTGGGCTATTAATGCTAATCTCGCACTTGCAATTAGGTCGCGATATGGCAACGGTGGCGCTGCCAAAACACAGTTTGATGCAGAAAGAAACGAAAAAACAAATTTATTCAAACTCTGCTCGTTTTACCTTACAGATTAAGTCCAGCCCCAGACAGAGACAATGCTTTCGCTGCAGAATCAACGGCAACCGAAGACGACGCCCCTCGTCGATGACTATGAAATATCGGACACGGTGCTGGGATTGGGCATTAATGGCAAAGTGGTGCAGTGCACCAATCGACGCACCAAACAGAACTACGCCCTCAAAGTGCTGCTGGACAATGAGAAGGCGCGTCGCGAGGTCGATTTGCATTGGCGGGTCAGCGGCTGTCGACACATCGTGAACATCATCGATGTCTATGAGAACACCTACAGTGGCCGGAAGTGTCTACTCGTGGTGATGGAATGGTACGTTCAATTTGTATACCTATCGAAGAATTTAAAGTGCATATTAATTAGAATAACTAAACAAAGCTAGATGCAACTTTTTCTTACACGATCTCAAATCGCAAACCAGAAAGTTTATTAGGAAGTGTTCCCAATTATTTTCAATTATTAACGGAAGATCTTGAGATCTCTCAGTGTATAAATTCCTAAATGAAATAATTCAATACAAGGTAGTCGTTAGATTATAGACTGCAATAAATTCTAAAACGCTTATTAATATTAAATATTATGATAATTGAATGTACATTATTGAATTTCACATAATGCAGCATGGAGGGCGGCGAGCTATTCCAGCGCATACAAGACAAGGCAGATGGAGCATTTACGGAACGGGAAGCAGCACAGATCATGCACGAGATATGCGCTGCAATTCACTATCTGCACAGTCGCGATATAGCGCATCGCGATCTCAAGCCAGAGAACTTGCTTTATACGACAAAGCAGCCAAATGCGATACTGAAGCTCACAGATTTTGGCTTTGCCAAGGAGACATTTACCAATGATACCCTACAGACGCCCTGCTATACGCCCTACTATGTCGGTCAGTAAACTTTGTTGCAAATCAATGCAATAGACAATGGAATGACTAATTAATTGCTATTTGTATGTGTGCTTACAGCCCCTGAAGTGCTCGGTCCGCAAAAGTATGACAAAAGCTGCGACATCTGGTCATTGGGCGTGGTCATGTACATTATAATGTGCGGTTTTCCGCCATTCTATAGCAACAATGGTCTTGCCATATCACCGGGCATGAAGAAGCGCATACGAACAGGACAATACGATTTTCCGGATCCAGAATGGACGAATGTTAGTCAAGCGGCTAAGGATTTGATCAAGGGTATGCTGAATGTGGATCCCAGCAAGCGTTTGCGCATCGAGGATGTGCTACGCAACAAATGGATTGCACAATTCCATGCTGTGCCACAAACGCCGCTCTGCACCGGTCGCATGCTCAAAGAGGGTGAGGAAACTTGGCCCGAGGTTCAGGAAGAAATGACACGCTCACTGGCCACAATGCGTGTTGACTACGATCAGGTAAAGTTGGCATTCTTAAAAACTTTGGAATCATAAGTTACTAATTTGTACCATTTACTTTGAAGATGCAAATCAAGGCACTGGACAAGTCGAACAATCCGCTCCTGACTAAGCGTAGGAAAAAGATTGAGGAAATTTATGCAGCGCAAAAGAATTGAACATCAACAACAATAACACAAGGAATAAAGGACAAACGCCAAACCCCCCTCCCCAGCACTTCCCATAAGCAAAATGCGTTAAATTATGCAAAAGGTTTTTGCGCAAGAATTGCGCTTGTTGTGCAATGCTTTAAAAGAAAACAACCTCCTTAAAAAACACACACAATTACGATAAAAATATGTTTAACAGTTTATACAGAGGTCATCCCTTTTACCCATCCAGCACCACTACCACTTGATCCCAATATGTTATGTATGAATTATGTATGTTCTGTTCGATTATTATATGTTTTTAATATGTGTCTACATCCATTTCCATATTCAGTTAGAAGGTATTAAGGGTATTTCTTTTAGTCTGATCAAGTGCTCTTTCATAATGAAACTAAACCTACGCAACTATATATAATATATGTATAATTTATGTACGTGGATATGTAACATCAAACAATTAACTAGACAAGATCCGGCTATAGCCAGTCCTCCAAAAAAGCAAAGCAAAACAAAAAACCATCCAAAATTTTAATTTGTGTGAATTCAACAATTCGTAATGTTCGTAACGTGAATGTTTTATTTTTTTCAATTTTTTTTTGCATAATGATATCTACTATATGTGTACTATTTACAATGATGACAAAGCTGAAAGAGAAATATGTTTATAATTTAATTAATTAATTATTGAATGTCCACATTTGCAAGTGGATGAAAACGAAGAAGACGACGATGCCAGTTAACATTAACTTTAGCCTTGCTGCAGTTTTACATGTGCGTTGATTACATTTTCTGTTTGCCTATGCAGACTCTATGCAAGCTATACAATTTATCATATAAATAAAGTATTTGTAGTTTATAAAATCTATTAAATGATGTATTTCCTTTTTATTCCTGGGAAAAGTCTAGCCTTATTGTGACTTTGTTTTGGAATTGAATGAGTTCATATTGGTCAATAGTTAGAGCTGCTAAAAGTCTCAATAAATTGATTAAATTAATATAGTACTCGGAAAATTTGTTGTCTTCCCTTGACTTGTTTAATTAACACTAATGGGAGCACGCAACTATCTCTCTATCTCTGTCTCTTTCTCTTTGTCTGATCTAACAGCCAAATAATACTTATAGTGATCTCATCGAATTGCCGCCGACCCAATTTGTCGCTGCAACACAATGTATATCGATTGGGCTGCCAAGTTTCATTTAAAAATAGTTTCGACAAAAGAGACAATTGAATATATCATTTAATAACGACACTTGCAAAATATGTATATATATTATATATATTTACCTTACCCAATATTGCATACGCTGAAATGGAAATACTTTCAAGTGCGATTCGCAGTGCTGATAAAGAAGGAGTTGATAAAGCTTTTCAGGGGGATGGTAAAGATAATAAGTAGGTATAATAACAGTATCTATATAGAGTCTCATTCATGTATGACAGATAGTGTTATTGACGACTTCGAAATTTGAAAATAAGCATTAAGTGCGCTGTAATTATTTGGGTACATTTGCTAGCTCTAGATGTTGTTAGATTGCATCATCCATTTGCCATTTGACTACCGGGTATAAATGTTTCCCTTTAAGTCTGTGACTCAGTTTTATATTTACCCAGATTATCATACTCTCTATATGGATTTATGCCGAATCTGCCCAGCTGTGAAGAGTAAAGAAACGTTCGATATTTGGATTTGCAATGCAATTGTTTTGCTTATCGTTCATTCATTTATTGACGCTTGTATGTATATAATATATAACAGTGCAATTCTACACTCACACACGCACACACACACTTGCACATCAGATGCAGATGCATTGCAAATAACAGTTTGCTAACACTTGTGGGCTAGGGGGAGGGAGGTAGAATCTTGGGGCAACTCAGTTCATTCATACGCAAAAATAAAAAAGAAAGCGTTTAACAACAACAACAATGTATATACTTATGTATAAATATATACTATATATATATCTATGCGTATCTATATAGACGAACCTACGACAATAGTTAACAATTCTTCAATATATTTAAGTTGTGTTGAGTTTGCTGCTGCTGCTGCTGTTGCTGGTTGGTGGTGCGCGGTGGTGCAACGGTACCTTGTAGCCTATGTGGTACCATACATTAATCACATATATATATGCTTGTTCATACAAAAATATATATATATAAAGAGAGAGGGAGAGTGTATATTTTAAGGTAATTGTGGTGTGTGTCTGGGGTATTGGGGGGACCGGGAAAGTGGGGGGAGGGTGACCTTTGCGGGTAGTGCTTGTGGTTGGCGAAGAGGTCTTAAAACTATTTCAGTATTTTATGGCAGATAACGAGATTCGAGATGCTCCATCGTATTCCTCCTACTCCTACGCCTACTCCATCTGCAACGCTCCTTCTGCTTTCAGTAGTTGTACTTTTAAATTACAGCATACCTATTTATATATACGCATATGTATACATATAAATAGCTTTAGCTGCATGCTTTGTCATGTTACGGTTGTGTACAGTGTCTATGGCTCTTGTTCTCGCTTCTCAATTTTGTTTCTTTTTTTTTGTTTTATCATTTATCATTTGTAAACTGTAGGTACATCATTACATTTTGCAATTGCTGCTTTAGAGAAAACTATCGCAGCTGTTCTCCGTCTCGCTGTTGGAGCAATCCATTGCGGGCAGAGAGCCACCTCGCCTATACGCCCATTGACGCTGATACGTTGCCTCCTGCTGTTGGTATTGCTGTTGCTGCTGCTGCTGTTGGTGTTGGTGTTGCTGGCGTGCTGTTGACGCTGCTGCTGCATGATCACAACTGCCGCTGGGACTGGAGCTTATGTGGCTGCCACGGCGATTCGCCGTTGTGGCGCTGATTGGTGCAGCAGGCGCAACGGCGCTGAGTCGTGGAAAGTACTTGTACATATCGAGCAGATTGTTGAGCTTAATGTGTGGCTTGTACTGCACATCGTCCAGGCATTGAGCTGCGCTGCTGCTGTTCAGCGGCGTCCAGAATGTCAGACCCAGCTGTGCGAGGTGTCCGCCCTGGGCAAAAGCAAAAGTAGCATAACACTTTGATTTCGAATGAGAGCGCATCTTGCACTTACCTTGATATCCGTCTCCAGTTTATCGCCAATCATGGCGCATTCTTGCGGCTTCACATTGAGGAAATTGCAGGCCGCATAGAATATCTCCGGATGTGGTTTTTCCCATGGCAGATCGGATGAGACGAGCACACAATCGAAATAGCCTCGCACATGCAACTTGGCCACCTTCTCCCACTGTGCTTTCGACGGGCCATTGGTGATGAGGGCCAGCGCATAGCCGGCACGTCGCATACGCTGCAGCAGCTGCACATAGTCGGACGGTACGGCTAAATAGCGATAGCGTAGCTTAAGCCACTGCGGATAGATGTCATCGGCGAGATGCTTGTGCTTCTGCAGCAACGACTCGCGCCACAAGTGCGTGCGCCACGAGTCCAGCGAGGTCTGCGAGTTGTCCGGACACCGACGGAAGGCCTTTAGGAAGTTCTGTGTGGCCAAGTTGGCATCATCTTTGGTAAAGCTATACTGCGTTTCCAGCACGTCGGCAAGCTGCCAAAAAACAAGAAAAGGATGATTAAAAATATTGCATAAATCTGGCACCAGCAACATTCAAGCACTTATACGGTCATGTGTCATCTGTCAGCCAACTGATTGAGATTCTCTGACATGACGTCGGCTCAACGGAACACAGTCGGACGTCAATGGGTTTTGCCAGCTACTGAACCCAACAATTTCTTATGAAATATCACCCCACAATAAAATTTAATGTTACGTGACAATTGGAACTAACACGCCAAGTTGGGATAGGTCCAAATTAGCATAACCGACCCCAAAAACACTCAAAGGACTTGGAAATGTCTCATAAAAATTAATGTGAATATATTCGTTACGCTAATAATATTTCGAACGGTTCACAGAGATTACCTAACTCCGAGTCCAACAGTTCTGTGGCAAATTATAGCAAGATAACTTTAATTTAGTTGGTGCCAGACAGATGTATGAAAATGCTCATTTTATTTAAACTATCTCCATAGTGCACTATTTATGTTAGAACTGTCAGAACAGAAAGGTATAAATCATAATAATAATCATAAATGTGCAAGTTATAAATCATGTAAAAACAAATTAAGTATGTACATTATTAGCCGGTTTTAGCTTTCAACAGGTTTTTCTATAATACAATAATTTTAACTAAGTGCCACTATACCAATTGTGTATTTTAACAACCGTTTTCTATGTGCTGTAATTTATTGACATGTGTGCTTTATTGAAAACAGTTTGATTTGTGCAAAAATGAAAAAAAAAGCTAAGGCGTGCCCGCCCAGGTATCGCAATCAAACTTGTTCGCAACTGATAAAAATGCATATTTATAACTTGTTTCATATGGCATTTATGTATGTCTTCCGCATAAGTGCGTCAACAAGAAAATGGTAAATGTTTTTGGAAACGAAAAAAAAAACAAACAAAAGAAATGAGACTGCATATGAACATATGTATACACAAACACACATATGCATATACATATACATATGCACACACATTTAGTTCGTTTACCTTAAACGCTTATCGGGATCGTGGTTCTTTATATAGATATAGTAGCGTCGCCAAATCAAAATAACACTAGCAAGTGTCATCAGCGCATTAGAGATGCATGGGTTTATTTTTATTTTGTTATGACTTTGACCTCTAGCAATGGACAGACAGACGACGTGCATTGATCAAACTTGCATGCAATCCCTCACACACACACACACACTACTGGTGCATGCATACCCTAGGAGAAGTGCGCGCGTGCCGACTACTGATAGTACGGCACAGAAATCATCTGAAATACTACGCAACAAGCGAGTGCAATGGAAAATTTTTACAAAAAATGTGCGCGCGTGTGTGTGTGTGTGGGTGAAGCACCATGACACAGAGCTCGCGCAGCGCACTTTCACCCAATGTACTATATAGTATGTACGTACCTTACGTATTGCTTTTGAGTCACCGGCCCGCGTTGGTATTAGGGTATTATCTAAGTCGAAGTAGAACGCTGAGATTTTCGCACAAATGCCATCGAATGGTGTTTGATGCTTGATGCTCGTTGTTACCGTCGCTGTTGAAAGTTTGCTAGCGGCCATGAGTTATTGCCACGCACTGTAGAAGCACTAAATTCTCAAGGGGGGTCTATGGGAAGTTGGGGCGGC
Organism: Drosophila pruinosa; assembly: GCA_018150935.1. Taxonomy (NCBI): domain Eukaryota; kingdom Metazoa; phylum Arthropoda; class Insecta; order Diptera; family Drosophilidae; genus Drosophila; species Drosophila pruinosa. Next base: position 16,609,203 of record JAECWR010000194.1, on the reverse strand, counting down.
AGCACAAATATCATAAGAGCGTTTTCAAAATGTTTTTAATATTTGAATTTGGCGCCACTGGAGCAAAAACAAATATTCACGTTGACACCTGTCGAGGTAGTTGCACACGTTTCGTTCGTTGAATAGCAACTAAATCAAAAAAAAGTTGTACTAAAGTTAAATAAGGGAACAGGTAAATGTAACCAAAGTAAGAGCGAAGCAATGACTGAAAGAAAGTGTACGTACGCACGATTCTACAGTTGGTGGTGTAAGTTGACGCTCAGTGTGTTGAAAGTAAGTCAATCATATTTGCATATCTACTCATTTAAACAATGGGTTACCAGCACAATGTATATTTTTATAATATATTTTCACTATTATAAGTAATTATATATTTTAATGTAATATTTAAATCACACTTAACGTGTCATTCGTATAAGTTATTTGACGTCCACAGCTATTCAACTGTCACTGTAAATTGAGTATAGAGAGAGGTCAGGTCGCCCCTCAATGAGTCGGAGTGAGCCCGCAATACTCTGGTGAGAGAGCACAAGAACAAATATAGTTTGCATAACTATAAATCAAACAAATCGTACATAAACCTAAATTTTGTATGGAAAATTTTACTGTAAACTTAGAACTCATGTTGTGGGCGACGGTTTTATTAAATCAAGTTATAATTTTAATAATTCATTTTGGAGCACTTCCTATAGACATTGCATAACACTGCAGAGCGTATCGAGGATTATAATTATAAAAATGGTATATTTTCGAGATTAAATAGCATATTTTTAAATTCACCTTGCGGTTACACAGAATTTCATTTTGCGGACAAAATTTTGTTTACAATTCATGTAATTGATTTTGCTAAATATCTGATACATATTTGATTTAAATAGAGGCTTAAGCGAAGAGTAATTCAGAGCTGGGTTTTGAAATGTCGTCGCAAGGTCCGTAGCAATTTATAATGCTTAACATTTGTTTAACTTTTACACAACATGCGCAGAAACCATACTTCAGAAGACTGACGCAGGCAGCAGTTCTGAAAGTACAACCAATATGCTGACCACCAAAGAGGATGACTTAATATCCACGGAAACACTACGTGAATCTCCGATACAGTGGCCAGAACGGTGTAAGTACACATACTAGCACACATACTTATACTTTTATACGTGGATGGTTTAATCTCGATTTAGTTCCTGGCATGGATGACTTTTTGAGCACGAGTGAAACACCAGTTCACTCAGCAAACATTGATCCGGCCAAGATTTTGTCCAACGCTGATAAAACTACAATCAACAGTGAGTAGTAAACAACGATTTTTTTTTATGAATAAAGTCATTTCAATGTGTCGAACCGTTTCAGAATTTGCGCGCATGCCGCCAGATCAGTTAATTGATAAGATAAAAGCGATGCACGATGAGATTTATAAACTGGGCTTGATGGAGTCCAAGGAAATGACACGCGGCAAACTGTTGGGCATTTTTGATCGCGATCGTCTTACCAAAACGAAAGGAATGAGCAATTAATTCTCATGCAAACATCTCATGTAAGGTCAGACTTGATAACCGACTAATAGTTAATACTTACATCCAATTATTATTATATTTACATTTATACATCTAAAATGCTTTTTTGCATATATGTTCTGATCTATTAAATGCCCGACTATTACGCTAGTCAACAATAAATAACATTTATTTCCATTAAAGCATTTTTCTGATACATATAGTCCCATTATATTGCAGAGTTACCAGATGGCCGCAGATGGAGATTGAAGTGTGGGAGGCTGTGAGTGTAGAGTTGCCTGACAGCCCATGATAGAAAGTGTGTGAGCTAGAGTAGGGAAGGCTGAGTGTGAGGGAGAAGGCACATGCTTTAACCAACATTCAACTCTGTGTATGGGGTGAATACTGCGTGGTGTGTTTTGCCTACTGCATATAGAGGGTCAAGGTCAGCCAGTGACTTCTATTCCTGCCACTGCATGCCAAAGCGTTGCTCGAACGTGATGCGATTGTAAACACCAACATCGGCCAGTTGCATGGGATCAGTATAATAAGCATAACGTCTAATGTCCAACATGGCGACGTCGAACATCTGCTTCCAGCTGGTCAAATCCGTAACGCTCATGTGTATGGGCATCTGGGGATCGGGTATATCGATGGCTGCTTGCAAACGATCGAAGGCTTCGGCAATGGGGCCCACCGACAGATTCACCCAATATTCGGCCGGAAAACGTTTATTCTCACAGAATGGCGCTCCCTTGCGCATGATAAAGACGAGCATGAGGATCTCGTAGCGTTCGGAGCTCTCATAGAAGCGCTTGGTGCGTGTCTTCTCCACAAAATCAATCAGCAGTATTAATGGCGTATAGTTTTGCAAATGCATGAGTAGCTCACGGTCGGTCCAAAGGTAACGTGAGGCTCCACCGACGCCACCGGCCTTGACTGTTAACATGCTCATAGTGTTGGCCAATTGATGCTGCTGCTGATGATGATGCTGCTGCTGCTGATGGTGATGTTGTTGCTGCTGTTGCTGGTGCTGATGGGAAGCTACAGTTGTTGCCACAGAAGCGGCATTGGGTCCAGCACTTCCTGGTGCATTCGATACGCTTGGACTGGGCATGGCGACCAGAATGCCGATACCGCCCGTTTGTCTAAGGCAGCTAACCTCTTCGACCATGTGCTGCTGCAGCTGCAGTTGCAATAAACCTTTTTCAGACAGGCACTGTCTGTTGCTGTGCGACCAACTGGGCCAAGGTCAGGGAGTAGGTGGTTGGGGCACTCCCACACACACACACTCAATCAACGTCACAGTACTCCCGCCTCACACCGCTCGACTTGTTGCAACTGCCTTTGCGTCTTGTTCCTGCTGCAAATTCGATTTGTTTCCTTTTGGCTTTTTTTTCAATTATAATTTATATTTGTATCACGTATATGGAGAAACCTCTCAGATGCAGCTGCTGGTGTTGCGTGCTGTCTGGACGATTGTTGTCACGCGAGTGCAAGTGCGTGCCCAGAAGCAACACTAGCCGATGCGGCGCTTTGCGACGCGACGCGTCATCGTCGGCGCATGCATCTCGGCTGCTCGTGAGAGCACAATTTATGCATGTTCTCTTAAGAAATACATTTTTAATTGATTCTGTCAACGAAGAGATTGGATTTGAAATGCTTAACGAGCTGTTCATTTCTTAATATAAAACAAATTTTTTTTTGCTTAATCTAATATAGAACTAAGTAAATTAATTATGCCTTATAACGGCTCCTGCAGTCTGTAACAATCGGAGGCAATTTTCCATTTATCATTCTCGGCGGTGATGACGAACGATTGTTGAAAATTGCGCTGAGATTGTTCTGCATATTTAACTGTACCGCTCGCCAGGATTATGTACGTCGCCTGATTGCCCACGGCTGCATCCAGTATGGGCTGCGAGTCGAGTGTGTTTAATTGATGACGCGAGCTCGGCAGTTCTTGAAAGTAGCGTTCAATTGTCTCACGGCCCTGCGCGCCATTGCCATTCCAACTAAAATTTGCACTATCTATGTATAGACGGCCCATTTGCTAATCATCGTATAAAAATAACAACCAAAAAATATTTTTAATCTATTATTAAAATTACTAATAATATGTTGGGCATATTTCACATTTACAAGTAATGCCGGCACTTACATGTCGTCGGTTGTCCAGGGAGGCGTAGTATAAGCGCGTAAAGTCCTCTGCCGTGCGACAGGCAGCCTCCACCTTCGACTTCAATTCCTGATATAATATAAGATATTATACTAATTTAATGTCAATTTATTATAAATATTATAAACTCACGTTGTTCATATTTTTGTTCGAAACAAGGCACCAGCGTGACCATAAATTGAATTTCAAATAAAACCAAAAACAAGTTGGAAAGCTACTGTCGATATTTACCGATAAGATAAGATTTATCGAAAGTCAGTTGCATTTCAATTAACCATTGGCGCCAAATAGATGGAAGATAAATATACAGATTTAATATATGATCTTTTCACACATCATTATCATGTACAGTTTTTTTTTTTTTTTTTTATAATAAACGCGGTAAATTTTACTAATCTAAATTGAATATCGAACATTTTTGTTCCCGACCTTGGAAACTATCGATGTGTTGCTGATCTCAATCAAATAAAGTTGTTTCACCTATTGTAAATTTTCTGTTATCTGCGAAAGATTTATAAATCTCTTCACTTTGTCAACGATTGATTAAAAAAGCGGATATTGCTAAACACTCATTACAATATATTTCACACCATATGTACACCAAAGGAATGGACATAAACAAATAAGCTAGTCAAAATAATAAATTAACTCGCAGCACTGCGAGTGACTGTCAAGAACTCTGAAGTTGCTGCAATTCCTGATGGAGGTATATCTCCCGCCTGCCCGGTTGTTTGAAGCGAATTAGCAACTCTTGCAAACGCTTTGTGATTTCCTCATGCTGCTGAGCTGGTTCAAGGGCTAGGCAATCGTTTAATATACTTGTAATTTCTCCACTCACGGCGCGCTTTAGCAGCGCCGGCTCATCGTTCTTAATGAGGAGCTGTACACATTCCACTAGCTCTGTGAGATGCTCGTCGATTGCATCGGGGAATAGCTCACGCATGGCAATGGATAAATTGAAAAGATACTCTCGATTGGCGCCACTGGGACCCGCTGAGGTAAAGATTTGCTTTGCTATGCACGGCACTTGCCACACATCGCCTGCATAGGAATCATTTGCTTGAGACGCCATATACATGATGACTTCAATGGGTATAGTTGAAACTGGATACTCATGAAACTCCAAGCTGACGCGCTCGTAGCCATTTTTTTCACGATAATCTAAGTGGTCCAACACCTGCGACTTTTGGGAAGCAGCAATACGATATGCAACACCATAAACACGATCCGCATCGATGTCTCCCGGTAACAACGTAACTACTCGACCTGGTTTCTCTGGAATGCCGCGATGGTCGATGCTGTGTTGGTAAAACCGGCGTTTATATCCACAAATGTAGCCTCGTCTGCGGTCAATATAGGGAAAGTCGGCCTTCCACACCAGCGAGCCATAGCCAAAGATCCACACATCCTCAGCTGTGGGGGCTATGCAATCTGATTGGTTACTTGGATGAGTATCAAAGCTCTGTAGCAACGTGGATGACTGCTGACCATTCAGCTGGTCCTGATTCGTGGACGTCTCATCGAAACAATGGCGATAAATGTCTGTTGCAACGGCTGTCAGTTCTGTCGCCTTTAGACTGTTGCTCAGCCGCAGCCCTTGTACAAAACGCAACATTTGCAATGCCGTTTTACACACACTGCACTGCCCACGGTCGTTGTTTAAATATTCAGAACAATAGAAAATAATTATCTTTTCTCAGTTATCGATAAGTTGATAGTTTCTAATCTTATCAAATATAAATTCAAATTATTAAATTGATATAAATGGAAATAAAATCGATTAAATGTTAACAATTTAGGTTCTTTCAAGTTGATGATTAATACTATTTAATTGTTTAAATTATATGTTTCTGTTTATATGCAACAATCGATATCCAGTGCTGGCGACCAACATCTGGCAGCTCTGAATACAACAGCTGTTCACATATCGTCGTTCACTCGCACTTACACGCTACCACAGCAACAATACAGTGAAACGTAAACAAACCGTTTTTGAATTTTTAATTTCTTGACCCCTCATAAAAACCCACAAAGGACGAAAATGAGTGGCAAGGACGATCGATCGAAGGAGTAAGTAAGACGTAATCACAAGCACTGCAATTTCTTTGCTAAAATAAAGCATAAACCCGAGCAGCAATCGCAGAAATATGAAGCAGCATAAGTACTACCACAAGCAGCAACAACAGCAACGTGGTGGCGGCAATACCTCTTCGAGTTCACCACAAACGACTGCCGTACGAAGCATTGTAGATGTTGCCGACTCCAGTGATGAGCCACGCTTTGCACGCAAGGGCTGGTCCAGCGGCACACGCTCCCTGGCGCCGCAACAGAGTCGTGACATGCCTCCACCCGACGGCGATGATATGGAGGAACTGGGCGTGGGTGGTGCACCCATGGATGAGAATGCACGTGCACAGCTACGTGCTGGTGATTATAAGCAAATGGCGCAGTTTCCCAGCATGGGCGGTGGACACTTTAGTTTTGGCGCCGAAAAGGAGTGGAGCAACATTGCCGATGGACAGACTCAGTTGCATACAAAGGCGGCCAGCAGCTACTTTACACTGAATCTTGGTCTGCTTAATGCTGGCTTACAAACGATTCCATTCTACAAGCGCATGGACTATCCGACCAGCATGTTCACTCGTCGCCAAATCGTTGCCCAAACCGAGGCAGCTGAACGAGCTGAGCGCACCTACCAGGAACGTGTGCTCCGCGAAGTTAATGGCCCTACTAGTGCCAAGTCTAGGGTGCCTTCGGCCAAGTCTGTTAAAGAGGCGCCAGCGGCAGTACCAGTGGAACCTCCCGATGAGCTGGACGAGCTATTGGCCATGACCATGACGGATTTGGTATTGCCGACACTGCCGAAAGAATCCGCCCCATTGCCGGTGACTCCCACAAGCGCCAGCAAAAACGAAGTTGAGCAGTGGCTCGATAGCGTGCTCGACGAGTGAGCTGGCTCGACTATAGGTCTTCCTCTCTAGTAGTAGCTTAACGCGCCCATTAACATAATGCTTTTAAATTTTAAATATATAAAAGTGCTTTGATGCTTCACAGTATTGTCTTTTATTTCCCATGTCGCGGGCATCCTCAATGAACACCATGAATTTCAAATATAATTTGTCCTCCAAAAATATAATGAAATATACAATTTCGTTATATTTTATTCAATGTTAAGGGGTATAGTACAATAAATAAACAGAATGCTGATGCGCATTCATTTTGAATGGGAAAAGTTGCAGTTATATCTATTTTTCTGATCACTATATTTTATCATCCAATCCTTATGTTGCAGTGGAACGATGGCTCAAAGCTCTGAATATACCAAGCAAGCCTTCTTGATAGTATTTTAATACTAAAAACTAAGTAGTATACCATTAATGGACACTGTGACACTTTTCGAATATATCAATATGAGCATGCGTAACGTGCACCAATGTGTATTACTCAACACCGTATTTAGTACATTCAAGATTTGAGTAAGAACCGTTAATAGAATAATCGTTGGTATGAAATGCGAATAATCACTCAACATTTCTACGACAGACTATGCTGTTATAGCTAGAATTGATTGATTGTAACTTGTTGAGTGGAATAAAATAAACAAAATATTTCATTGCATTAAGAAATATTAATTTGTTCAAGTTCATTAAGCATGAATTTCTCCTGTAGTGGCATAGTACTAAATACAGTGTTGATAGTTGTTGAGTTCCGTTAGTCCTACTAAAACATTCATTTGGATGTGTGTGTTGCGCATGAGCAGTCGTGAATTTCCAATTAAGTATGTATTTCATTGAAAGCGCAAATTCAGAAGAATAATAGTTGTAACTAATTGTGCTTGAAGTAATTTCTAAAAGGTATGAAATTTTTTGCAAACATTGGATACAATAATTTATTCATAATGAACATAAGAAATCACAACGACCATCCGAAATCATCATCGTCCTGACCACATGGCTAATCCGAGACGAAGCCATCGTCATCATGCTAATAGAACTCGGCAAAATTGGCGTTTACCAACTACAGTTCGCTCCACAGCTCCTTGGGTGCTGGCCGGATCATCGTGGTGCATTATGTAGAGCACCATGCAGGTGACATAAAGCGTGGTCAGGTGCTAAGCCCCAAGTTCGATCTCCTCCCGGGTTATCAACTGCCCAATGACATTTATTAACTGTTCGCATTTAGATATGTAAGTAATCTCTGTGACTTCTCCACTTACCTCCGACAGTGTCCTACAGACTCGATTGCCCAAGTATTGACGCAGTTGCTCAATGGCAAAAGTCTTGCAGCCGTAGGTTCTGGAATATACCAAAAATGTGTTGTGTGGGAGTGAGCAGGATGACTAGTGGGGGTACTCAAAGTTGACTGACAAAAAGTAAAGTAAATTAATCGGGGGAAAACAACTTAATTTGAAAGTTTAAATTTGGAATTAAAATGATTTGCACAAATTAATTAGATTTCATTCAATATGTACATTCATATGCATATGCAATTTGCCTGCTGGGCAGAGCTGCTCAGACAACTTAACACTATTTTAATGAGCTGCAAAGCATTTTCAGCGCAAGCACTCAAAGTGCGCCATTTTGTTTTCTGTTTTGTTTTGCTTTGCTCTCTTGTGGAAGTTGTGGAATGTGTGCTAGTGATACTTCCCATCAACAGTGGTTGTAGCAGAAGCAACGTCTTGGGCCCAAGCTTGATGGTTTTCGTGTGTGTGTGTGTGTGTGCGTCCTTGTCGAAGCTGGCAAAATGCAAGTGCACGCGCGAGTCGCGCATTTTAGCATAAAAGTTGACGCCCCACGCCCAACTACGCCCCCCACAGTTGGCTGCTTGAAGTTTCCTTGCACACTTGGAAATATCTGCTCATTATGCATTCATATTTTGCAATTACTTTGCTTGCACACACACACACACACACATACACATTAGCGTCGGCACAAACAACGCGACGACAGCTAAAAGCGCAAATGTGCGGCAGCTAGAAAGAGACAACAAGGGCAGCAGCAGCGAGGCCAAAAGCTGGCTGACTGTTAACGAGCAGCGGCGACTGTTAAGTTGTTGTCAGCACATTTGTGTGTGAGTGTGTTTTCTTCCTCTGCCTCTGTGTGTGTGTGTGTGTGTGATTTTTTTCATTTTGCATTTTTGTTATTTGCCATTTGGCCCATTTGCGTGTGAGCGCAGGAGACGCAATGAAAATATCATAGAATTTCCATATTCAGATTTTAATTATGCAGCTGCATGAAAAGATTAACAACTTTTGCGAAGACGGCGAGCCCAACGCTGCATTGTGCATTTTATATTTTAATTATGCATATTTTACAAAGGCAGCCAAGGGGCAGAGCTAGAGTCACATGCCACATGCCACATGAGATGTGATGACACATTCACCTTAGTGATGTTATCATTACATGTGCCTAAGTGCTGTGCATTCAACTTAACCTCACATTATGTCTTCCTTTCAAAAGCATCCAAATTGAAATGCACTTTTTCTTCTTTTTTCTAGTTATCCCTGTTGTTCGCAAGGTGCACGCCATTGTGCCAGATTTATCAGCCAATTATGCAAATCAGCTTAGTACTATCGGGGGTAGTGATATTTATACATGCACACATACACACATACATACGTACTTAGTTAGAAACATATCTATTATTGTCAATCTCCTCCCACAAAGTCGCAATCAATGCCCACTGTATTTTCACTTCAATTAGAGAGCATAAAAGCAACAAATTAGCAGAGGGGTTGTACTCACCCCTAGCCCCCTCTCCCTCTCTCATATGGTGCAATTGAAAAGTGTCAAGTGCGGTCCGAAACAGGAGAGTGGCACAACAATCATAACGATAACGATAACGATAATCATCGTGCTAATGATGATGATGATGATAAGTAGCAACTACCCTTTTATTAGCAGCCGCATTGAGCGCCTGTTATACCCTCTAAATAGCGAGTGCGGGTATTTGCGACACAGTGGTAAACAGCAAGTGTTTCTAAGAGTGTCGAAAGTTGCATTTTTCTTGATGGTTTTCCATTATTTGCATTGCTTGGGCAGCTAGAAGCCTAATTAAATTGCAGGGTATTGTTTAGGTGCATAAACAAACGGCAATACAAAAAGAAGTGTTAAAAGTGCAATCTTATTAGCTGCAGGGTATCTTGTAGTCGTATACTGCACTGCATTGGGGTGAGTTCATTGTTTGTTTTTGCAAGGCGGGCAATCTGTAAATTTTACGCTTAATTTAAGACAAATTGTTGACATACAGTTGGCACTTTTGAGGTCTACCAAGGGACGGGCCAGAGATGTGTGGTCGCGGGGTGGTGAGGGGAGGGGAGGGCAGTGGGCGGTGCACAAAAAGCCAACAGATTTTCATATCATTATGGGCTGATTTATTGTTGCCAGCAATAGATGCCTCTAGGCGGTTTTTTATTTTGTATTTTCTATTTTCTATTTCGTTTTTATATTTGGCATTTGTTTGTTAACAAAGTTCTGCTTGTGGGAGAAGGGAGTGGAACAGCGAGACAGCTGGAAGCCTCGTCAAAGCATCAGCTTAATTCCAGCTATATTTACGAGTAAAGTCGCTAAATTGCCAATTATTTGGCCATTGCATTCCCCTCCCGCTTCGCTTCGTATTTTCCCGCAAACTGTAAACATTGCCATTATTTCCTATTTATGAAAACTCTTCGTTTGTGCCCCAGGAACAGTTTCACTTTCGATGCAACACTCTCTGCTTAAGCAAATCAATTAAATGACAATACAGATTGAGTCTGAATCAAAGATAGAGCTTGCTGGGAAAATGGATTAAGTTAGAAATGTCTATTTCAATTCAACTGCAATTATTTAAACTGTTCAGCGCTCAAAAAGTTTAAGAAAAGTATGTGAAAGGATGAAACTACTATATGTATAATAATATAATATATATACAAATATAATATATACAAATAATACATTTTAGTCCTTCAGCTCTCTTAATATACTGGCAGAAATGTGCTCTATGGAAGGAAAGCAGTTCCATAACGCTAATGCCTTCCAATATGCACAACGAACATGTTCGTTCTTCTAGTTCGATCAGCAGACTGTTGCCAACACGTTGTAGTTGCTAAGCCAGGATTTGCTTGAAATAAAGTGCCGATCAGCACGATTAGTTTAATTGATGTCACATATTTAGCTGCATAAAAGTTTACATGATACATATGATATAATAGTAAAAGCAAATAATACATTTTAGTCTTTCAGCTCTCTTAATATAAAGGCAGAAATGTGCTCTATGGAGGGCAAGCAGTTCCTCAGCATTGGACAACTGCATCAATGGATCAGCAGAACGCCAGTGGGCAAAGATTACTGGCACTTGGGCGCAGCTCCTGCTGACATCGATGCGGTGAGTGAATTGTCCACTGTAATGGCAACAAGTGCTTATTTTCACAGCCAATGCTATGTCTAGGCAGCACGCCGCCTGTTGGGCCTGGTCAAGGAGGCAGCTGGTCATTGGGAGCTGAAGATACACTGTCCACTGCTGATGGCAACGGCGCTTGTGCTGCTCATCGAGGGCCCATTGAAGCCAAGGCGCCAAGTGCGTCGTTTGGTCATCAATGTGCTGTTCCTGTTGGACCTGAAGGCGCCCATGCAAGTAAGTGCTGAGCTGAGAGAGAGCTGGGCGAGAGCCAAGTTAACATTGTATTGCGACAGGTGCATGGACATGTGGAGTATATGCTGGAGCAGCTGCAGCAGCTCGTGGGCGCTGAGCAGTTGGACGAGGTGGCCTACGATCTGGCATTGGGCTTGGTAGTCATCAACCCCATGGCTGTGACCATAACCATATCCGTGCTGTGGTCCATTGCAGGCCGCCTGCTGAGCGGGAAGATAACAATGTATGGCTTAAATGAGTTTGGGGAATTGGGCGATGCCCTGCAGCACAAATCTGTTTTTAAACCGGACGCAGCGCACACATTGGGCATCTTGATCAGTTACATGTATTGCCTGCTCAAGTTCTCCGTGGTGCACAACAATAGAGAGCTGCTCGCTTATGGCTATCCGGAGCACTTCTTCAAGTGTATACGCATGTGTCCTTGGGCCTCGGCACTCTTCTATGACATCGCTGGCAAGTTCGGTTGGTCGGAAGAGGTAACATTAACATTAACGTTAACAGCTGGCTCAGATCCATCATATTAATCTTGCATCTCTTTTTAGATGTGCTTTCGCATTCGCGCATTGATTATCATTTTGAAGCACATCGAAAGTCATGTGCCGCTTTGGAAGGACGAGTAAACATTCATTATCTTTATATGTACAATGCACATTAAACAGACATGACATTTTAACTGTGCTTCTCTGTCTTTGCCACTCTTATTTCTTATCTCGAACCAAAAGCTACTGCGTTCCAATATGCACATCGAACATGTTCGTGCTTCTAGCTCGATCAGCAGACTGTTGCCAACATGTTGTAGTTGCTATTTTCTAGGCTAAGCCAGGATTTGCTTGAAATAAAGTGCCGATCAGCACGACTAGTTTGTATTTCACACTCTTTTACATACAGTCGTATTAGACAGAGTCTAAGTTTGCTTAACATTACGCACCATATAGTTGGCATTGAACATGCCTGCCAATATGCACATCGAGCATGTTTGTTCTTCTAGTTCAATCAGAATTATGCACTGCATAATTAAAGTATTGTTTAACAAAGTGTTTGATGTTTAAGTAGATGTTATTGATAATCGAGTCTATTGAATAATGAACTTCACAATCTAGTAAATGCGTATTTATCACATCAAAATCATAGTGCCATGTCCTTTTTGCTGACCATAGCATTGCCGTATCCAGTTCACAGTCTCCGCCGGGAAGACACAATAACAATAATAACAACAACAAAGCAGAACAGAACAGATTATGTCGGCTAACAGATGCCACGAGCTCAGACCACAACAATGATAACAAAAGCCACTTGACTTCCGACTGAGCTTGAGTTGTCAATGTATAGGTGTATGTGTGTGTGTGTGTGTGTGTGGTGCTGCTATTGTTGTCCTGCTCCCGCTGCTACACTTGCCAGTTAGGCAAGGTGGTGAGTTTCGGTTTCGGTTTCGGTTTCATTTTGTGATTAAAATGTTTGTCATTATCCGTTTGGAAAAATGTTGCAAATTGTGTTTGTGCCGCAGGGCGTGCTGACACTTGTCTGGGTGGTTGTTGTTCTTGCTGATGTCACCATCGTTAGCACCAGGGCGAGCTCGTTAATTGTTTTGTGGTGTCTCCTTGTGCCTTGTGCCTTGTGCCTTGCATTTACTGTTAAATTGTTTAGTCGCACAACAAAAAGCCATCAAAGCTTTGTGCCACAATGCAAAATGCAAAAGAAATCGTAGCCAGCTTAAACCATTAGACTTTATCATCTTACAGAGATTACTTCATTTCGATTGAACTCAGCTTTATGCGATTACATTTCCTCTTTTTCCCACGTAGATTTTGCTATTAAACATAGTTTAATATGTGTAATAGTAGAATTTCAATAGACATGTTGTTTCTTGTACATATGTACATATGTATGTATATATATACTTACTTATTGTCTAAACAAAACTTTTAAATAAATATAGTTTGATTACGACTTAGTTTTCTTATATATTTTAAATATTATGTATATACTTACATGGTCTCTTCCAGCCAAAACTTTAGGGGCATTTATTCAAATATTCCTCACATATGTAGTTTTATTTATTTATTAATTTGTAGCATTTAAAGATAACAACAGATATCGATATTTGGTAATTGTTAAAGCTATTTTGTATATTTAATTATTAGACAAGCTTTATTTGTTTTTTTGTTGGCCAATTAAAGCTACCCGACTATCAAATGAACTTCTCCATTAGCCACTTTACGGCCAGTCAGCCATTCACTCAATCAGTCAATCAGCCAACCAAGCGGGCTCTGACTTTGACCGCCTTTAAGCCTTTTGAGGTTATGTTCGTTTGTTTGCTTTGTTTTTGTTGTTGTACGAGTAGTGCACTTCTTTGATTGCGAGTTGCGTTAATTACAAAGCTGAAAGCTTAATGCAATTAATAAGTCATTAAATAAATACAAATCAAAGTGGACCGAGCTGGAGGAGGCACAAGCAGACAAACGGACAGACAAACAAAAAAGTTGTTGGCTCAAAAAGCGAAAAGCAGAGAGAATCCTTTTTGGCCTGGCCCTCAAAAGGATGGCAGACGTAAAATGTACCAATTAAAAATGCAATTGAGTTTTCAATAGATGCGCAAATGAAGCGCAATCAAATAAATCTATGTGCTGGGTTGGGCTTGGCTTTGCTATCTATGTTATGCTGCATTTTATTCATTAAATTACATTCACATTTCATAGATGGATAACTATATTTGCAGTCGCAGTCGCAGTCGCAGTCGCAGCCACAGCACAAGCTCAGCTCAAGTGTCTTTTTAATTAGCGTTCTGCGCTGCTTCCGTTTGCGTCCACTCGAACTACGTTGCCCGCTTCCCTCTCCCCCCTGCCAAGGGCCGCCACTCGCCTATCACAGCATGCGTCCCACAGTCGTTCTCTCTCTCTCTCTCTTGTTCTTTTGCACAGGGACTGTCGCTCTCAATTGCTAGCTGCTATGGCTGCCGTCGCTGCCTGCTCGTTAAACTGACTCGCCACAGATTCAATTTGTGGCTAAACATTTCTCGTCCTTTTTGTGCTTCGTCCTTCGTCGCGAGCTAAATGTGCATGAAAAATCAAACTGCAGTCTGCCTTGGGCCGACAGCGACTGCGACGTCGGCTCGCTGTTCCCCCCACACACACACCCACACACACTCGCTCTCTCTGTGTGCTTTTGTTACTACTGCTGTCTCGCTTGCGCCCAGGCGCAGCGCATTGGCGGCTGCTCCTTGTATAATTGCGTGCGGATTTTGTTGCTTGTTTTCCGGTTGGCTGACAGCATGTCAGACATTTCCTCTTATCTCCTCTCTCTCTAGGCATGTACATACACGCACACATACACACATTGCCATTTACTACTATATAGCGACAAATTGATATCGTTTTGTGTGATTCGCTCAAGTTGATTTTTAAGCATGACTCAATGAATGAGTATTCGAAATAAGAATTGCAAGCTTTTGTGCGTCCCGTCGACTAACGGTAAATGTCGCAACATGTTGATGCATGCAGCACATTGTTGCTGTCTTCGATTTCAAACCACATTGCCTCACATTTAACCCATTTAAGCTAGCTTGTCCTTTAAACAAAAGGTACATATATTCCATTTGCATCCTTGTATCAAACGACGGCTTAGATGGCAGCTTTTTTCACACTAGGAAGCATATTAAAAGGAGAACTTGATAAAGTTGAAATAAATGCTTAAGGATAACACAAGGATTTACACAGAAATCAGAACTATCAATTGACAAAGTATTTTGCAATTAAATTGCAGAAAATGTAAGCCAAATCATTTCATAGTCGAGTAGGAGTTCAAGGACTGCGGGCAGAGAGTGATCAATGCAAAAGCACAGTTATACATATATATATACACCATACATATATATATATACATATTACACCATAAAAGGCACATATAATATATATAGCAATAAAACACCCCAATAATTTATTACTCGGCTCATTTTCATAACGAACTTTATCAAATATGCAATTCAATTTTTATTTTTCACAAAAAAAAAAAAACGTTTACAATGGTAATTGTATGTGTGAGTGCGAGTGTATGTGTAAGTGTGAGTGTGAGTGCATGTGTATGTATGTGTGTGTATTTATGTGTATGTAGGTGTAAGTGTAAGTGAGTGTACATATGTGAATGTATATATGTGTGTATGTATGTGTATGTGTAAGTGTGAGTTCTAGTGTATGTCTATGTATGTGTAAATGTGAGTGTATGTGTGTGTGTATATTACAGTTAATTCTTCTAAGCCTAATGTTGCTGCTGGGAGCTGGCATGTGGAGTAGGGAAGAGATGGGGGGGTGGGGGGAAGGAGACTAGAGCTGGTATTCAAATTCGACGCGAATGTCGATAACTCGATGATTCGATAACCCGATCAGGAGCGATTGCACAAAACAATTATACGAATAGATTATTTACATAGGCAAGCGTACTGGGGAGGCATGTGGCGTGTGGCGTGTGGCATGTGGCATGTGGCAAGAAGCCAACTGTCTACATGGGGCAGCCATGCACATAGCCGACGTTGCGAAAGATTGCCGCCGCAGCAGCCGAGGTCAAGAAGTTGCACGGATTGCTTGCCGCAGCGGCAGCAGCGGCGGCAGCGCTGAACGAGTTCGACAGTCCGCTGGGGCAGCAGCCGCCATTGTCCTGCACCACAAAGTCCTTCTCCAGCGTGGCCTGGTGCCGCAGCTGCTCCAGACGCAGCTGATTCTGTCGCTTCCACTTGGTGCTGCAGGCGGGAAGGGGAGAAGTTTATTAATTCAATTCAATTCAATTGAAATGGAACAGTTTAACAGTTGGCAAAATAATTGCAATTCAATTATGTGCAATAAAAAAACAACTTTTTGTAAAGAAACTAGAGAGAAAACTAAACTAAATAAATATTGCAAATTAGGCAACACAATAAAATTGGTTTTAAATGAAAAATTGAGTTTAAATTGAGTCAAGTTAAGCTCAATGAAATTAAATAAAACACATTTGAAATGAACTATTAGAAATGTAAATATACAATTAAAATATCAGTAAATTAATGGGAGAAAGAAACACTAATTTTATTTTAAATTAATAAAATAAATAAACCAAATTAAAAAATATGCAATAAATTAAAGATTTGGCATTAAATGAAGCACATTTTGCGTCAACTAATTAATTATGAACTATTTAATGTCTGGCGCCAAAAAGCACAAAACATTTTACATGAAATTCAATTAAATTATGTAGTTGAATGGCATTTCACTATCATAAATGCAATTATCAAATTAAAGTTGTCATTTAATAAAACACAATATAGTTTATATAGTTTGATTTAATAAAGAGAGAAATTAATTTTGTATTCAATTAAATGATATAGGCAAGTCCTCATGCGATTAAGGTGGGGTTTGGTCTTATTATTTATTTGTTTAATTGCGTTGTTTCGTTACTAATTTGGCACTGTACGGATGCTTCGCTTCAATTAAAAAAAAAAAATAAAAAAAAAAATAAATATTTATATTTTAAATGATATGAAATCAATTGGAATTCAGTTGAACCTAAGCTGATAAATGAAGTAAAGTAACCAGAAACAAATTGCATTTATGCAAATTAAATGATGGCAAATCATTTGCAATCAAATAAAGTGCAACTTGAACTGCATGCAATGCAAAGCAGTTAAGTATATTGCACAAATATTTATCAATCAAAAATAAAAGAGCAACATTAACAAACTTACCGTCGATTCTGGTACCAGGTCTTCACCTGCGTCTCCGACAGATTGAGCGTCTCGGCCACATCGCTGCGATCCGCCACACTGAGGTACTTCTGGCAGCGGAACTTGCGCTCCAAGTAGGCCAGCTGGGCATGCGTGAACGCAGTGCGTCGTCGTCGCGGCTTCCTGCCACTCTTGCTCAGCTGCAGCTTGTGCTCGGCATAGCTGCCGCTGCCGCTGCCACTGCCATTGCCATTGCCATGGCCATTGCCTCCGCCATTGTCGCCAGCCACCGCTGCTGCCAGCAGACCAGCTGCCATGCCAGCCGCAGCAGCTGCCGCAGTGAGACCAGCACCGGCTGCCACGCCCGGTGTGGCTGTGCCGCAAGACTCCACGCTGGACTCGTCGTTGTGGTTGTGGTTGTAGTGGTGCGACAGCAGCAGCTCCTGCTGGCAGCCATTGGCCGTCGAGTCGGGCGTCGAGCGATCCTCAATGTCAATGTCCGACTCATCGTTGGACAGCTCGATCTCTGTGGCGAAATAGAATGGAAAAGAGTGCTATCAATCAAGCTGGTTGGCTCTAGAAGTGCTCATTGGCAGAGCCAGGCATGCAACAACACATCACCAACGACACTTGCTAAAAAACTAAATTTCTTTTTATGCCCGCCTACTCAAAGGGTAGAAGGGTATTACAACTTTGTGCCGACCGAAAATGTATGTAGCAGGCAGAAGGAAGCAGCAGAAAATGTTGGTATATTTTAGTATATTTTTAGTATATTTTTGAAAAATATAATATTTCAATGGTAAAATTGCGTGGCGGGTATCTCACAGTCGAGCACACTCGACAGTAGCTTTCTTACTTGTTTCTTTAAGAGAGGCTTGTACAAAAAAAACAAATATATGTTTTATTTATGGCTTTGTTTGCTATATAAAAATATGTATTGCATTTAAGTGCAAACTCTTTTTAAGACTTGGCATATTTCAATGGCGATATCAAATTGACATAAGCTAATTTATTGAATAAGCACAGCACATCTTAAAGCCAATGCAGTTGCAGTTGAAGCCCAGCTTAAGTTTATTCAAATAAAACAGTTCCTTCCTCAGCAGATTGAGCTACAAAGCATGTTTTTAGATGCGTGCTTCAAGCCAAAGTGAATTGTGCAATAATACATTAATTAATTGACTAAGTATAAAGTCAAAATGTAGCTTAGCTTTCACATGCAAGTGCTTTGTAATCAACTCAATTATATTTAATGCAAATAATACAACATTTATTTAAAATTTGCAAGCCTAAATAAATATTAAATAAAATGTTAATTAAGCAAATAAAGACAGAGTCTTCTAGAGCGAATTTGAAATGTAAAGAAATGAAAGCAGACAAAAGTAAACTTCATAAAAAAGTGCAGTCTTTTTCAATCATTTATTCACAAGTTTAAAGTGCAAATAAATTATAAAATAATTTATTAACTTCGAAAGCTAATATAGTTGGAGTTTTAGCTAATTTTAAAATGAAGCTGGATAAAGAAATAAAACGAAACTAAATTATATTTAAAGCGTCTTTTACAACCATTTATTTAAAATTTGCAAGCCAAAATGAATTATAAAACAATGCATTAGTTCGGTAAATAAAGTCAGAGCCTTTTGAAGCCAACACAGCTCAACTTTTAGCCAATCATCGGATGGAGCTTCGAATCAGGTTTGAAATGCGAATTGAAAATGCAAAGAAATGAAAGTAGTTCAAAGAAAATAACACAGTCTTCCACATGAATTATAAAATGGTATATGAAATCGTTGAATAATTAAAGCGACTGAACTTTCATTTCGCCTCGCAGCATGTTTTAATTGCGACTCGAATCCACTGTCGGCTTCTATTAATTTGCATGTCCTGTATCAATTGCACTTGAGCTCTCAATTCGAAGCACATTTATCGCTTCGATCGTTAAGCGAAGGCAAGCAAAGTGCAGCCTGCTTTTAGGCGCAGCGTGGCGTTAATGCGTTCCACAAGCAAGAGAGAGAGAGAGGGGAGAGGGGAGAGGGAGAGAGATGAGCGAGCGCGTGCAAGCACTTTTACTTGTACGGTCCAAGTACTGGGCAGGACTCGTCATTATCATCCTGCGGCGAGACAACGACTCTCGAGTGGGCTGCTGGCTCTTGGCTCTGGCTCTTGGCTCTTGGAAGTCCATTAACATTAACGAGACAAAAAGCATCATGTGGATTGCTCGACTTCAATGCACTCAATCAAAACTTGTTATTTATATCCAACGCGCAATATCCTTGCTGCTTTCTTGTGCGAGTAAATATATCCTGGACGCAACGGGTGGTCCTTTGACTGCCTGATTAAATTCACGTGTCTTCTCGAGACGAACGCCTCAATTGTTCCTTTTTCCTATTGGAATTTGCGCCCATTTCCCATGCGCCCAAGGGCAGGACGAGCCCAGGACGAACAACCACCAGTGCCAGTCTGCCAGCTTGCCAGTCTGCCAGCTTGAAGGGTAACTTTATTTGTGCCTCTCCATATGGCAGTCGGATTGTTATACTCTCTAGTAGAGCGTGCTTCACTAAAATGCTGTCGACAATATGTATAGGGTATATGTTAGTGCAGCAGACAGCAGACAAATTAATTGTAGGGTATGCACTAGTCAGATACATTTAACAAATGCATTTAATCAGCTTATAGGGTATCTTTAAACTAAGCACAGTCGTTTGCAAATGATTTATTTATTTGCTATGCAATTACGGGGTATGCGTTATTATTAATTATAGGGTATGCGCTAGTCAGATACATTTAGCAAATGCATTTAATCAGCTTACAGGGTATCTTTAAGCTAAGCACACTCGTTTGCAAATGTTTTATGTATTTGCTATGCAATTACAGGGTATGCGTTAGTTGTGACTACCCCAAAAGTAACAACATTTGTGTAGTATAACATTAGAATATATAAAGTGGATCAAATCATACTTTACTGGCAACAAACACAGGGTATCGAGTAGTCGAGCATGCCCGCTGGCCGCCTGCTGATTTGTATTTTTATAACTTGACTGCGGAAATTATTTTTATACTTTAACCCCAAATGGCTTTGACTTCTATTTATACGAGCCGCACACACATGCAGAGAGAGCGAGAGAGCAGGAGGAACAAACATATGAATGATGATTCAATTATGCACGTGTGTGTGTGTGTGTGTGTCTCAAGTGAGCTGCTGCATTTTTCGATGAAAAGTCACGTCGTATCAATTTGCGGCACAATTGCCATTTAATAGGCACTTGAGCAGTGGAGAGACAAGAATGAACTTGCACATGCCGGCAATTTAACATCACTGGCACTTGCTATAATATAAATACAGCTTGCGCCAATAGATCGCTTCGATCTGAACACTTATTTATTAATTATAATATTAATCAATCAAAATGTACAGCATTTTATCATTTTATTCATTTATTATTTAATTTCTTTTATGCCTCTGTTTATTAGCCAAATAAATGTCTTTTTCTTATATTTCAATTAAAACTGCTGCAATTATCAACTCAACAATTAAGTAATTAGCAAATAGATAATTTCTTAATTAATTTCTCAATTGATCTGTCCATTTTCATAAAATTATTTTGAAGCCCAGCATTATAATATAATAATAAATATAAGCGTAAATTAAAATTGATCTTTCATGTGCTTGCTCTAATTGTTTGCCAATAGAATTATTCTTCCTATACATATATGTATATATGTATTGTGTTTAGTATAATATAATATAGGATAAGGCAAGTGCAATATAACAAAAGGGCAAATGTTCTCATGTGCTTTTTATTGCTGCGTGTATATTATCTCTCTCTCCCTCTCTCTAATAATAGCTGATATGCTTTTGAGCAATAACAAACTGTTATACGTTGAGCAATGACAACTGTTATACGAGTACTTTAGGTAATAACAAGCTGTTATACTTTTGAGCAATTAGATTCTGTTATACTTGGGAGTAATAACAAACTGTTATATTTTGAGCGATGTATCTCGCATCTGTTATATTTTCAAGCCAGTATTTATACTATATTTATTCGCAATTAATCAACTCTTAATTATGGCCTCGCTAATAAAGAGACAATTTGCACAATTTGTGTGTTTTAGTTGATTAAAAGCTGCGCCGCAAAGTATGCAGCGAACTTGACATAACCTCACATTTGCTTGTCTCTCTTTGCGTGTGTGTGTGTGTGTGTGTGTCTTGAAACATTCTTAATTGTCTCGCATTACTTTGCTGCGCAGCGGCCAATTAGACGGCACTTTACATGCACCACCCAACACTTTTGATCTTGTTTGGGGCAGCAGCAAGAACAGAAGCAGCAAGGGCAGGGGCAGGGGCAGGGGCAGGATGTATGTGGCAAGCCGCTGACAATTGGCCGCGGGCATTTAAATCTCACACTTTGCCTCAATTAGAAACGACAACTAAACTTTTAGCAAAACAAATTGTGCAAGGGGTGTTGGCAGCTGGCAGCGGGTTGGTGGGAGGGGGAAGGGGGAAGGCAGCAAGCGCTTGAGGCAATCGTTGTTGTTGCTGTTGTTGTTGTTGCTGCTGCGCTCGTAACTTGCGCTCGACCAATTTGTCACGTACAACAATTTTGATTGTTTAGCCTCGAATCAACCACAGCAACAACAACAACAATAATAACAACAACAACAACAACAACAATGCTGGAACAAAACAAAACAAAGGCTTGCAACTGCAGCAGACGACTAGAGGCTACCCTTTGGCAAATGCGCTAGAAAGTATGCTAAGAGAGACAGGTAATGGAAGAGTCTGCGCGTCTATATATTAATTATTAATTATATTATAATTGTAATTATATTATATTAATTATTTACTACTACTATTAGCTTAATTATTTATTCAAATGTAATTTTATTTTATTTGCTTATTACAAATAAACAAAGCTCACTTGGATTCAATTAATTACTTTTAAAAATAATAATAATAATAATAATAATACTACTACTATTAGTTTAAATATTATTTAAATTAATTTAAATTTAATTTAATTTTATTTACTTATTAAAAATAAACAAAGCTCACTTAGATTCAATTAATTACTTTTAATAATAATAATAATGATTTGAATGTGCTTTTGATTGCGCAATTATATTATTATTATATTATATTATTATAGTCTAATTAATTATTATTATTAGAAACTAAAATAGACTTCATTTGCTGCATATGAAAAATGCAGTTCTTAAGACCAAAGTTTGGTCATAATTAACAAATAAGCATGTTGCCTTCGCCCACTGCATATACCCTTTGGCTGCCTGCACAATAGGGTATATTAAGAGCCTCATTTGTAGATCTCTAATTATGCATGACATTAAATAAAGTTTAGCTCAACAATTGCAACTATTTAGCAGCTAATTGCCTATGCAACATATGTATGTAGTGTGACTGTGAGAGATTGTTATCCTTTGCCTCCTTTGGGTGATTTTATGTGGGTCGACTTGGCTAGCATTAACAAGGATTGTAGCACATTATGTTGTTTTACTTTGCACAATTGTATAATACATTAATATATAGAAGATGATGTAGTAAATAAAATAATAAGTATTATATAAGAAAGCCACTTTTACAATTAGCAAAACAATACATTTTTAAACATGCTTTGGCATTTATTATTATTGAAATTATTGGGATTTATGTCGATTGCTGTGGCAACTTACCGGAGTCCGTTTGTCGTCGATTGATGAGATCTCCCAATAGGTCGCGTATTAAAAATGATTTCGAACTTTGCATTTTGTCAAGGACTTTGAAGTGACGTTTTCCACAGAGAGATGTTTTTGAAAGTGTCTGAGTTTGAGGTTAAAGCTTGGGTTAATCAAAGCCAGGCAAAGAGCATTGCTTGTGATTGATGGTTTGATGATTGTTGATTAATTCAAGTACACATGTCACATAGCAAAAACAAGAACAAAAAATGGCGAAACAGGACACGAGCCGACGGCAACAACTTGCAACAAATAGCGTAGATAATTGTGGATTGTTGCTGATGTTGCACCAAATTGTTGATGATGAATTTATTGTTAATTGAATTGGACTGGTGTTGTTAGGCAGGCAGCTGAACCGTTAAGCGCAAAGTCAAATGAACAACTGAGATGCGAACGTTTATTAATCCTTTTAGCGCAGTGACAGCGTCAGGCTCGCACACACACACACACATAGAGAAGCACACACACACACAGAGAAGTGAATTACGCGATTTGTTGCTGTAAACGTTAGAGTTTAGCGTGCACAGCCGGCAGTCAGTCAGTCAGCAATAGCAATGGCAATGGCAGCTCCCCTCCTGCTTCCTTAGCCTCCTCTCTCACACTCACTCATTTAGCTGTGATTAAATCAGTCAGTGCAGCCGCAACTGTGATGCCATCTCGCTCGCACACGGCGACAAGTGCAACTTCCGTTCTGCCGTTAGCCATTTTATTTTCGTGTCCAGCTTGCCAGCTCGCTCGCACGCTGCGCCCTGATTGGCCAGCGGCATACACAGCCCTGTGCACTCACACACGCACACATATACATAGAAACATCCCTCTGCTCACTCAGCACTGTGCTGCGGCTCAGACTGTGCTTGTCGCCAGTCGTATGCCATCCTTGCAGTCCTTGCCATCACCAGCCACGTGTCCTTGCCGTCGCCAATTCGCAACATATCCTCGCTGCTCCTGTCGTGTCGCGTTCAACGTTTTTGCCGACGGCAAACGATTCGTTTATGTAATAAAAGTATATAAATAAAATACAAATTAAATAGAGTTGGCATCATTAACAGTTAACTGTTTAACTGACATTGCAAGTAAGTTAAGTGGGCAGCAACAACTTTGTGCTACTTAATTGCATTCAAATATATTTATTTATAATCAAATTTAATTTAATTATTTGTGTATTTATATCATAAGCTTTAGTGCCATAGAGTTGATTTAAGGCACGAATCTAATCGAATCTAAAAAAAGTTGTTTATTTATTTTGTATTTTCTTCACCTTGCACTTTTAAATTATTTTAATAGCAAGCAAACAACAGCCAAATAATTGAAATGCAAAATATTAAATAAGAGTTTAGTTTTATAATGAAGTAACAACTATTTTTCAACAGGAATTTGCATTAAAAATATGCTCAAAATGTAAATTTTTATTTAAGAACATCTTCAATTTATTATTTATTAGCATTGAATATAAAACATTCAAGTGTTTACTAAAAGTTGCTAAATTCTTTTTAACTAACATCAAACATGCTTGCTATTTATTATTTTATTTATTTGCTTTCCTTTTAAAATTGCCTTATTTTAACTCATGCACGCTTTCCCTTTAATTTGACAATTAATTAATCCTCTTTTTTCTGCAGCTGGCGTTGAATAAATAAAATAAATATATTCACTTTCTCCTTTACAATATACACTTGTACTTTAGCTAAAAGTATAATTAAATACCCAGTCAACTCTACACAGCAAATGATCCGATTGCTTTTACTTCAGCGTAATGAAATGCAAGCCAAAGTCAACAAATAGCGTAGACAATAAACCAATAAATAGTAACAACAATAAGCCATAACTATTAGCACTTGCACTTGTTCTTTTCACTTTAAATCGAAATCTGTTTTAGAGCTGGCCAGCTCGTGTTGCCACAAAGCTGCTTGAACAACATAATAACAATAACAAACGCATTGTTTTAACTTCAGTAGACAGCAATATCTATATTGTAAATATATATTTGGAGGAGCTCTAATTACTTAAAAATTTTGAGAGGTTTTCATACTTCCAAATCACAACAGACCCACACCATTAGCATTAACAAGAAGCTGTCGCAGGCTCCGACTCCGACTCCGACTCTGGCTCCGTCTCCATCTCCGACTCGGACTCTGGCGCTGGCGCTGGCGCTGGCATTGGCTCCAGCTCCGAATTCAAACGGAACTCATTGAGTGCTGAGATCGCTGCGCCAAGCAAATGTATGGAGCCAGTGATGAGCACATCCAGCTCTATGTGGCCCGGATAACGTTCACGTATCGCCATAAAGGCATCCCACAGTGCATCATACATTTGGCCAGCATTATGCTGCTCCTTCTCTGCACACAACAGCTGCCATTGGCTGGCAATGCTCTTGGCCCGCTTGCGTTGCGTTTCGGCACTGCAATAGTTGGTCGTCTGGCTGGGATTCGTCCTTGTCGAGTGCGCCAGATTGGGCACAAAGCAGACCATATCAAAGTCGCATGCCCTATTCAATATTTCCAATATGTTCATGGGATTCGATTCGCCAGTGCGATTAAATATCAAGATTTTCGGATTCGATGTGCTGCAAAATAAAAGTAATATACCAAATGCATTTCAAATGAGGTGAGGGAGCAATTCAAATCAGTGTCTTAAGTCTTAAGGTTGCTTAAAGACGGACAGCCAAATAGAACGCTTTTACCAGATTATAGTCATCAAGTTTGGCATCTCTAACTCTTAGGGTCACTGAGATATAAATGTGTTTAAGTGCGGACAGACAGAAAGACAGATGGACAGGCAAATACGACGAGAAGTTTGACAACCTTAGCTCTTACAGTCACTGAGATATAGTTGTGTATAGCTGCGGACAGGCGGACGGACAGGCGGACGGACAGACGGATAGACAGACAGACAGACAGACTAATACTACTACTTTTACTACTAGAGTGTTGTGGAGTAAGTCGCGGCCTCTAGCTCATATAGCCAATGAGATATAGTTGTATATAGCTGCGGACAGACAGACAGGCAGACAGACAGACAGACAGATAGACAGACAGATAGACAGACAGTTAGGCAGACAGTTAGGCAGACAGTTAGGCAGACAGACAGACAGACAGACAGAAAGACACATATTAAACCACTCCCATTCGACTTACCTCAGCTTGACGCTGCGCAGGAACCAATCACAGCAGATCTTCATGCTCTCCACGGTGTGGGCGCCATCGAGATGCACCCGCATGTTCTGATACTCGACCAGCTGGCAGCGACCGGGCCAGTTGGCCTTGAGGAGGCCGCGCAACACATCGGCACTCATGTGGGCCTCATTGATGGCATTGTGCTCGTGCAGCGGCCCCTTGGTGTGGCGCAACCAGTCGTGGGCCAACTGAATGGCCAGAGCGCCATTGAGACGCACATAGTCATTGCAGTTGTCCCAATAGTCGGCATAGAGATTGTATTTGAAATATGTCTCCGTATCGAGTATCGGATATACTTTGGCATTCTTCTCAGCGGCACGCTCATGGATCACCTGCAGGCATTCCGGTTGCGTTACATGCGTATACACATTGGAGCCGGGCTTGATGATGCCAGCCTTTTGCCAGGCAATCTGCTTGAGGGTCGTGCCCAGCAGCTCTGTGTGCTCGAGGGCAAGCGATGTGATGCCCACTGTGCGCACATTGCGCAATATATTTGTGCAATCCCGCTCGCCACCCATGCCCACCTCCAGCACCACCACATCCACTTGCTCGGCGAGAAAGACATGAAAGCCCAGTATGGTTAGGAACATGAAGAATGGCGGCATATCCGTTTCGTGCTCCTGACATGCTCGCAGTCGATTGTAGACTTGCCAAAAGTGATGGGTGAACTTTTGCTTGGACATGGGATTGCCATTGATGCGTATGCGCTCATTTGTGGTCACCAGATGTGGCGAGCTAAAGAAGCCAGTGCGTGCTCCATGTTGCCGCAAAATCGATTCAGTCAGTGCACATGTGGAGCCCTGTGAAAAAAGGTAAACAGAACGGAATTAATATGAATTAATTCTAATAGAATTGTATACAAATACTGTTCCAAAATGTGCTGGCTCTAGCTATCATAGTCTCTTGAATCTAGCAGTTAATACCAACGGTCAGACAGACAGACAGACGGTCAGACAAGTGGCTATATCGTCCACTGTCATGCACAACACACACAAAAAATGTTGGTCATTGCTTCATAATAGCTGCCACATGAGCTCGAATAGATTTCCTAACAAAAACACGCAATCAACACTAACAACAACAACAACAACAATAACAACAACAATAGCAAAACGCTTATCAGCGGATAGAGCAACTTGGCATATTGATAGAGCTGCACGGGAAGAAATGACCTAAAGCATATGTAGATTGCAAATGGGCTTCCAGTTGGGCATAAAAAGGGCATATAATAATAAGGGAATCAATGAAATATGTAATGATAATCATGATGTTAACAAGCGCAAATCATAATAATAATAATACAACTACTTATGCCAGAAATAATGAATATTTGCATTTTGCATAAGTTGCAATAAATAAATAAATAAAGTAATAATAATGCAACTGCTAATAATAATTCTAATGTCAAAAATAATGAAAATATTAAGTTCACTAAATAAATAAATAAAGTAATAATAATACAACTGCTAATAATATTTCTCATGCCAAAAATAATGAAAATATTAAGTTTTAATAAATAAATAAAAAAAGTAATAATAATACAGCTACAAATGATTTTTGTTATGCCAAAAATAATTAAAATATTTGCATTTTGCATAACTTGCAATAAATAAGTCAAAAAAAACAAGCTAAATTTGTTTAATTGTATAGATAAAACTTGACAATAAATTGTTGTATTTCATTAACTAATATATGCCCATGTAAATGAGAAAATACTCGTAGAATTAAAATTAAGTCGACATAAATAATGTTAATACAATGTCAATTTGTTAATATTTAACTGTTAAATAATGTTAATATTTATGTTGTATGACTAATCAAATCGCAACTTGACATTGATATTAAAATCTGCAATCAGTTGTGGTATTTCACCATCGATCATTGCAATTGTTTTGTTTACCAATTGACAATGAACGAGTGATCATTGCATCAGGCATTGGATTTGGTATTAGCATTAGCATTAGCATTATTTACTTATAGTGCACTTGAAACTGCTGCTTGTAAAACAATAAATCGAATGTTTTGAAATTAGCATATTAATTAAGTTGGCTATTTTTGCGTATTTCTTTTGCACTGTGTACAGAACTAGACTCGGCAGATGGTTGGACGTGATTTGTGTGTTTTGTTTGTGCTCCCAGCATTTGTTAGCATTAATTTTCGTTTGATTGATTAATTCATTTCGTGTGAGAGAGCGAGAGAGCGAGAGAGAGAGAGGGAGCTGATACTCACCTTGCCCTTGGTGCCGGCAACATGTATGGTGGACAGCTGCTCCACATTCTCCAAGGTAAGGCCACTGCGATTGAGATACTTGATGGTTCTCTTGACTGAATCTTGCTTTGCGTCCCTTATGGAATTTCGTATGTCTTGCTCGTTCGACTGCAGTTTGGTGAGCTCCACAATGGATTTCTAACAAGCCAAAAAGAGCATTGATCACTGTTGGCCACAAATGCTAATACTCACTGTGTAGGCAGCCGCCTCCTGTGCAACACTAATCCCATTCGGAGCGGCTTTATTTTTGCGTCCATTGGGATAGAAGACGAGATCCTCAAAGATGATACCTTTGTCGGAGTCGTTCACATTGGTCTGATCTATGCCATCGCCTGGTGGTGCTTCTGGTATCACTAGAGGAGTGCTTAGGCAACCATTGGCTGTGCCATTGGAGTGTAGCTCCAATGGCTTTTGTGGCACGTTTGGCGCTGTGCTCGCTCTACGAATGTAGTCCATCTGTCTGAGGAGGCTCAAAATATGCACATGTAGACGCGGTTGACTGGTTTTATAAACTAATGCCCCGCGGCTAAGCATTTCTGTTTTCTTTTCTTCAATTTTATTGTTGTTGTTTTTGTTGTTTATATATTGATACCGCAATCGATCGGCTAGATTCTGGTTTTAGAGTGCCTCTTTAGCTCGCTCTCCCTCTCTCTCTCTCTCTCGCTCACTCTCTTTAAGTCTTACGCACGCAGAGCACGCTGTCAAACTTGTTCGAAAGTGGCACCAAGAGTGGGCAAATGATAATGTTGAGCGGTTACTATAAATATACAAACAAAATATATGCACTACATGAAGATAAAGTTAATTGGCATATTTATAATATAAACAATATTGTATGTGTGCCACATGCCCCTGTAACCTTGGAGGTAATGCCAATATAAGCGTTGATAAGATTTCCCACTTTGTATTTGTGTGCGTAAGTATTCCACGCTTACGGCGGAAAAATTTACATTTGAAAGATAAGATAGGATAACGGTCATTAGATAACGCGATATGGAGAACGATTGCTCATGTTATCGATACGATACGTGCACGATATCCATCGAGGTGGCAACTCCGCTGCGCTGCACACTCACACACACACACACCTGCAACTCACGCACGCGCCAAATGTTTACCATGCTAATTCACAGCGAATGAATAACAATAAAATCATAAATATGAAAACAAATACAAACAATACAAATGCAACTTACTTGGCACAAACAGCGCAGCCTATATTGCGATGTGTCACCGCCTGTGGACAGCTACCAATTTATCAATAGAACACATGTATAACACGTAGGAATTATGTATGGCCAAAAGCGATATTGTGCTTGGACTGCTGTGTGAATGGGCCGTCCGTTGAATGGCAAAGTGCGCCACAAACAAGCAAGAGGAAGAGAAATAAATGTGACAATTTTGAGACAGCTGATGCTGCGTGCTATTCAAAATGTGTTTAGAACTGAACTAATGTAAAATCATGTCCGACTCTAAAAACAACTCTGACAGGTTTGCTTTGTTTTCATATTTTGTTTACGAATACAAAATGTTTTCAATGTTTGCATTCATAATTATCAATTCCGTTTTGTTTTCCCATTTTTTATCGATAGCCGCGTTTCGCGTCTGGGCAACTGTGAGGTTTGTGCCAAAAACGAAGCACGCTATGCCTGCCCCAAATGTGAGGTGAAGACTTGTTCACTGAACTGCGTACAAATACATAAGCGAGAACTCAACTGCGATGGCATACGGGATCGCACCAAGTATGTGCCGCTCAGCGAGATGACCGAACGCGAGTTCTTGAGCGATTATTGCTTTCTGGAGGAGTGCACACGTTATACCGAGACTCGCAAGAAGGACAAGACAAAGCGGTACACGAATCAACAATGCCAGCTGCCTGTACCACTGCATCGCATGCGCACTGAAGCCTTAAAGCGTCGCATTCGACTGCAGTTTCTACTGCCCCATTTCAGTCGCCGCAAGGAGAACTCTACGTTCCTCAACTGGAAGCTGCATCGTTTCTTCTGGCACATTGAATGGCTGTTCACGCATGCGGCCAGCGAGTCAACAACGCCCACAACCCGCTTTGTCGACTCGCGTTGCGATGAGAACCAAACACTAAGCGATCTTCTGCAGAAATACTTGGAACTGGAGCAGGAGACGGCACGCAAACAGCACAAGCTGCTGCAGCACCATCAGACCGCTGGCATTGGCCAGCTGACGCTCTGGCTGCATGCCGAGGGAGTGCGTTGCAGCGGCTCTCGTTGCTACCAGCTGGCGGCGCACAAAACGCTACGTGAAAATCTGGCAGACAAGACCATAGTCGAGTATCCTAGTATCTATGTTAGCTACGAGCAGCGTCCTCCCGCGGGCTACGACATCGTTGACAGCGGTAAGCCATGACTACCATTTTCAAATCGCAACAGCTTATTGTTTACTTGTTTGCAGATGAGGAAGACGATGTGGCAGACGTGGCTATTGAGGCTACCACGCGCAGCCACCAGAATTCCCAATTGGACAAAACACCACATATAGCTGCCAAGAAGCGCAAAGTCTCAAAGGAATTGCCCGAGGCGCACAACCTTTTAGGTTTGATCGACGTGCAAAATCACAATGATGAGGAGTATGAAAGTGAGGATGACGCTGTGGACTCTGAGCCAAGCAGCGATGAGTTGCCCATTGAATTTACTACTACTACGGCATATTAGACTAAGTTTAGAGTGCTAAAGTTGTAGTTGTAATAGAAGTATTTTAAAATGAAGATTTACTCGGCAAAACTCCTTCAAATTGTAGATAGGAAATTGATAAATTTTGTTATAAGTAAACTGTGGTTATAAATATTGTTAAGTCTAAGTTTAGAATATTAAAGTTGTAATTGTAAAAATGAGGCAAAACTTTATTAATTACTATGTTTGATTACCAAATGACAGGCACCTCATAGTCATAATGCCTCTCTTTCACACTCAAGCCGCCCTCTCGCTCTGTTGCGTGGATGGCACATAATAAACAACAGTTGAAGCATTAAATTGTTTACCATTGATTTATTTATTTAAGGTCTTTAGGCTAATTAAATAATCAAAATCATACCACGCTCTCGATCGTAAATAGTTGGAAAAAAAACTCACGTCAGTTGCATCCTGTATATAGGCATTGTTAATGTATGAATGTATATATATATATCTTCAGTTTAAACTAAGTTTGTGTACAATTTGTTAGCACACAATCTAATGCATTTGTGTATGTATGTGTACAAGTAGTTAATTTTGATATACCAATTTGAGGTTGCTTTGCTATCGATTATGCATTTTCTGTTATGTAAATAATACATATGTATGTATGTACCATAATTCTCGATATATGTATATATATATATTTCATTTGTTTGTATTGATTTAATTTTGTTTTTATTTTTGCCTGCACCAGTTGTTTTTTTTTTTTTGTTTTAGACTAAATAAGAATTAATTAAAAAAAATAATTAAACATATGGGCACAACGCTTTAACAAATTAACATTTTTCAAATGCATTACAGAGAAAGAAAAGAAAACAAACATTTAAACATTTGCGCTATAAATAAATTGGAATAGTTATAGATGTATATGTATGTGTAATTGTGTGTTGTGTTGTGAGTGTTGTTTTGTATGTGCACAACAAGATACATGGAGAAATACATCGAAAAACGCAGAAGCGAACAAACAATTTCTTTTTCATTTAAATTAAACTATTTTGTTTTATATAAATATATTAACGGTCTTGCGACCCATTCTCCTGTCGTATTCTCCTTTTCGATTCCCATGCGTACCGCTTACAAAAAACTCTAAGATTTAGTTAATTTATATTTATGTATATAATGACAAAATATATAGACACAATAGAATAATTATGTAATTATGCAAATTGTTTCTGTCTTCACGCAATATACAACTAAAAAACGATGCAACATACAGAAAAAAATACAATAATATAGTTTTGGGGGAAAAACAATATCGAACAAAAGATTTCATGGTTTCATTATGGGATTTGTGGTCGGAGGGAGCAGGGTAGATCGGATCGGATCGGATCGGGTCGGGT
The DNA here is from genome assembly GCA_018150935.1 of Drosophila pruinosa. Classification (NCBI taxonomy): domain Eukaryota; kingdom Metazoa; phylum Arthropoda; class Insecta; order Diptera; family Drosophilidae; genus Drosophila; species Drosophila pruinosa. The sequence goes on along the minus strand of JAECWR010000194.1, from coordinate 16,577,000 downwards.
CGGGGCGTAGACAAAGTGGAAATTTACGTACATATATATTTCTTTTGCTAATAGGTAGATAGTAGATCAATTTGTTATAGATTCGCTGAGCGCACACACAATGAAAGTGAAAAACAAACAACAAATACAAATAGAGAATTGTATAATAATAATAATAATAATAATATGAAAACAACAATGAAACACACAGACTTGATTTCTCATTGTTTGTCGTTATTGTAATTGTTGTTGTTTACAGCAGCATGCAGAATGTTCCTGATGTTCTTGTTGTTGTTAGCGTGTAGTTGCCGTTGTTAATTGTGTGTTGTTGTTATTGTCGTTGTTGTTGGTGTTGTTGTTGTTGTTGTTGTGTGCGCATCGCAAGCTTCAAATTTTACGTATTGCTCCAAATTGCTGCAATTATTTGTCAAGTTAACTATACTTCCAGCTAAGACAGAGTTTGTGCATCATCATCACCTACATTTACTACTCCTACTGAGGCTGCTGCTGCTGATGTTGTTGCTGTTGCTGTGTGGGCATGGCGCCCGGCACAAAGAAACCGCCCTGGGGCACAGCAACCGGTGCCATTAGCGGTGCCAGCACAGTCTGCGGTGCCGCTGTCATGGGCGCACCCGATGGATTGAAGACATCCACATACGAGTTCTTTAACGCTGCGAAAGATATCACAAATTTGGAGTAACTGCAGCCAGCTGGTTGCCACACACAATACTTACTGCGATTGCGCTTAATTTTGAACATGTTTGATTGCAATTTTGGCTGTGCGCCGCCAGGTACAGCGGCTGGCGTGGGCGCCGACATGGGCACAGCTGGTATGGGTGATGCAGCGGGTGCTGGCATTTGAGCAGCAATTGGAGCTGGAGCTGGAGCTAGAGCTGGTACTGCTGCTGGTGTTGCCGTTGATGCACCATACATTTGCTGCGAATAGTTGTTGTAATCGTAATCGACTTGGTTGTCATAGAGATTGGCATTTGGCAACTCGTGCTGTGCCTGTGGTGCAGGCTGTGCTGGCAACAGATTGGGCGTGGCCACTGGCGTCGGTATGGTGGCCAGCGTGTTGGGCAGCAGGTGACCCGCCGCTGGCATGCCCATGCCCATGTCGCTCATCTTTGGTGGCGGCTTAAACGATTCCGTTTCATCAGCATTGCCCTCGGTATTAGTCCAGCACTTGCGTTCCTTGTCCCAAACAATTGTCGGATTCTTGTCGTCCGGCAAAATCATTTGGTTCTTCGGCTTCAGCGAAAACTTGTTCCACAAACCACCAAACCAGCCGGCATTCTGATTGCCCTGTCCACTGCATAGATGGGAGCAATCAATTAAAGCAATTATGTACATCATATTTACCAGTATGTTTGGTACTTACCCAGGCAAGCCGGCGGCTCCCGACTGCTCTTGTTGCTGCTGCTGCTTGCCCGTCGCATTGTTGCCAGCCGCATTGCCCTTGGCGGCACCTGCAGCGGCGCCACCAGCTGTGGCTGCACCAGCCCCATCATCGTCATCGTAGCTCTTTGATTTTGGCATCGAAATTGTTGGTCGCGCTTGTTGCTGCTGTTGATCATGTTGATGATGTGTTTGTCGTGGTTGTTGTTGTGGTTTATTGTTGTTGTTGTTGTTGTCGTTGGTGCATTTGATAGTTTGTTGTTGTGGTGTTGCGTGTGGCATGAGAAAGTTGCGAGTTGTTGTTGTTTGTTGATTGATGATGTTTGTTGTTGGACGTGGGGGGAAGGGGGTTTGAGAAATGGCAGTTGATTAGTTTTGGTTATTGGCAAACGAAACACATCAAGAAATGGTTATAGTGCATATATAGAGACACACATATTCAAATTCAAGTATATATGTATATTTATATTCAAGTAAGTAGTAGATGTAGTTGTTAGTTGACAAAAAAAAAAAGTAAAATAATTAAAAGTTTGTTTGCATTTTAAGCTGTTAACTGGCGCAGTCAAAAACAATTCGGCAGGCGCTCTCTCTCTCAATCTTGCATAGTTAGGTATGGTATGGTACGGTATGCATGTATGTATGTATGTACATAGCTTAAGTTTATAGTATTAGTATCATTGCGTTGATTTTTGTTGTTGTTGCCTTTGATATTTAACATTTTGCCTAAAACGCATCACAGTGTGCCATTATTACATATACATATACATATACATAGTCTATCTGCTTTACAGTCGTATGCCTGTATGTATGTGTATGTATGTGCGCAGGTACAGATTGGAAATCGAAAAGCTGCTGTTGCTGCTGCTGCTAAAGCTCTGTGCGCAGCGCGCCTTTACAGCCTGTTAACATTTTACAGCACTTTACATTTTTTGTCGCCGTCTGGCAACGCTGCGCACCTTGCCTTTACAATCGAAAAGTAAAATGCAAAACGAAAATAATTACAACTAAAATTGCATTCGAATATCGAAGTATTAAATCTAAAGCTGCTTCTTAGATCTAAGAGCCAAGCCGGCGGCGCCGTTGCCATTGCCATTGCCACTGCCACTGCCACTGTCATTGCTACCGGTGGGTGCATCAATGTCAAAGGTGCGCACCACTGCTGTGGATGCACTTGTAGCGGCTGAATTCTTTTTGGCATCCAAATAGGCCTCGAATTTGCTCAAGCTCTGCTCCACTTCGCTGCACATTTTCTTATAGTTGAGCGGTATGGCTGGATTGGCAATTAGCTCCTGCATGGACCACACATTTTGTGGAGTGGCTGCCTCTGCTGTCACTGCTGCTCCAGTTCCAGTTCCAATTCCAGTTCCAGTTCGTGTTCCAGCTCGAGCTGCCGCTGCTGCTGACGAGGACGATGAGGATGTGCTTGCTCGCTGCGACGAGGAGAGCAGTCGCTGTTGCTGCAGCTGGTGGGATGACGGACGCTGCTTGATGATGCCCAATTTGCTGAGAAAATCATTATTATGTTGCAGCATATAATAGTCATTGACATATTCATCATCATCATCATCGTATAGCTCATCGTCGTCATCGTCATCATCCTCCTCGGCCAGCTCCTCGCCCTCAGCGTCCTCGTCGATAACATACTCATGCATCATATATCGATAACGCTGCAGCTCACTGCGATCGGCATTCGCTTCGGCATCATAGCTGCTACTGTTGCTATTGCTGCTATTGCTGCTGCCGCCGCCAGCGCTGAGTGGCATATCAATGGGATATGTGCCGTTAAAGACTATGTGCGGCTTGTTGCTGTGATGGATATTGTTGTTTGGCTTAAACAGACTATAGTTGCTATGATTGCCGCTTGGTCGGGCCAGGGCCAAGCTGTAATTGTTAGCGCTAGCATAGTCGTTGTCGTTATCGTTATCGATTTCTATCTCCTGCTCTGCTGCCTCATCGATGGTCGTTGGCAAATCAAAATTGACGCGCTTAACACCGCCTGCTGCCGTTGCTGTAGCAATTGTTGTTATTGCCGCTGTGGTGGCTGAACTGGCTATGGGCTTGGCTAGCACCGGCTTGGCTGGTATGAAGCGTGTGGGCGTGGTTAAGGTTTTGGGCACAGCATTTGCCGCATTGTTGCATTTCTTTAAACTATTCACGCGACTAGCAGCAACAGCTGTCAGTGTGCTGATGGTGCTCTTGTTGCTGCTGCTGCGGCTAGTTGTTGGTGCATTAATATTGCTGTTGCTGTTGTTATTGTAGTTGCTGCTGCTGCTGTTGCTGGTAGCATTATGACGTTTATTTATGGCTATAATGCTACTTACATCATTCAAATTGAATGCCTTTGTTGTGGTCGTTGTTGTTGTTGCTGCTGCTGCTGCTGTTGTTGCTGTTGTTAGTGATGGTGAAGATGTTGCTGCTGCTGCTGCTGCCACAGTTGCTGCTGCTGTTGTGCATTCCGTTGTACCAAATTGCAATTGACGTGCCAATAATTTAATTTTATCCTTGTCAGTAGCAGCGGGCAGCTTCAAGGCGTTGTGTTTAAAGCGATTGCTGTTGTCAATGTGTTGTTGCTGCTGCTGTTCAATTTCTGCAGCGCTATTGCTGTCAGCAGCAATTGTGTCGTGGCTGTTGTTGTTGTCGGCAATCAGCTCACTGCTCTCCAAATGTGCCAGCTGCTGCATTCCATGTTGCATAGGCAAGTAGTGTTGTGTGTATGAATGGTGTGTGTGTGTGTGTGTGTGTGTGCGTGTGTGATTAGAAACGTTAGCAACATCAGTTTGGTTTTTCGAATTTGCATGCAGCACGCGTAAAATTCAAAATTTCAAATTTCAAATTGCAATTTTGTGTTGTGTGTTTTTCTCTTTAGCCAAACAAAATTGTAAGAAAATATAAAATGACAACTAAAACTACAACTACAACTACAACTATTCAACTAACAGAAATGAACTAGCAGATAATTAACAATTGTAAATTGTACATTTGTATACAAAGCAAATCAAAAGAGGCCATTGAGAAAATTGGCTGCTGCACTTATTGGTGTTGTTAATGTGTTTGTGATGGTGTTGTGGTTGTGATGGCACCTACCTCGTCACTGCCATACGGCGGCTGCTGCACATTGCTGGGCCAGTAATCGTAGCCAGCTGGATTGCTGTTGCCTCCTTGCGGCGCTGCACCATAAGCCGAGCTGCTCTGCTCGCCATACGCCTCGCTGGCGGGCTCAATGTGGCCATAGACAGCTGCTTGTTGCTGTGAGGGATCATACAGCGGTTGCTGCTGCAGTGGTTGTTGTTGCTGTTGTGCCGTATTGGGATTGTAGTACATGGGTGGCGGCGTATAGGCAGCTGCATCCTGCTCCTGGCTCTGCTGCGCCACTGCAGTTGGCTCGCCATAATAGTCTGGCTGCGGCGGCAACTGTTGCTGCTGTTGCATTTGTTGCTGATGCTGCTGCTGCTGCTGCAGTTGTTGTTGCTGCAGTTCCTGCTCGCGCTGCATAGTGTCCTCATATTGCATGTTTAGTTCACGCATTTGCTTATTCAAATCCACAAATTGCTGATCAATATCGTTTTGCTGCTGCTGCTGCTGTTGCAGTTGCGGCTGTTGCTGCTGCTGTTGTTGCTGCAGTGGCTGCTGCAATTAATTAAAAATGTATTGTAGGTCATTGATCGTTGACTCGACTCACCTGATCGGCCAGCGTGCGCAGCTGACGCAGCCATTCCTTCTCCTCGGGCGCAGCCTGTGGCGTCGCTTGCCCCGCATTGTTGACCGCATTGGGGGGACTGGCAAAGGACACGCGATTGATCAGTATGGGATCATGAAAGCGCAAACGTTCCGCCAAGTTACAGACCTGCAAGGCCAAAGCATAAAGTAAACAAATAGTATACATAAAAGGGCGCTAGCAAAACCTACGCGTTGTATAAAGTCGCTATCGTAGCTGTCCGGCTTGAGCTCAATGTGCTTGGCTATCTGCTCCAAATAGTTGGTGCAACGGAAGTGCTGGCCATAGTCCAGGATGCGGGTGGCCAGCAGGAACTTGTAATGCTGAAAGTTGATGATGCTGAACTTCTGATCGTACAACGAGCGTGCATACTCGTAGATTTCCGTCATAATGATCGCCTCGTTGGTGGCAAACTCATTGAAGGGCTTGTAGTGTGAGGCGCCAAGCAAAATGAGTCTGAAAATACAAAAAGAATTAATTACTATTTGTGCAACTGTTGCTTAACTAAATTGGCATAAAAACATAATAGAAATGTCACATAAATATGGCAAATAGCGAGTACTGAATTCATTGCTTACCTTGGCACATTGCCAGTCAGCGTGCTGAGCTCTGTGGCGGCGCTGTCGTAGCGACCGAACTCCTCTTGGGCGACCAGATAGCAAAAGTGGGCGGCATAGATGTCGCCACGCTGGAAGAGCGTATCGCCGAGCGCAATCACCGAGCTGCGATCGTATTCGGGCTGACGTGACTTGTTGGTGACCAAAATGGAGAGATGTGAACGCCAATCGCCCCAGTGCTCATCGCGCAGCTGGCTGACGCAAGCAGGCGTGTGGCAGCTCTTCATCTGGTAGAGCGTTTGCAGCGGATCGTTGGCCTTGATTGCACGATTGAGAAACTTTTGGGCCACATCTGTCAACGCATAGCGATCCTCGTAGAGGGCCAGGAAAAAGGCATGCGTCCACAAACTGTGATCGGTGGCCCATTGCAGAGCCTCCTCCACATTGCCGCGCAACACATAGCTGCGAAACTGTTCAGTGGCCGCCTGCTCCGACATGGTTGACTCCTCCACGGCATCCAAGTCAGCAGCAGGCATTGGCGCTGCGTTTGGTTCGCCATCAGAGTCATTAAGCACCTCGGTGGCATCTGCTTGTGGCGCCTCATTCGATTCGCCATCCACCTCGGCATCAGGCGCATACGGATATTCACGTTGATTCTCCAGCAGCAAATCTCCCACATCGGTATCGGCAATGACCTGCAAGAGTGGGCATAATTAATAGAGTGTTTACAGTCAATTGGTTTAATAATAACTTACGCCATTCTGTCGCAGCAATAGAATGAGCAAATTCCACATGAGCGTATGTGAGGCACGATATTTGTCCACGCTGCCCAGCGGTTTCTTTTGTGTGGCATACAAGACGGTGCAGCCGCGTGCCGGTCCCAAGCGTATCTGCTCCTTGCAGAAACTGATGATCTTATCCTTGTGCAGTTTGCGGCCTTGCAATGGCCCCGGATAGGCGCGCAACAGACTGCTGGTGGCATCCTTAATCCGTGGCGTCGACACCTCCACATCGTTGCGCAAACGGCCGCGTCCCGCATACTTGGGACGCACACGCAGCAGCAGACTCATCGAATAGGAGGCCACCAGATGTGGTCGATTGAAGAACAAGGGCGTGCGACGTCTGGGCGGACGTGCCACACTTGTCGTTGTCGTTGTCATCGTTGTCGGTGTCGCCTCCGCACTGCTGGCGGCATAAGGCGTCGTTGCACCAACAGCACCAACAGCTCTGCGAATTGCAAGACTTATTAGTGCACATTTTCCGATCATATTTCTTTTGGTTTGCATTAAAACTCGGCAGCAGGCAAATCAATATCAAATAATCAAAATCAAAATCAAAATTCAAATTGCATGCAAATTGAAAAGTATAACGGGAAAAGTGGGGCACAGGCTAGACCTCTGTTTTTATTGTTCCTCTTTATAAAAAAAACAGCCACACCACTGAGAGAAATAGACAGAGAGAGAAAGAGCGAAAAATAGAGCTTGCAAAACTGACAGAAGTAGTTCGTAAAAGCCACAGAAATAACTGCAGTTTCCTTGGATAATATTCATATTTATGCCACTGTTAAATGGCAGCGCTGTAAATGTTAAATATTTATCAGAAGACTCAAATAACATTTTCTGTACAAATGTGAATGTTAAATATTTAACAGCTGGCTCAACTAACATTTACTGTGTAAATGTAAATGTTAAATATTTACGAAAAGACTCAAATTATAATTACTGTGCAAATCATGGCATAAAGTCAATGAATAGTGTCTTATATTGTAGAACAATATTTTTATATTTCATTTTTGTTTAATACTCTTTATTTATATAACCGGCCTAAATGATGCGCCTACTTGGCAATTTCTTCAGTTCATAAGCAGTTAAAATTAACTTGCATGAAAAGCCTGTCGTACAACAATACTTCTATATTCAATTTTTAATGATGCCTATTTATTTAATTGGCAACTTCATTAATTCGATTAGCGTCACTGTGGAATGACTTTCTAGTCAATGTACAAAATATAGCTTGTCAAGTCTTTTAACAACCTAATATGGTAGCCCATTAAATATTCAACAGCTATATAGTGAACATAGAAACCTCGAACTTATTTGAAGAGCGCATGAAAATCGATGCATCCCAAGCCAATTGAAGAAGCAGAAAGAAATAATCCTAATTAGAATCGAGATAGCTATGTTACAAAGCTGTTAGCTTCAATTAACATTATGTTAAGTCTGCACTGCTGTTAAGAAAGCAAGGCACTGAATCTGTCCCTTACCAACCACATCCAGTGGTAGCTAGAAACGAAAGCGAAAAAGCCATAAAAATTAAGAGCTTGGGCGTGGGGGCGGGGGAAGGAGTAGGAGTAATGCAAATGTACAATTTGTATGGGATGCATGAGTGTGTGTGTGTGTGTGTGTGTGTGGAATAAGCCCAGCGATGAACACAGAGAGTAGATGCACAGACAGACAGTAAAGAATAATGAGCATGTGTGGCACCTACTTGAGAAATGAATTTCGAATTTCGAAGCGAAGCGAAGATCTTTTATTATGCTTTTAGTGATTAAATTTGAGATTTGAGTTTTTAAGGAGTAGGAGAAGTATGAGTTTTGTTTGGTTGTTTGTTTTTGTTTTTGGTTTTGTTTGGAGTGACCACCTGATATCAACGCCGCATTCCGAGCCAGCATAGTATCGTGTGTATCCTCCTCCTGCTCCCGCTCCAGCAGCAGCATCCTCGCTGTTCAAATTGCTAAGGGAGCGAGCACTCGAGATGCCGTATGAGGCCAAGAGGCGACGACTGTGATTGAGACTGTGACTGTTGTGTGACTCGCTTCCATAGAGACTGGCTGTATCTTCCCCCAGTGTGGTGTTCAAGAGATCCGAGTAGTTCTGTAGCTGCAGTTGCTCTTGGCGACGGCGATGGAACTCATTGGCTTGTGTTATGTATGCGTGTGTGTACCTAAAGAGTAAGCACATGACGGCATTTTGTGTGTGTGGTTGTCGAATGTATTGAAGTTGTTGTTGTTGTTGTTGTTGTTGTTGTTAGAAACAGAACATTATTTTCTTTTGTACTAATTTTGCAGTGTTATTGCTGTTAGTAGAAGACACAACACAACTGTACGGGTTTAAAGTTCTTTTGCTTTGTTTAATGGGGGAATTACACAAAAAGCGCAGCGAGCGAGCGAGCGAGCGAGAGAGAAAGAGAGAGACAGTGACAGGGATGTCTTTGATAGGATGTGTGGGAAAAAGGCAACATGTAATTAAAAGGGAATAAACCGCTAAACGCCCAATTATCGGCAACATTTGTTATTGATACATCATTGAGTTGGCAACTCTGTTAGCTCAATGTTAATTAACACAAGGCGTAAGCAACAGGGGTGGAAGGAGACAACGCTACAACCCAGCCCATCGAGCGAGCACCGCTAGTGTGGTGAGTAAGGTGTGGTGAGTAAGTGGTGACTACAACATGCCCCAAAAAATAAAGTGTCCGAATTTTAGCAAGTAATTAACAAAACTAAATAAAACAATAAACAAAAATTAGAACAAGCAATAGCTTCGAACGCTGCCGAAGAGCAACGGTTCATGTTCGACTCTGCAGACAGTTGAATTAACCTACGGTATACATACATACATTGGCTTAGTGTTTCATTTCCATTTTAGTATGATAATCTATTGGGCTTTTCTTTTAAGTTTTAAATCGATTAGCAAACTATTTTCGAAAGCAGACATTGGATTTACTTGGAATTCTAATGTTTGATTCTCATTTTATCAAGGAACGATTGATGGATAGTGTGAAATAATGTTTCATACAACTTTTTGCTGTTTCAATTTCACTCGTTCCACAATGTTGTTAGTTGTTGTTGCTGTTGCAACTGAAGCTGTATGTAATATTGTGATAAGAAATGGTAGAATTGATGTAAATTTAATTCAGACAATAAATGTTATTCGAATTCTAATGTTTCGTGTTCAACGTAACATGGAACGATGGAATGAAACGTCTAGTAGCTTAGTGGAAATGGTTGCACTTGCATTTCAGTGCGGAACAAGTGCCTAAATGTCTTGCTTTTGTCATTTTGCTGTTTCGATTCCACTCGTTCCTCGAGCTTTTTGTCTAACTATTAGTGTGTACTGGTTATAGCTTAACGGACGCAACTTGCAGCAGTAGCAGAGTCTGCAAATGTTACAGTTTGAGGGAGACTGGAGGCACTTACCGTTCACGTTCCCTAAGCAAGGCGGCCTCATTGCCGCCGGCTGCCAACAGCTGGGCAGCATCGACGCCAACATTGGCCAGTGGAAGTGAAGCAGCGGCAGCGGCAGCATGTGGTGTCGTCTTCGAGGCAGACGCCGCCTTAAGGGCAGCCGCATTGGCAGCCCGGGTCATCGAGTTGACATACATGCCGTACATGGCATACATGTCCGCATAGGAGTGTGGATTGCGGGACATTTGCTCGTACATGCCATATGGATCATAGGCATACTGTTGCTCATAGTTGCGCCGTCTGCCGCTGCCACCACCGCCTCCGCCACCGCCATTGATGCGCTCCTTTTCCAGGTCGCTGTTGCGCGAACTCTTGCCACGATACTCCTCATAGTCGCGTGCATCCCACGACGAGTGCGGCTGATGGCGACGCTCCCGTTCCCTTTCCCGATCACGCTCCCGCTCCCGGCCCTCATGGCTGCGTCGTCCACGCAGCTTGTCGTGCTGCGGCTTCTCGCGGCGCGGCTGATAGTGGCTGCCGCCACGTGGCGCCGCCTGTCCTGCATAGTCATCGTACTCATCGTCATTGGCAGCGGCTGCACTGCGTCTGGGTCGGCTGGCCTTGCTGCTGCGGCCACCGCCACCGCCACCGCCGCCACGATCGCCACGATCGCCGCCATCGCTGGCTGCTGCCTGAGCCACAACATCGGCGGCATCCGAGTCGCCGTCGTAGTTGCTGTTGCTGTTGTTGCTATAGCGTGGGCGACGCTCCAGTTTCTGGTCCTCGCGACGCCACAGATTGCGCTCCCGTTCCCGCTCACGCTCTCGCTCACGCTCCCGCTCCCTTTCTCGCTCACGCTCCCGATCTCGTCCACTGCGCTCGGGCTCGTGACGACGTGCCTGATTGTCCGCATCGCGACTGCGCCGTTTGCCATCTCGCAGCGACTTGCCGCTAAGGCTATCGTTGTGTCCAGCTGGCAGATTGCCAGCACCAGCGGCACGCACCGAATCCTCCGTTTCGCCCTCGTAATTGTTGTTGCTATTGTTGTGACGTCGCCCGCTGCGCAGGCTGCGCATGCTGCGCTCATCCTGCTGCTGGCGACGTGGCGGCGCCTCATGGCGATCACTGAGCAGCCACTCATCCTCGGACTCATCCTCCGACTCGAGATCGAGTGAGGCGCCTGGCCGCGGCTTGCCACGTGCCTGCTTCTTGTCCAAGCCCAGCGTTGTTGTTGCCGTCGGCGACAGTTGCGCTGTCGCTTCCAGCTCCTCGCTGGCCATGTGATGTGTTTCCTGTGTGTCCTGCTCGAAACCGGCGACAATTGTGGAGGCTGTTGCCGGCATTGCTGGCGTCACCGCAGGCGGCAATGAGGACGACAATACTGGCAGCACTATCGCTTGCTGATCCTCCAGATTCTCGCCATCGAGCACCACCTCACGCTGTTCCCCGGACAGCACCACAGCGGCGCTATTCAGCTGCTCCACGCCGGTGACAACGCGTCGCGGTGGCGGCAACTGTTGCAGCTGCAGCTGCTGTTGCTGCTGCTGGAGATCGTTGCGTGTCAGCGTCGGCGTCGGCGTCGCCTGCTCCCCCTCAGATGTGTCCTCGCCATCGGCCTGACGCTCCATGGCCATGCTGGCTGTGGGCTGCTCGGTGCCGGTAACCAAACGCTGTTGCTCCACCAGCTCCGGCTGGCCAAGCACCAGTCGCGACAATCCTGGCGGTGGCAACAAACTGTCCGCCTCCCAGTTGCTCTCGTTCAGCTCCTCGGGCTGCTCGGACAGATGGCTGGTCTGCAAGTACTGAGCACGCTCATCATTGGGTGCCGCTAGCAGCACCTCCTGATTCTCATACGGCAGCTCCTGACTGGGCTCCGGCAGCAGCAGCAGCTGCACTGGTGCCGCTGGCAATGAGCTTGGTGCTGGCACTACAACTGGTGGAGCAACTGTTGTTGCTGCGTCCGGTGCAGCGGCGAGTATATTGACACGTTTGCTGAGTCCACCGGCACGCTTGAAGGGATTACCAGCTGCTGTGCTGTCCAATGTGGGCGGCGGCAAGGCGGGCGCTGCTGCTGGCGTGGATGCCACAATTGCTGCAGCTGCTGGCGGTTGATTTTGAAAGGCTCGCGGCGGCACAATGGCATTGAGTTCGGGCTCTGGCACCGCTGGCAGCTGCTCTGTGGCAGGTGACAGCAGTGGCGGCATCTCGAGTGCTTTGCCAGCGTCGGTGTTGTTGTTAAGCAAGTTGCTGTTGTTGTTGCTGTTGCTGCTTTGGCCAAAAGCATGCCAATTACTTTGGGCCTGCACATTAAATGCATCCTCCACAACGCAGGCCATCGATGGCGCCTCATTATGGTTGCTGGTGTTGTTGCTATTGCTATTGTTGTTGGCATTGGCATTGTCATTCCAATCGCCCCAATCATCCCAGCCATCATTCTTGCCGCTGTTGTTGTTGTCAAACACATCCGATGCCAGCGGCTGCGGCTGCTGCTCCACTTGCTGCACCGGCTGCTGATAATATTGCTGCGTGGGCAGTTCGGGTGGTGATGCTGCATAGAGCAATGGTTGTTGCTGCTGCTGCTGCTGTGCTGGCTGCGGCTGTTGTTGTTGTTGTTGTGGCATGCTGTAGTAGTTGTTGTAGTCAGGCGCCTGTTGCTCCTCTGGCTGCCAATATTGATGGGTTGGCTGTGGCGCCTGCTGCGGGTACTGAAACATTTGGCTGGCATAAAGCTGTGCCGGCTGTTGCATGGCCAGAGGCGCCTGTTGCTGCAACTGTGGCAGCTGTTGGGTAGCGGGTAGAGAGTGATGTAAAGGTGCTTGCTGTTGCTGCTGCTGTTGGTGGATTTGCTGCTGTGGCGGTGGCTGCTGCTGCTGCTGAGGCGGTGGCAGCCAATTGGCGTTGTTGTGCAACATGTTGTCGCAGTCGGCAAACTGCACAATAAAGAAAAGAAAAACACAGTTAATTGTCAAATGTCGCCAAATATCGAGTTTGTATATCGATGACAACTTCCAGCACAAACAGTGTTGCCATACGGCTGCATTTAAATGTCGTCTGTTACTCAATTCGCAATAAATAACTGTTGTTGCCCACACAACAATACTACCTGCACACACACTTCTAATTGGCAATGCTGCTGTTGTTCATTTTGATTGTTTTGCAAGAATTGCAAATCGTTCGATTTTGATTTTGCATTCGCCTGCAAACGCTGAACGCGATGCTTTAGCCACGACATGTTTTGATCTTGGGCTTAGGTCAGTTTACGAATTAGTTTTGAGTTTTATGACAACAAAGGAATGAATGGCATGGCAAAACATAAATCGAATTAAAAAAAAACCCAAGTATACTTTGAATGTACTTGCCAATTTTGTTAAACACTCTTTTCCATTTACATTTTTATTGTTGTCTACACTTGTGTATAATCCAACGACAACAACAATAATAATAATCACGCTAAGCTAAAAGTTTACGTGGACGTTTGCTGTGCTTGTGCTCCCCTATACTCACTTACTGCCACACAATCTTTTTCGTCGTTTTTGTTACCACCGTTTCGCTCTGAATGTTGTTGTTGTGTTATTGTGCTGCTTGACAGAATATTTAATATAGTTCTGCACCCCTCTGCGGCCTTTTTGCACATGAGCAACGAATATTATTTACACTCGAATCTTTCGACAATTTCAATAATTCACAAATTAAGTACTTGTTTATGATGAATATTTTTCGACATTGGACGTAAAGTCAAAAGTGAAAACAGCCAAATTGGAGCAGTAGTGGTTGTATGTACGACAACCAGTGGGGAAAGAGCGAGAGAGCAACATTAGGTGAGAAGTAGTCGCAGGCGAGCTGCAAATACAAATAGTACGCACGCACACAATCACATACGGTTGTAACCGCTATAATTGCTGCAAGTGCCTAGGAGGGGGTTGCCAGCACTTGCAAACATTTATTTTCGCATAATTAGGATGAAATCAGCTGATTAGTCGAAGGCAGTCCTCCATCAATTTGTAAGAAACAACAGCAGAAAGAGCCGCAGTTTTACACATTAATTTTCACATCCACCATGTCACTGAGCTCCTCTCTCTCACACACATCAACACAAAACACAAGGTGCCTCTCCTCCTGTGCCTTTCTTTTTCTTTAGATTTGGCCTAATTATTAATTTATGTTTGCGACCAAGACTTACACAAAACTGTTGTTTAATTACGCGTACTTGCAAAATATTAATAAACCATTTACTTGTTTAATAATTTTAATGCAATTGGACTTATTACTTTAATTAAATGGAAATTTTCGAGTGCAAATAAATGCCAACTCGACTTTTTGCAAGAGTGTGACCACAAGTTTACTTTCTGAACGTCATAAAATATATCACTTCCAGAACAGCTCCAAACAAGACGGTCACACTGCTAACTTAACAGTGCTGTTAGCTTTTGACAACAGCAGCTTAAAATAGTTAATAGCTATTTATTGTTAAATTGTGCAAGCCCCCCTTAAATTCTACTCAATTATTAACAGTGGTATTATTTATTCATAAAGTTTGGCTCCCTATCTGAATATTAATATTATATTAATTGACATTAAATTGTTTTTTGGTATATTTCGTAAATGCGGCAGTTTACTATACATTTATTGTCTAGAAAGCTATGGTCACACTAAAACGTGCTTTCGGCTTTGAAAACAATTCAATAAAGTAAGAGAACGATTCGTTGTTATTAATTAATACAATGGGTAAAAAAGACAAGAATAAGAAAAAGGGCAAGGGTGCCGAGAAAACAGCAATGAAAACCGACAAGAAACTGGCAGCAAAACAGAAGAAGATGCTGGAAAAACTTGGTGAAGTAAGACCCGGTTTTTCCTTTTAGCACAATATGTAAACAACCAATTTTCCACCTGCAGGCGGATATTGCTGATATCGTAAAAACATTGGAAGCTGAAGAAGGCCGCATTAAAGCCATAACCGAGGAAGTTTGCCCGCCGCCAACACCGCGTGCCAATTTCTCACTCGTAGCGCATCCCGAGAAGGAGGAGCTCATCATGTTTGGCGGAGAGCTATACAATGGTGCCAAAGTCAGCGTGTTCAACGATATGTTTATCTATAATATACCTCGCAATGAGTGGAAACAGTTAAAGTCACCGTCAGGACCAACGCCACGCAGTGGTCATCAAATGGTCGCCGTTGCCACCGATGGCGGCCAATTGTGGGTAAATTTGCTGGCTTTTGTTTAAATATCATTATTAAAATGAACACAATTTGCAGTTGTTTGGCGGCGAGCATGCAAGTCCCTCTCAGCTGCAGTTTTATCACTATAAAGATCTTTGGACAATGAGCTTGAAGACGCGCCAATGGACCAAAGTAACTGCACCCAATGGGCCAAGTGCAAGAAGTGGACATCGTATGGTTGCATCTAAAAAGCGTCTATTTATCTTTGGTGGCTTCCATGATAATAATCAGTCCTATCACTACTACAATGATGTGCATGCCTTTTCTCTCGAGTCCTATCAATGGCTCAAGATTGAAATCACAGGCACGGTTGCACCTGCTGTCCGTTCCGGCTGTTGTATTGCCGCTGCACCCGATGGCAAGATCTTCGTTTGGGGTGGCTACTCGAGAACCTCGATGAAGAAGGATCTAGACCGTGGCATAACGCATACGGATATGTTCTCGCTTGATATGGACAGTAAGACAGACGTTTGATATCGACTTCTTAGATCACATTTGCATTGTTTACTTTGTAGAATCCGGCGGTGACAAGTACAAATGGAGCACTGTGAAGGCTGGCGGCTATCGTCCCAAGCCCAGAAACAGTGTGGGATGCACAGTGGCACCCAATGGCAAAGCCTATTGCTTTGGCGGCGTCATGGATGTCAACGAGGATGATGAGAACGTCCAGGGTCAGTTTGGAGACGAACTGTTGGCCTTTGATTTAGCATCACAGTCGTGGCGCCTGCTCGAGGTGGTCGCCAAGTCAAAGACTAGCTCCAAGAAAGAATCAAACGATGTCGATATGGAGGACAATGCCGCCGAACCAGTTGAAACCAAATCCGTGACCACCACTTCAGATGGCATTTTTACAGTGACTGTTGGCGGACCTGGCGCCAGTCAAACCTCCACACCTTTCGTCTCCACAATACCAAGTCTGTTTCCCAATGCACGTCGTACAGATGCTCCGGCGCCACGCATGAATCCTGGACTATGTGTTTGTAAGGGCAATTTGTATGTATTTGGCGGTCTCTACGAGGAGGATGAGAAGCAGCATACTCTAAATGACTTCTACTCCTTGGATCTGCACAAAATTGAGCAATGGAAGGTGATTATTGGGAGCAGTCAGAAAGGCCACGATTGGATCGATGACAGCGAGAGCAGTAGCTCCGATGAGGAGTGTTCCAGCAACGACGATGATGATGATGATGATAGTTCGGGTATGGACACCGATTGATTCAGTGTTCAACTTATTAAATGTACAACTATAGCTGTTCTATTTAATAAATGCAAAATTGTTTGTACAAATTTTCATGAATTTGAATATTTCCTTGGGCGACATTCTGAACTTTTCAATCGCCACAAAATCTATCGATAAAAATGCTGCGAGCATGTAAGCAGCCGGTGTAATTTGCTGTAACAACAAAATAATAAGTGAAATATGTTACATTTCGAAAATGTCAAGAAACACCAAAGAATTATCATTATTTCGAAGCTAGTTAAAAATTGTTCTGCATGTGGCGCGTGCGATAAAAACACCTGTGTGCTGGTCACACACAATTGATATAGTTTGTTGTGTGGTTTGTTGGCCTATCGGCACGTGCTCATCCCTAGAAGCGGGAGTGGGTGTGTGTGTGTGTGTGAGCGCAAGTCCGCGCGTGTATGCATGCGTGTGTGCGTAAGTTAGTGTGTGTTATTTATTATTGTTAAGGTTAACCGACAACTAGTTTAATGCTTTAGCGCTTGCGTATCTTGGTTATTTTGTAAGTTAAGTGTGCGACAAATAACGGAAGCCAGAGATGCTGCGCCTACTCCTATCCAACTGCAACCGCAGTGACATGCTCAGGTAATGCCACCCCCCAACCTTCTCGTCATGACACATGGCCTCGACAAATCGCAGGTTTCGCGTCTAGCGTCGAGCGAGCAGCGTCTACAATGATAAAGGTTGCCCCCGTTGATTTGTGCTGCGATTATGTCATCAAACGCTTTTCACCGTGTTTTTCTTTGCTCTTTAGCCGCCGCCTGCTACAACAGCTGCCCCCCTCACAACTCAACCAGCGCCTGCAAAATGCCAGCCGTCTGTTGCGACAGCACCACAACATGCTGCGGTCCAAGGCAAGCACAAACACAAGCACGAGCACGAGTCGAGCATTGCAGACGACACGAGCACTGCTGCTGGGAGGCGGCACACTCACTGCTGGCGTTGCCATGCGCACATGGTGGGCAGGACGAGGAACGACGGTGTACTGCGAAGGCAATCGACTGGCGGGCGTCATACAGCACACACTGGACCAGGACAAGGACCAGAATTTTGACTGGCGTCGCTTCTGGTCATACCTGGAGCCACACACCTGGGAGCTTATAGGCGCCATCTTTGTGAGTAGCAATTGTTTAAACATATACATATAATGAGCACATTAACAAATCAAATGTTTGCAGGCAGCTTTAATTGTGGCTTTTATTAACATACGCATACCCAATCTGCTGGGTGATTTGGTAAACACGCTGGCAAGGTATGGCAACACCTATGTCATGGATCCCATACACAATTCCTTTGTCAAGGATGTGAGCAAACCTGCCAGCAATTTACTCAGTCTGTATATGCTGCAATCGGGCTTCACCTTCTTGTACATATATCTGTTGAGTCGCATTGGTGAGCAGATGGCGGCCAAGATGCGTCAGGATCTCTTCAAGCAGATCGTTCTACAGGATATCTCATTTTTCGATGAGCAACGCACTGGGGAACTGGTGAATCGCCTCACTGCCGATGTGCAGGACTTCAAGACATCGTTCAAGCAATTTGTCGCGCATGGACTACGCAGCGGTGCCCAATTGATCGGTGGCAGCATTTCCCTGTTCATGATATCGCCGCATATGGCAGCCATTGCATTGGCCGGCGTACCATGCGTGGTTATGTTTATGACGTACCTGGGACGCAAATTGCGCTCGCTGAGCAAAAGCTCGCAGGCTCAGGTGAGTTGGTGACCTTATCCCGTACTGCATCATTATCATATATATATTGACGTTTCTGATATTAGTCGGAGCGCGCCACGGGCGTTTGCGAGGAGGCGCTGTCCAACATACGCACCGTACGTTCCAGCGCCTGTGAATACCGTGAGATGCAGCTGTTCGAGCAGGAGACAAATGAGGCGGCCAAGCTGGCACAGGATCTGGGCCATGGCATTGCCATCTTTCAGGGTTTAACCAACTTTTTCCTCAACACCCTTGTGCTATCCACGCTGTTCATGGGTGGTCATCTGATGTCCACGGAGAGTCTAACGCCAGGTGCGTTAATGGCATTTTTGGTTGCCTCGCAGGGTGTGCAACGTTCACTGGCACAGGGATCTGTGCTGCTAGGCACCATGATACGCGGCATGACCGCGGGCAGTCGCATCTTTGAGTTCCTGGCCATGCAGCCCAAGGTGGAGCTGTTGCGCGGCTACATCATACCACCAGAGCGACTCCACGGTGAGATACGCTTTGAGAACGTGTCATTTGCGTATCCCATGCGACCGGAACAGGTGAGTGCTCTCTGGTATATGGCCTTCAGCTTATGCTAATCCCCTACATCTCCACCAGGTGGTGCTCAAAGACTTTAGCTTGACACTGAGACCTGGACAAACAGTTGCTTTGGTCGGCGCCAGTGGATCGGGCAAGTCAACAATAGCCGCGCTTCTGGAACGCTTCTATGAGCCAACCGCCGGTAACATTAAGCTGGATGGCTACAAACTGTCAGACATTTCGCCTTATTGGCTGCGCGCCAATGTGCTGGGCTTCATTGAGCAGCAACCGGTGCTCTTTGGCACCAGCATCTTGGAGAATGTACGCTATGGCAAACCGGATGCCAGCCAGGATGATGTCTATGCCGCCTCTCGTCTGGCGCAATCCCATGACTTTGTTAGTGAACTGCCCGAGGGCTATGACACCAATGTCGGGGAGCGTGGCACACAATTAAGTGGTGGTCAACGACAACGCATTGCCATTGCTCGGGCGTTGGTTAAGAATCCGCGTGTGCTCATCTTGGATGAGGCGACGAGTGCGCTGGATGCCACCAGCGAAGCGGAGGTGCAAAAAGCACTTGACACTGCCGTACAGAATCGTACCACATTGGTGATTGCCCATCGGTTGTCCACCATACGCAACGCCGATCTGATTGTTGTCCTGGACCAAGGACGCGTCGTCGAGGTGAGCAGAAAAATATAATTACCAATTGTAAATACTCTGCTAATTGTTGCTACTTGCTTTGTAGACCGGTAAACATGATGAGCTTATGGCCAAGCGTGGCTTATATTTTGAGCTTGTGCGTCAGCAGGAGCGACGCGAGATTCAGGAACAGGTGGATGCAGTGGAGGAGTTGTCAACTGCCACATCGTCGACGACGACGACAACGGCGACGCCTTTGCCGCAAGGTTAGAAGTTAAGTAATGTGTCGAAAATACATATGGATTCCCTGTACATAATTTTTATTTATTTTTATTTTTTTGATTGCGCAGTAAGAACAAATTGTAATTTAACAAATTCGATTAGGCAAATGGAACCGAATTAGTTCATGTTAATAAATTAATTATGTTGACTTCTTAATTATATAGTTTTAAAATCCGCGCGCACTTGCGGTTTCATCTGGTATTTTGTTTCTACCAACAATAAATACCAATTCATCGCCATGCTAGTTCTTACAATTTGCCCCTTGGCATCAATGTGACCATTATGTGCCGGCCGTGTTTTGTTTTTAAATTACTTCAAATGAATTTATAAAAATGTTCTAGAGAGTCAATATATCTTGAGAAAAACAAGTAAGAAAAAGCTGTTCAAGAATTTGCTCCTGTTTAAATCATTTTTTTTCATTCGAAAAGTGTAGCCAAAAACTAGTAATTATGGAATTTGTAAGTGCGGTATATTTTTGGATTTAAAATAGCGCTCGGTCACACTGTTCACTAACGCTAGTCTCATTTTGGTTTTTTTTTTAAACAAATGCATTTGTTTTTTTATTTTCGACTTGCGTGCAGTAATTCAAGTGCCCAAATGTACGACCGGCTGTGGAAAATGGTGTGAGGACGAAAACGAGAAAATTCGCAATGTGCGTGAAACATCAACAGCATCAAAAAACGAGATAAATTATGTAAGTGAATGTGTGTGTGTTTAAGCGCGTCCGTGTACCTGTACCTGGCTGTTCGCGTGTGTGTGTGTGAGTGTGTCTTATGGTTTTGGCAGCAACAACTATTAATAAGAATGCAACAACAACAATAGCACAAAGCTTGCTATTTGTTAATGCTGATGTCGTTGCCGTTGCTATTGCCGTTGTTGTTCCCGTTCCCCCACACATTTTAATCAACATCAACTTTTGTTATGTGCTGTGTATATATTTGTTTGTATGAATGTTTGTGTTTGTGTGCATTCGTCATTTGATGTTTGATTGTGTGTGTTTGTGTTTTTTTTTTTAAATATATTTTGTAACTACTATGTGACATGAGCACGTATGAAACGACGCTGCGTCAGCTGGTTATATTAAACGGTGTTAGTTGTTAATACCATTGACGAGTCATTTGTTGTTGTGCAAGAATCAGTCACTCCAATTCTCAGGGTCAATGCTGCCAATAACAATAGACTCCGCTGCATTCCCACCCCCTCCTCCAAATTCCCGCAGTGGTGGGCACTACGGTTCGGATCGTTTCACCGAACTAGTTCCAATCACGCGATTTAATGCAAATTGTGAATGTATTTTTGAAATTTACAAAAGTATTTGATACATATGGGTAATGCCGGCTCTGACATCATACTTCAATTGAGCATTGACAATTAAGTTGTTTGACTTGTTTACATGCGTTTTGTTTAACGAAGTAGTTCATTTCGTAAAACCGGTTCATTCAACAAAGGCTTGCCAGATCGTCGTTACAAGTGAGCTCCCAGCATCTCATCTCTCTCTATTCCTCTCTTTCTGTCCAGCAAGCGGAACGCAATACGCACACACACAGACACACACATACACATGCAGCAACAAAAAGAATTGAAACAACAAAAGCGTGCGGCGAGCGTGCTGCCGACCTGCGCCAGCTGCCTCTGCCCGCTGGTAGCGCACAAACACAACGATGAACCCATAGTGATGGCACTGGGCCAGCAATGGCATTGCGATTGCTTTCGATGTTCCGTCTGCGATTCCCATCTTCACAATTGGTATTTTGAGCGCGAGAATTTGCTGTATTGCCGCGATGATTACTACGCCCGCTTTGGCGATGCCTGCCAACAGTGCATGTCGGTCATAACGGGACCTGTAATGGTTGCCGGCGAGCATAAATTCCACCCGGAATGCTTCTGTTGCGCCGCCTGCGGCTCCTTTATTGGCGAGGGCGAATCATATGCATTGGTTGAACGCTCCAAGCTCTACTGCGGCCAATGCTATGGCAAGAGTCTGCCCATCGATGCCAGGCCGCGCATCACAAAGGCCGGCAAGCCCATGCATTCCATACGCCTCGTCGAGATACCCAAGGATGCGACGCCCGGTCTGCGTGTGGATGGCGGCGCCCTCGACGACGGTTGTCCAACGGTGCGGATAACCGAGTAAGTTACCCCTCCTTACTGCGTTCTCTCTTTTAAACACCCACACACACAATAACAAGAATGGACTAATTGACTAATTGGTATTTTAATACTAAAATCAAAATTGTGGTATTTTAATTTTCACTAGAGCGCAATTTAAATTATTTTCAATTTGTTTAATGCAATGATTACTATTAACAAGGTATTATTAATTATTTAAATTCTAAAGTCAACAATTGTAGTATTTTAAAATAATCTCTTTTTTCTGAAATAATCGGAAAAAAGTAAACTATACACTAACTAAATTAAAATTGAATAATATTTAATATTTGCATTAAATTTATTTGAATGTTGTATAAGTTGTTAATAATTGTAATTAATTTATTTACCAAGTATGCAAAGCAGTTAAATACTCTAAAGGAAGCTGCTTAAAATGCTTGAATTATTTTAGTTGTTTAAGAAACAAACTTAACTCTGGTGCTGGTTTTATATTTCCACACTTTTCTTTCTCTCTCTCTCTCTCTCTCTCTCTCTCTCTCTCTCTCATTCTGTCTCTCTTACACACACTCACTCTCTCTGTCGCTATTTGGCTGTGTGTCGCTTTTGAAGTTTAATTTGTAAATTTTATGGTCGCATGGGCAAATACGCCTTCTCCTTGCTCACCTCGGTGGCGGATCGTTGTTGCGCTTCATATAGGTAAACCCAAAGAACCCCACTGCCCACAAACTAATCCCCATGAGACTAATGTCATGTACAATATAATAATATTAATAACAATATGCTGCCCTTGCAGGATCGATGTGAATCTGACAAATCTGCACATTGGCGATCGCATACTGGAGGTGAACGGCACACCGGTGAGCAATTCATCCGTGGAGCAGATCGACAAGCTGATACGCAGCAATGAGAAGATGCTACAGCTAACTGTGGAGCATGATCCCGTCCAGGTATGTCGCAGCTGCAGCCAGGCGGACATACAACGTGCCAGTTCGGCGTCCACGCTGATATTGCCGCTCAGCACCAGTGCATCCAGCGTGGAGGTGGGCGGACGTGGACGTGAGCGTCTCTACAAGGCGGCAGCCATTGGCATTGGCGAGTCGAGTGGCAAGGCGCGCAAGTTGCGTCAACAAACGTTGCAACTGCAACAGCAACAGGTGCAACAGCAGCAGCAGCAGCAGCAACAACAACAGCAGTCGCATCCACAACAGCTGAAGGAGAAGGAACGCTGCTCCAGTCTGTCCAAGCTACTGGATGAACAGCATACGGCACAACAGCACTCGGCGCATCCCCAGCTCTATGATTTGTCGCGCACCCAAAGCTGTCGCGTTGTCCAGAAGCCGCAACGTATTTTTCGTGCCACCGATTTGGTGATGGGCGAAAAACTTGGCGAGGGCTTCTTTGGCAAGGTGTACAAGGTGACGCATCGCCTAACGGGCGAACTGATGGTGCTCAAGGAGCTGCATCGTGCCGACGAGGAGGCCCAACGTAATTTCATCAAAGAAGTGGCCGTTTTGCGTCTACTCGACCATCGACATGTGCTCAAGTTCATTGGTGTGCTGTACAAGGACAAAAAGTTGCATATGGTCACCGAGTATGTGGCTGGCGGTTGCCTCAAGGAGCTCATCCATGATCCGGGCCAGACACTGAGCTGGCCCCAGCGCATTTGCCTGGCCCGGGATATTGCCTGCGGCATGAGCTATTTGCATTCCATGAATATCATTCATCGTGATCTCAATTCGATGAATTGTCTGGTGCGCGAAGATCGCTCGGTAATTGTCGCCGACTTTGGTCTCGCTCGCAGCGTTGATGCACCACGTCTTCCAGGCAACCAGACGGCCAGCACGGTCAGCGCATCGGCCAGTCCGGCTGCTCATTTCGATGCCATGGGCGCCATGTCGCCAAGCGGCACCTTGAGGCGCAGCAAGAGTCGGCAACGGCGACAACGCTACACTGTCGTTGGCAATCCCTATTGGATGGCGCCCGAGATGATGAAGGGTCTCAAGTACGACGAGAAGGTCGATGTCTTTTCGTTTGGCATTATGCTGTGCGAGGTAAGCAGGGAATCAAATTGTCTGACAGTTTAACACATACTCTGACCATCTTTCCAGATCATTGGCCGCGTCGAGGCGGATCCGGACTACATGCCCCGCAACTCGGACTTTAGTCTGAACCAGCAGGAATTTCGTGAAAAGTTCTGCGCCCACTGTCCCGAGGCGTTCGTCAAGGTGGCCTTTGTGTGCTGCGATCTGAATCCGGACATGCGACCCTGCTTTGAGACGCTGCACATATGGCTGGAGCAACTGCGCCAGCATCTGGATGCCCAACAGCAGCCGCCGGCACGACTCTTGCATGAGATTGAGAACTTTCAGGATAGCTACATTAGTTCGGAGGATGCCCTGTCGCCCACCTCGCAGCGCAGTCTGGACAACTTGGCGACAATGGCGACGACGACGCCGCAAGTGTTGGAACAGCAGCAACAACAACAGGAGCAGTCTGCTAGCGCCGTCGAGCTGGAGGAAAAGGAGAATGTGGAGCAGGAGGTGGTAATGCGGCGACCACAAGACATACCCAAGTCGCCGCATCTGGGCAAGGATTTCTCGCCCAGCGGCGAACGCTTGCGGGACAGCATGCGTGCCCGACGCCGTCAGCGTTTCCTTGGCGCACAGCAGCAGCTGCGCGGCCTGACGCCGGAGACAACGTCCACGGAGCGTGCCCTGAAGCAGGCACTAAAGAAGTGCCGGCCATTTGGCGAGAAGGGCTATCTGGTGGACTTGCGACCAGGTGGCGAGCTGCAGTTGCATGATGTGCGCGATTTGAACAACTATTCGGATGTGGACTCCAGTTGTGACACCAGCTTGAACTATCATGAGGTGAATGCCACGCCCACGCCCACATCGACGCCACCACCGCCGGAGACACCGCCGCCGCCGCCTTCGGAGCATCGTCTGGCCTTTGAGGATATGCGCACACGTCTGCATCAATGTCGCAGCAAATTTGAGCATCTGGAGGAGGCGAATCGTCGCAATTTCAGCCAATCCCAGCACTCGATGCGCAACTTCTTCAAGACGCCACCGGTGGCGCTCAAAATGTTTCAACGTCTCGAACATGAGGCGGCCACCCAGCGCATCAATCAAACGCCCATCTTTGGCCGACGCCAGCTGCCGACGCCCATGCCGCAGTTGCCGCAAGCCGAGTCCTTGGAGCATTTGGCAGCGCCAGCAGCCAAACAAACGCCGGCGCCCAAGCGCAGCAAAGCCATCGTTACCTGCATTGCCGAATTGCATCAGCCGGCACCTCCACCCACCGCACCACCCGCACCTACAGCTGCCGCGCCAGCCAGCAGTCCTCCAAACGCCGCCGCCGCCTCGGATTATCTGCCCAAGAAGCACAAGCTGACGCTGCCGCTGCAGTCCAGCTGCAGTTCGACGCGACAGCAGCCCAGCAGCCAGCGTTTGCAGTTGAACAGCAGTCGAAGCCACTGCATGACGAAGCCACTGAAAGCAACCAGCATGGGCAGCACTGGCAGCAGCAGCAGCAGCATCTCGCCCACACGTCCACGACCCGCCTCGCCCAGCAAGCATCTGGCCCAACGGCACACGGCGGCCACAGCGCAGCGCCAGCACAATAATGGTAAGCAGGGGAGGGGAGCGAAAAACGTCTGGCATCTGGTCACACTGCAAATGCAGACTCTCTAGTTCTAACAGTTCTTGACGGACAGACAGACAAGAACAATATGAACACACGTCACAAGTTGAGTTATCGATAAATGTTAATCGATTTGCATTGAAGAAGCTGGCATTTGACTGTGCACATTTGAATACAAACATATGTGCATATATAACAGTTTCGTTGGCTTTCATATAACAGTTTAATTTATCAAATGATAAGTAGCACTTGATTTCTGTATAACAGTTTTTTCTTACACTTCCTTTGCACTTATAAAATGAGTGTAAACTATTATACACTTTTTCGAATGGTATTTAACAAAGTGTATAATAGTGTGCAAGCATTTTATAGCTGCACTTTGAACTGTGCTACAAGTATTCTATTTATGCAAGCCAAAGCTCTTCTATTCAGCTTGAATTGCATTTAATGCCAAGTTACAAGCAATAAATATAAATATTAAATATTTATAGGCAGAGTATAACAGTTTCAACCAACTTCTGTTGCCTTTTCACAGTGTCCTCCTCGTACCAGCAACAGCAGCATCTGCCGCCGCAGGGCGGCAAGAGCAGCCGGCTCAGCATACTCAGTCCGGAGAAGGTGCATCGCTTGGGCGCCCGTCTCAGCGATCAGAAGCAGAAGCTGCGCGAGGAGGCGGCGACGGCGGCGATGAATACAAATAGCAATGGACATGGACATGGACATGGACGAGTTGGGGCGACGGCGGCGAGTGCCGGAGCTGGAGAGCGTAGAAGAAGAGCGCCGCCGCCGCCGCCAGTGCGAACGCATTTCAATACGCGTTGTTAACTATTATACGCGACTGCAATCGAATTCCACAACTGTTATACACACACTCACACACCGCATTCCAAAACATTCCGCGACAAAAAAAGCCAAAACGAAAAAGCAACAAAAAAAAGAACTCAACGAACAGAAACAAAAACAAAACGAAGCGAAAAGCGACGACAGTTTGACAATAACTGTTCGAAAGTAGAAGTAGAAGTACAGAGAGAGAGATAGGGAGTTAGAAGAAGAGACGCCCAGTGCTGTGGCCAGCGTGCGAAGAAGAAGAGAAAAATGATGTTACGAAACTTGCCCTAAACTAAAAACAAAATAATTAAACAGAAATCGAAGCTTTAATAACAAATTATAGAGCTGGTCATGGTGCAGCGTCCATATAACAGTAATGCTCAATTTTAAACACTGTTATACAGCTAATTACGAACACACTTTTTTTTTGTTTTAATCCCATTTTTTTTGTAATGGTAAATATATATAAATATTACTTGTAGTTGATAGTCGAGACACCAAGGTTAAGTGCCTGTAATATGAAGTTGCAATATTTACAAGAATTGTATAAAAACGATAGCATCTAAGTTTACAGGGTATACACACTGCATATAACAGTTGCCGAACAAATAAAACCAACACAACTCAACTAACACTTAAGCTAACAAAAGACACAACAAAAAGCGAATAGTTACGAAGGAGAGAAGAGTATATAGTTAAACCTTGTGCCATGCCCACCAATGCGAGCGAAAGAGACAGATGACTGTTTGCGTTAGGTTGGGGAATTCAATAAAGAAGAAGAAGACGACGACAAAACAAAAGAGGAAATAACAAGAACAACTAAAATATGACAATTATTTTTTTACATTATATTCCATGTTAGTGCTTAAATCTAATTTATTATACGAAAAGAAAGAACTTGTATAACAGTATAACACATACCCTCCTATTAACTATTAACAAGAATGTTGCGTAATATACTTAGTACTTATATATATATGTATGTTTGTATATCTCGATCGGTATTGAGAAACGAAAGTCTAACTTTAATGCGAATATAAAACTGTATAACTGATAACTTTAGTACTACGAAATGTGTAATACAGCTGGTAATTGCTCAATGCAAATTAGTACGTAAGCAGGTCAGTGCTAACTGTTATATATACACTAGCACACACACACTCACCACCACTCATGTTGAAACTGTTATACATACTTGCTTACACGCCCAACCCGCCCCTGTTCCGCCTCATACTAAACAACTGATTTACATGTAGAAAACGAAGAATGTATAACAACTAATATGACACTTGCTTAGCTTGGCTGTTATATTGACTGTTGGGCCAACAGCCGTATAACAGCTGTTTGTCATACTATTGTGAATGTGCGCGCCTCTCAATGTTTAAACTTTAAATACTAACTTTACACTTGCAGACATACATACACGTATATACACATTATAAATTTAGTAATATATACACATACATATATATTGCGTATATTTTTGTATGCAGTTGATAATTATTATTATTATTATTATTATGTTTAAAAATACATTTGATTCCATCAAAAGCCCATATACTATTTACTATAGTATATACATAATATATGCATTTTTTTTCTTTCTTTGATAAACCCCCAGTGAGTAATAATGCTCTTTTGTACAGTCCGGCGTTATCAGCGGCCACATCGACGTCAACATCGTTAATATATTGCCTGACTTGCCGCCCACTCCCGACAGCCTCCTCTTCTGCGAGCCCGCGCCCAAGGAAAATCAGGGCTCGAGTTGTTCGCCATTTCGCCGAGAATGTGTATCTGGTTTTTCCGCATTGTTGCATCCAGGAAGCTCTCAACAATTTGTGGTATACATACAAAATAAAGGGCAATACGACGACAGGTTGTATCCATCGTGGAATTTGTCCCAGACCATGGTCGGTCATATCGATCGATATATTTATATGTATAACAAGGGGTGTCTGTGTGTGCGTGCGACAGGCCAACAGCCCAGGACAATTGATATACATACATACCTAGCCAGCGCCACAAGGAGGCGTGCCAAGAGTACATGCGCAGTTTCAACATTTCCTGGAACGTACAAATGTGTATCTGTATGTATGTACATACATATATAGAGTGTATATAGGCAACTCCACATAGTACATAACCTGCAGTGGCTTATCTGCATAACAGCGCTCTGCTAAACTTAACAGAGCTGCTACGTTGCCAAGTTTCGGGCTGCCGTTTAACATCTGTTAGCACAGCTGACTCTGTCACTGGCTGTGCGCTCAATCAGCTGTGCGCACTAATCAGTTTTTTCCGCTTTGCATTTTCTTATGAAATAACTGTCTTGGGGAAATGCGTAACGCAAACAGAATGCATAACGTCATTGTTAATGATATTGAAGCCGGCAGCTGTGCGCTTGCAAAGAAAAGAAACTGCAATCAATTTCTGCCGCAGTCGCAGCCGCTGCGGCGCAAAAGTGACGTAGCAGTGACGCCGGCTGCAGCGGCGACGACGCGCCGTTACGTATTCAAGGTCTACATTTGTGTATCGATACACGAACCGTTTCGGTATGTATACGCCTGCTCATCCAACCATCCATACATACATACATATAGATTTACATATGTATGCACATAGTATACATACAAAATGCTTGTACTGGAGCAATGGTCGTTGTTCTCATTTCAACCCCCAACACGAAACGCGCCCCTTTTGCACGACGTACCCATGCCCGACGTCGTCGTCGTCGTCGTCACAGCGCCGTCAGCCTTGCCTTGCGTTTTGCTTTTGCTTATGACGTGCTCGCACGTACGCGACTCACAACTGTTGTGTGTGTATGTATCGCGTCATACATGCGCACACTCTTACATACCTATCCGTATGAATAAGTCTGTACATACATATGTATGTATGTAATTACCTACAGTGGCAACCCGTTGTAACAACCACTAGATGGATGCTCGTTTAACACAGACCGTCCGTCCAATTGGCATGTGCTCAGCGTAGAGCTTGCACTGTACGTTTTTCATGCACAAGTGTGCGTGCGTATATGTATGTGCCAAAAGCACACGCACACACAGGCAAGCAGCAAGAGCGTGCGCGCATGAACTGAAAAATGTGTACAACATGAAACGGCAATAAGCCCGGTTGCCAATTGGCTAGCGTGCAGCTGTAATGAGATAAGGCATATTTCAAATCAATTATAATAAATATAATTAGTCATATGTTTATAAACATATGCAAGTCTACAATTTTAAAATTAATGACAATTGTGTGGGTACAATGCATTAATCAAACATAAGGATCATTTACTAATAGTAAACACCTGATGTATACAAATTGAAAGAATTGTAGCTCGATATTCATATGTATGTTTGTACACATGTAATATTTATAGCCATTTGGAATATCAACATTTGTAATCTCAATAACATTAACATTAGTAATTTTATTATCAATGTCGAATTACATGACCTATGTGCATATTCACACACACATACAAACAGATGTATGGTTGTATTTACCACTGGGTCGCTGCCTATTTGACGTGCCTGTTTTTGTTTCTTTCTTTCTTTTCTTCTTGTTGTTTGCTTTTGCTTTACGCTGCTTTGCTTTGCGCACCGCTCATTTTCATCATTCTGTAGCCGAACGTTGCCGCGTCAAGTTACGCTTACGCTAAACATTCTTCGGTATCCGTTGCCCACACAATTTTAGCGTCGCTCGTGTACGTGTCTCTGTCGCTGTCGCTCCAACTGTGAGTGTGTGAGAGTGATTGTGTGCGTCTGTGCAGGCGACAAAGACGTACGAAAAACGTAACGCGTACGTTTATGTATATACAAACACAACGTTGCTGTATATCAGTGTGTGCGTATGTCGTGCGCCGCAGCGCAATAGAAATATAATAAGAAAAACAATAATTTTACAACTAAGCTTGTTGGTGTTTGTTTTCTTTTTTTTTTTTTTGGCAGTGTTGAAAGGAGATATAACAATAACAAGAATATTTAAAATTTTACTGTCGGCCATGTGTGTGTGCGTGTGCAATATCAGCACCAGCAGAAGCAGCGAAAATCAATAACAAAGCGCAAGGCGCTAACAGAGAAAAAAAATGTACAACAAGCCGCCGCAGCAGCAGCCGAGCAGCCAAAGAGCAATGATAAAAACGACAACAAACTGCCAACGCCGCCGGTACGTTTTTGAGCAGCAGCAGCAACAACAACAACATCAGCTACAGCAACAGCAGCAATTGGAGGCGCCATTATTAAACAATTGTATCGATATTTGTTATCGGCACTAATTAATCAAGCGATAAACAGCCACAAAGCGCGCAAAGAGTAGGCAGAACACAAATTTTGTTTAACTGTCCGTGTGTGCGTGTGTGTATGTAACGAGCCGTGCGTACGTGTGTGTCTCTTCTTTTGCGTGTGTGCACGTGTATGTGTGTATTGGCAAGCAGCGACGCGGACGCCAAAAAGTGGGTCGACTTGCGCGCGTAAATTTGGGTCGCAGCAGCCGCAGCACCAGCAATTGCTTGCAAGCCTGTAGTGCATTCCATTCGACTTCCAGTTGAACTACTACCCAAAAAAAAAAAAAGCAACGAAAGAGAAAGAAACCCTCCCTCCCCCCAACACCCAACTACCAACACAACACACACACACTTTTGTGCTGCCAATCAAAACGCGCAATGTCGCTGCAAACGAAACGCCAGCACTGCTACCTGTGCGACCTGCCCCGCATGCCCTGGGCCATGATCAATGACTTCTCGGAGGCAGTGTGCCGGGGCTGCGTCAACTACGAAGGCGCCGATCGCATCGAGGTGGTGCTGGATGCGGCACGCCAAATGAAGCGACTGCATCCAAGCAGCAAACGTGCCCACGAGAATGGCGAGGTCGTCGTGCTGCAACAGCAATCCGGTCTCCAGCAATTGACTGGCGGACACAGTGGCCAGCATCGTGGTGCGCCCAGCACCAGTGGACCGACATCAGGTGGCGGTGCAGGACCCGGACCGGGTCCGCTCTCCTTGTCACATCATCATGTTGCGGCGGTGGCCGCCTATCAAATGCCACGGATTGGACCACCACCGCCGCCGCCACAGCAACAGCAGAGCGGCGGTGGCGGTGGGGGCGGTCTCATGGATTTTCCCGTCAAATTGGAGGCATCGCCTGATGTGCGACCCGTACGCATTTCCCATATGACACCCCACCATATGCCGCCCACGGGCGGTCAACGACCCGGACCAGGTCCAGTTACACAGCAGCCACCCGGCGGCGGGGGAGGAGGCGGTGGCTCCACATTGCTGCCAGCTCTCTCCGTTAACCTAAAGCGTCCACCCTCCGATGATGTTGATGTCGATCAGCAGCAACAGTCACATGGTCCGCCGCATGTTGGCGTCGGCGTCGGCGTCAGCGTTGCCGAACTAACTGCTGGCAGCAGCAGCGGCGTCGGCGTCGGACCTTCCAGTGCCAAGCGCAGTGTACTGGACGATCCAAGCGGTGTTCGGCCGCCATTGACACGCGGCGAATCGCTGCCAGCGCCGGTCAGTTATGTGCCCGATCGGCAGCTCAATTTGCGCGACAAACAACAGCCGGTGCGGGCGCCCAGCTTCGATGCATCCACCTTCAAGGCGGGCGGTAAGTTTCCATTCCATTTCCAATTTGAACGATTTTCGATTTCGAAAAGCGAGAGAGAGAGAGAGAGAGAGAGAGCGCGAGCAATTCAATTAACGGCAGGGATCTGTGAACTAGTTCCAAGAATCAAAAAATCTGTTCCAAACACAAGTATGTAAATGTGCGTGTGTGTGTGTGTGTGGGAAGATAAGCAGCAACTGCAAACTGGCACAAATCCCAAGCAGAGTAAGCAAGCTTGATTGTTGCTTATCAGACACACACACACACACAACGCTAACGAGCCAAAGCGAGAGAGAGAGAGCGCGCGAGCGCGGGGCACAGGAAGAGATGGCAGATAGGAAGACATGAGTTGTGCTATTACCGTGCTTATCAGTCGAAGACAAAAAAAAAAAATAAATAAACTTGACTATTTGCCTGATAAGCGACGACGAGCAGAGCAACACAGCGATTAGATAATGGGACAGACGACTGTATTCTTATCAGCAGCAGCGACTCTCGAGGCTTATCGGGCACACAAACACACACGCACTCATACATATACAATAGTCCCAAGCGGCTGCACTGCATTTCTCTCGCTTGATGCAGCTTTTTGTATGGAAAGAGCGAGCACTTCCAGGCTCTAGGTCCCAGCATTTGTGTATGCGTGTGTGTGTGTGTGTGTGTGTGTGTGTGTGTGCGAGCTTGAGCTTACGCACTAGCAGACGCAGTCGTGCAAAAATTTCACCTGCAAATGACAGCAGCGTGTGATGAGAAGGGGGACAGGGGTAGGGGTAGCTAGAAAATGTAACTGACAACGTCTTCTGCAGATGCATTTGTTTTATAACATTGACGCAAAGCATTGAAACACGTACAAGCACACAAGGGAGGCAGGCATACACATACACATACACACCCACACTGTTGTTGTGTGTATGTATGTGGTTATAAGTCAACGCATTTTGCAAGACGACGACGCAACCCTCGTTGACACGGCGGCACCTTTTGGTTGCCAACCCTTGCCATAAAAAGGCATTTGCTAGTCATGCGCACAACTAAAAAGCTAAAATACATAACAAGCCGCACACACACACACGCATACGTACAAAAATACTTACAAACATGCAGATACGCAGGCACATGCACGCATACACATACATACATACCGTACGTACATGCAAGCGAAGCGGACGCTACACGTAACCCGAAAGGACTGCGCCCGCGACCCGCAAATGTAATAAAAACAGACGTGCAAAAATCGACGTCGCTTTCGACTCAACTTGACTCGGACTCGACTCTCAACGACTCTGATGCTGTTGTGTGTCTCTCTCTCTCTTTCTCACTCTCTCGGCCTATCTTCAAAGCTGATGTCTGCTGTTGTAACTGTGCCTCTCCCGTTCTCCATTCTCCACAAACACAGGCTGTAGGCTAACTTACGGCTTGTTGTTGTTCCCTGGGCTAAACGAGTTTGGGCTTTACTGTGTGTTCTGCTTTGTATGTTTTTCATATTATTCTTTTGCTCTTTTTATTGTTGTTGTTGTATTGTTGTGTGCGCGCGCAAAACGTCATTAAACTTGTTTTGGTTTTTATTTCTTCTTCTTTGCTGTTTTACGCTATGCGATAACAAGTTGCACACACTCACACTTGCAAGCACACATACATACATATGTAAGTATGTACATATATATAGATGTACACATACGCGCGCAAACGCAGAACAGCAAACAGTGTAGATAAATTTTAGTTAGTATACGGAACGAACTGCAACAGCAGCAGCGTCGTCGTCGTTAGTCGTTTATGCACATACACATGCACATATGCTATATGTGTACGTATGTATGTATGCATGTACTTCTATACATACAGCTTGAATACTCACCAAAAAGCAAAAGCAAAAAACAAAACCAACAAAGTAATGAGCATTTTTCGCGCATGCCGATGCCGTCATCTTGTGTGTACTGTGGGGCCAAGCTTATTTTCATTGATAATTGCAATTGCATACTACCTTCAATTGCTGATAATGACAATTTAATCATTCATTGATATAATGCGATAAAGTTATTATTGTGCATGTTCCCATTTTTTTTTTTTTTTTTATTGTTTTTTGTATTTGTGGCAGGCTTGCAAATTGATAATGTTTTTCAGTTACACTTTGAGTTGGCATCACGGTGCGTAAATTGTTTGATTGCCTCTTGTTGTGCTTTTTTACGTTTTACGCTGCCGCCCTGCGGCCGCTCAATGCTTATTACGTGTATTTACGTTACGTCTCCCCTTTGCGTGTGTGCATGTGTGTGTGTGTGTGTGTGTTTCATTACCAAAATCAAAAACATCGCGCGTGTGTGCTTGTTTGTGTATACTAAAAATATAACAATCGTTTTGGTATAGATACACAGCAACTCTGTGTACATACATATTTTGTATGTATGCATTAACAGAAGCAGTGCCGTCGTTTACAATCAAGCACATAGTGCATGCGTATGTACACCTACATTGTATGTATACATACATACATACTCACAAGACGTGCGAGTACGCTGCGACCGCCCCCCCCCACCCCTTTGTATAAACGCCTGGTTGTCTCGTCTTCATTGAGCGCTTTTCGTATCGTTTGCGCCATTTGTTGTTGTTATTCTTGTAGTGCAGTATATACGGAATAGAGTTCACCATTCTACTGCGCTGCGCGTTTGTAAGGAATTTTTCATCTCTCACTCTTTCCATCCTATTCGCACTGTGTTGCTGTCCTAGGTGATAATTAGGCACGCTCTCTTGTCAATCCCCATCAGCATGCAGTACCGTTAACACGTGAACAGCATGAACGGCATGCAGAGCGAGAGCGTATTAGTGTGTTTGTGTATGTCAGTGTGTGTGTGCATGAACCTAAGCGACGTCGCTGTCGCGCGCTTTGCTGATTAGATGCATCAGCGCACAGTGTGACCAACACATGTGCATACAGACATACAATGAACATATGAATGAAAGCGACAATGTTTTTTTGGTGCATAAATCAGATTTTGGTAATGTCTGCCAAGTACTTGGCTTGCATGATAAGCGGCTGGCTATAAAATGCGTATCATGAGGTTGCCATATCTTATCACTCGGTACATTTTTGTTATTCGTTATCAGTTATCAGCGACTGGGCGCGAGATAAGCAGGTAACTGCTCGATAAGAGCCAAGCGACAGTGGTTGTGAAACCGCCCTTTATAATACCTATTGTAGTGAATGTTGTTATCAATAAGTTTTGAGTTCGATAATACAGACTAGAATACATATAATAGCAATGATATATCGATTTCGAAACCAGTCTGCTTTGGGAAAAACCGGACAATGAACCTAAAATGTATATTTTGAATACGAGTTGAAAAAGAACTTTCTATTTGGCAGCGTTGCCCATTTTATTCCCATGCTGCTTTAACGCCTTGTGGCTGATAAGTTATGTATGCGTGCGTAATACGCTCGAGCTCTAAAAATGACTTGCGATAAGTGGTTTTCCTTTCATATTTCACAGCCCGATTCCCATTCGATCCGTTGTTGTTATCTCGGCCCATTTGAGGCGGCGACGTCATGTGTTTTAGATTCGCCGCATTCCCCCAGCATTGGTCCATAAACAAGCAGCGATATAGAGAGTATACTATATATATGTATGTGTATGTGTATGTGTATGTGTATTATTATTATTTTCCTTGATATAGTACATGCATGTAGTGTGTGTATGAACATATGTGGTCTCCACTTTCGTTTGCTATTTCTGCGCTTTTATACACACAGCTGTTTTGTATATCTTATCGTGAGGTGCCTCATTGAGGCTCTATATGCCACTATCTTATCGCCTTGGCCAACTATACAATATAACAGATAGCGCAAGGTAATTGTGTGTGGGTTTGTATATACGATTGCATCAGATCGAAGGCAGATCACACACGCCTTGTCTATAGTCTATATAAAACATAGTTTGTTTATTTTTGATTATGCGATGTGTTGTATTGGAATTGGGGTTTTTTTTTATTCCTTTCATCTCCGCTCGTTTCGTTTTGTTGTTCGATTTATGAAGTGGTTTTATCAACGGAAATCAATTGAGAGATCCCAAATTATGAGTGCCCACTTGAAATAATCGGACGGGGCCACATCACATAAAACAGCAGAGCTAAAATTCATAATTTCCAATTACGCACAATTGTTTCGTATCGTAAACAGTGGGTACTAAAAATCGTATACAAATAGTATATGTAATGGATCTTTTTGGGTGTGGTTTCTTTTCATTCATTTCAGAGAGACAGAGAGAGAGAGAGGGCAGACATTGTTTTTGTACAGTTTTTGTAATAGAATCGAGAATTGACAAAATGATTCATGTTTTTGTTTCGCTTTAATGTTTAAAGTGTGCAAAAAATATTCCAAAAGCAGACGGAAGAATTCTAAAAAGAAATCAAACCAAAAATAGATTTGGCCCAAGAGGCGGGCCGGGCCGGGCCCCATAACAAGCTACAGCCCAATGCTGCATTGGGATGGGGTGGGGTGGGGAGGTTTTATATTTATGAGATTTTTTTAATGTGAATGAAAACATATACAGTGTACAAAACGAAATGTGTAAAATGGCCATATTTTCTATTTATACTCGAAATTGTATTGAGTCACTTTCGGGCGAAAATTGAGAATGCGCAAACAATTGCAATGCAACCACTGTGCAAGTGATGTTTGCATATTTTGTTGCTGTCTCGCTCTCATTGCTGTTGCATCTTCTTCTTCTTCGGTTTTGTTATTGTTGTTGTTGACAATGGCGATGGCGATTCTGCTGTCATTATTATTATTATGATATTTTTGTTGCCTTTTGTTATTATTTTTACACATTGGCGTGCAAAATATAAACAAATGCTATAAATATCCACGTTTCGTTATTGGGGAGGCCACACACACAGCATTCAGCGCCAGCGACAACCAGAGCGGCGACAGCGACGTTGACGTTGACGTCGACGTCGACGCAGCAAATTGCGATGTCTGTGCGCGTTTTTTGACTTGCCAATTTAGCAACGTGCCGCGTGAGTAGCACAGCAGGAGGAACAAGCAGAGGGGAGGGCGGGCAGCAACAGTCTCAATAAATAAACATAACAGCACTCTCCGAGGCAGACGGTACATTTCGTATGCAGCCCACTGTGCAGCGCTGACAGCGTCGTCGACATTTGAGCAATGTGCGCGGCCCCGCTAGGCATACAAATTAAAGCCCAGCTCAGTTTAGTTCACCTTACCTCTCTGGCTCGGTTTTTTTCTTCACGTTTTATCTGTATATATACATATATATTTTTTTTTTGCTTTTTCAATATCATCATCATCATCAGCCGCATCAGCAGCAAACAGCAGCAGCAGCAAAAGTAAATTGTGGCTACGCGTGCGCGTGCGTTGAATAAGTTTGGGGACCTTTTAAAACTTAACAGCAAAGTTAACAGCGCACAAAGCAGAGACGCGAAAGATACATACATATACATATACATATGTATGTATGCCATGTACATAACTAAAAGTATGCATGCGCAATACATACATAGCATGATTGTGCGTGTGTGTGTGTGTGTGTGCTCTGCTCGTACATATGTTAATTGGCGTGACCGCCGCTCGGCAAGTCACGCGGCGACCGTGCCGGCTGCGTGACGAAAAAACCAAAGCAAATAGTCAAAACAAAACTTAAAATATGTTTGCGCATGTGTATTTGTGTATGTGTGTGTGTGCGTGCGCTCATGTTCGTGTCTGGTATACATACACGAGCGTCAAGTTAGCCGTAGTTGTCTCGTTGCATGCTTACAGAAAATGAAAAGGAAGAAATAAAAAGTAAAGAAGCAGAAAGAAAAAAAAACCGGCCTGCCAACTGCATTCTGCACGTTTTTTTTTTTTTTTTTTTTGCTACTTCTGTGTCGCCTCATCTCGCTCTGGCTTTCGTGCTTGCTGCATGCGTCGCTGCCTTGTGACGTATGCGCAGCAGCAACAAAACTTGTTTCGTCTCATTTCGGGTCGTTTGTGCTTTTGCTGCTAGCGCTGCCGTCGTTGGCGTCGCTGCTTCTGCTTTTGGCACTTTGCCAACTGACGTTGTCTTTTGACGTAGCTTGCAAAAAACCAGCTGGTTGAGGAGGTCTATTGTCGTTGTCGTTGTTGTTGCTGTTGCTGTTGTTGGCACAGTGGGGCGAGCAACCTGCACTCGGTGTGTTTTGTGTGTGACGTCACGTTGCTGTTGCTGGTGAATGAAAATGTTGTCGTTGCTTGGCATGGCTGTTGCCAAGAATACAACACTTGTATGTTTTTGTTGCGTGTGTGTGTGTGTGAATCTTGTTCGTGCCAAGTTCTAAAATTGCAAGCATTGCGCCAAGAACAACTAAAACAACAACAACAGCAACATACATAACTTGCTATAAAAATGATTTCATTTAGTTTTTGATTCATTCGCATAAACAAAATCGAAAGCAGCCCTCCATTCAAGTAAATACTGTACACATACATACATTACACCTATACACACACACATACGCTCTAGTATATTTATTTACATACATACAGTGCGCTTTCGATATGGTAAACTGTTAGCATAGCAAACTTTTGTTTTCTTTGGTAAACAATATCTAAAAATAGTTGTTTGTTTATTCCGCTCAGAATTATTGGTTATAGCATTTGCTGTCATGGCATCACAATTAGTTGTTGTTTTCATTTCATAAATTGCCGCAAGAGGTCAGCGGAACTAGTTCATTTGCATATGCGACTAGTTTTGAATTGAATCTGCAATTGGACTGCATTTTTCAGAGGGAATATTTAGTGGGGTGTATTTTTAGATCAGATAAGATGCAAGTGTCAAGTATATTTTGAATTTAGATAAAACTATCTGCTATTAGAGCAGGTACTGTAAGTCAATGTCCCTTCTCGCTGATGTGAAAGCTCTCTCTTGTTCCAACTACTTCTTTTAAATCAAGCACTTTTAGTCCCTTCTCGCTGCTGTAAAAGCTCGTGCTTGTCAAAGCTCTCTCGTTACAAGTCAAAGCTCTCTCTCTTTGTAGAATTTTTCTCTTTACAACTCTTTCAATGGCTTATGCTCTCAAGCACTAAACTAAATACAGTGTCCACTTCTTTTTACCTTGCAGAGCACTTGTCGCCGGCCAGTCGACGTAATGGTTCCAGCCCGCCCTCGGGTCCATTGCCCCCGCGCAGTGTTCACTCGCCCAACAGCTCGGGTAAGTAGCGGATCGAATCAGTATCTCCAGTGCGAAGTGTTAATTTGTGCCTTTTGCTTTACAGGATCATCCTCAGGTCGCCGCTCGTCGGGATCACGGCATGTGTCCAGCACAACCGTTACAAGCAGTGAGGTGGGCGGCTCGAATTCGGTGCAAGCGGCCGCAGTCGCTGCGGGCCTGGGCGGAGGCAGTGCAGCGGGTGGCGGCGGTTCATTGGGTGGACCGGGTGGCGCTAGCAATTCGCTGAGCAGCTGCAGCAGCGGCGGCGGCGGCAATGCTGCGGCCGGCAATGGCGGCAATAACACTGGACCCTCCTCGCTGCCCCCCAATCCAAATGCAGTCAGCGGCGACGTCGGCGTCTCGGGCGCTGGCAGCGCTGTCGGGCCAAGCGGCAGCAACGGCAGCGGCAGCGCTGTTAACACCGGACCGGGCAGCAGCGGCAGTCAGGGCGGTACGCCAGGCATGAGCAGCAGCAGCGGCGCCGGCAGCGCAGCCGGCATCAGCGGTGCGCCCGGCAGCAGTTCAGCGCCCAACTCGGCAGCGGCAGCCGCTGCAGCAGCCGCACAGAATGCGACGCTGAAGTGCACGCTGTGCCAGGAGCGGCTCGAGGATACGCATTTCGTGCAGTGCCCCTCCGTGAACATTCACAAGTTCTGCTTTCCCTGCAGTCGTGAGAGCATTAAGCGTCAAAACGTAAGCCATTTTTTTTACTGCTGCCTACTGTTCTCTTACTTACTCATGCCATGCTCTTCTCTCTCGTGTCACTTATAGGGCCTAGGCAATGAGGTGTATTGTCCCAGTGGTGAACGTTGCCCGCTGGCAAATTCCACCATACCGTGGGCATTCATGCAGGGCGAGATTACTACCATATTGGGCGAGGAGGTTAAGGTGAAGAAGGAGCGCGAGTCTTAATGTCCATTTTATTGTAAAAAGCTGCGCAGAGCTTTGGAGCACTTTTGAGCCAGCGCCAAACGTGGCTGCGGGGTGGTGGCTGTATAACTAAGAGAGCGAGCTTTGCACGACGACGACAACGATCACTTTGCGCTCTCTCTCTCTCTCTCTTTGGTTTGCCGCTCTCGCTGTCAACCTTTCACACTGCACACATACACAAACACACTCCCACTTTCATACTCTGTCTCACTCTGTGTCGCCGATTCTAGACAATTGCATGCGGTGTGACCAGAGCCAAATGCACTGTGGGAGGCGAAGACGAAAACTGACATTTTTTTTGTGACAGCCGCGACGCCGGCGTCGCAGCCAGCAGCAGCAGCGGGCGCAATGTCCATGACGACCAACAACAGCAACAACAACCAACATTTGTAGTCATAAGCAACAACAAATTTGTAACTTTTAAAGAGAAAAAACAAACAAAGAAAAGAAAAAAAAACGTAAGAGAAGACAAAACACCATAAGCGTGCAGCAAGCGAAAAGAGAATGGAAAATTATGAACGAAAGCAAATTGTAGCATACTTATCAGCGTCGAAAGTGAAGAAGAAGAAAGCGAAAAGAAGGAAAAAAATCAAAGTTTGGTTTTTATTTTGGTGAACGATCAGCAATGTGAAAGGAAGAAACTGTAAACGTAAAGAGTAAACATAATAAAATGAATTATTTGTAATACAAACAGAAACTATAAGCAAGAAGAAGAGGAAGAAGAAGAAGACGAAGTTACACTTAACACATATACATATATGGACTATATATATATTTTGAAATATATATGTATATGTATATATATATATATAAAAATATGAAAATATGATTTTTTTTTACCACTATTCGTATAAGATGATTTTTGTTGTTAAACGCATGATGATTTAAAAATGTACCAATGTAAGCTTATTTAGTTTGTACTAACTAATGAATTAATTTATTTGTATGCAGTCTTTATATACTATATTTTATTCGATACACACGTACACACACAACTACAAATGCACACATGTGCATGTATGTATAACATATACAATATTTTTTTTTTCCTAACTTTACTTAATTTAAAACCCAGTTTTTATGCTAAACATTTGTACATATGCATACCACAAAATGGGGTTATAAATATATCTATATATATACATATATACATATATATATATATATATAGTATATATGTTGTATACATAAATATGTGTGTATATTCTAAATAAATAGTAATTATTTATTTGATGTTGACACAAGAAGAAGAAGCAGCAGCAAAAGTAACCAAAATATTTGGCTAATACGTAACATTTTTAAAACGATTTTTAACTAAGCAGTCGCAGCAGTAGCAAAATGAAAGCACAGGGGAAAATTGGAGCGTAGTTTTATATATTTTGTTGTCGGTAGTTTTTAAAACTAATACGCAAAAAAAAAAAAAAAACAAAAGCAAAAAGAAAACAAAAGAAATAACGTCATGAAAATATGCAATAATGACAAAAATTGAAAATTGGCAACGGCGCAAACAATTTTTTGTATTGTATCGAGATATAACGTAACCTTGTCTTTTGTGCTTGTGCAGCGAATTTTGCCAGCAAATTTTGCAAAACAACTTTAAAACAAATTGAAAACAAAAAACCGATAAACGATAAAAAGCAAAATCTGGACCAACACAGTATGAGAATAATTTGAAGCATACCAAAAACAAAGAAGAAAAACAAAATAAAACGATAATTATACAGATCTACAGTTGCCACATAGCTGCACCAACATACATAGATCAATCAATCAATCAATCAGTACATAGAAACAATAGGAGAACAGCCAGCTATCGTTAGGCACAATTATCGATAGCCCATGCGATAGTTTTGTGCGCTACAGGCAACTGTACTTTTTGCAGTAGATTACAACAACGGTTTTTACTAGATTAACAATTACGAATTATAACATCAAATACAAGAATATCAAATCAAAAATGAAATTAGTCAAGTCAAGTCGATATATGATATACATTATGAATATATGCAATTTATATGTACTAGCTCTAAACAATTGTATAGCAGGCGCAAACAACTCTTCCTCTCTCTCTGTCTCTCTCTCTCTCTCTTTCAGTCTGTCTGTCTCTGTCTCTCCCCTCTGGCATGTCCGTTTTTCCGCTTTTCGTTTCATAACAACTTTTTGTGATAAAAGCAGAGACCCATTGCGCTCTCTTACTCCCACTCTCTCTGGCTATCTCCCTCTCTCGCTCGCTCTGCCTTAGCGCATGCTGTGCAACTGCGGCCCAGGTGGCAACGCTGTGGGCGGGGATATCCCAATTGAGAAATTAGCGCACATTTTTCTATATTTTTGTAGAGGAGGGGGAGGGACAGGGGGAATCGACTACGATTTATGACGATGAATTTAAGATCTCATAGTGTCGAAATTTGTAATTGCAAAACTGCGCAATAGGCCAATACCAACGTTTAAGTAAACTAAGTAAAACTAAAAGCAAAAACAAAGAAGAAAAGCAAAAAAAAGAAAAAGAAATCGAAATCGAAACTAAATGAAATTTCCTTTGTAAACGTTGGTGTATGTATGTGTATGCGTATGTGTGTGTGAGTATGCGTGTAGTGCTACAGTTTATCACAAAAGTTATCTAACACGAAAAAGGGAAAAGAAAGTAGAGGAAAATGGAGAAGCCGATAACCGATAACCGATATAAAGGCATTGCATTTGTGTGCATTTTATGTGTGTTCGATGTCAACTAAATGTTTAAACTATAATGCGAAAAAAATAAGCAAATTAAATGCAATTCAATGTATTTGTATTTTGGAGCATGCTAATCGATATCGATAACGCAATCGTTATCGCAATAGCAATCGCAATCGAAGGCGTATATACCAAGTATATCTAAAGTTTACATACTTCTATGTATATCACACCATAACAAACTAAGGTAAATGGGGGGATGATCACGATAATGATAACGATACCGATAATGATAACGATAACGATAATGAGGACGATGAATATGGAAACTGCCAACTGGCAAAAACCAATTAAAAATACTATAACAAAATGAAACTTAAATACAAATGCAGCTGATGTTTTAATGGTGGGATAGAGGGCTTTATTTTGTTCTTATCTGTATTTGTTTTATGCGATTAATTTCTGGTTGCTTTTTTTATCTACAGCTTCTTTTTGCAGCTAAGATTTAAGCCCTGTTAAGAGCCAGTTTGATTCTGGCGCCATCTATTGCACAATAGAGAAATTGAACGTTTCAGCGCTGCCACTGGCTTACAACAGATGGCGCTAGCCGCATTGCCTCTTTGAATATCCAGAAAATGTCCCCTATATTTCACAAACATACATAATATATCGATACTATCGATAAGGCGGCCTGTTGGAAAAACTACAAAAGCTTGCAGGAAGTAAGCAATTAGCAAAATGCCATGGCAATGGCGGCGTGTTAAAAAGCCGCTTTTGATAAATATTTGGTAGCAGAGAACTATTGCTAGTTGCCCGGTTTTCGCTAGTTAGCTCAATGTTTACATTTTAAAAGAGAGTTGCAAAACGTTGAGAGAGAGTGCGAGAGCGCGTAAGCATAAAGGAATGCGGCTCTCAATGGCCGCTGTCATCGTCGCAGTCGCTGCTTTGAGTTGAACGTCGCTCGCTACGGTGGCTGCTTTATTTGTGCGTGCGCGTTGCCAATAAACGGGCAGAGGCTTCTGCTCCTGGCCAAAGTGGCGCAGCGAATTTGTTGTTTGTGATAAAAAAAATAAAATAAATGTAAATTTTAGGCGTAACCAAGCGCTTCCGTTTCCGTTACCTTCGCTCTGACTGTGCGTTTGTGTGTGTGTGTGAGTGTGTGTGAAATATTTGCAAGCCCAAAAGCAGGCAATGACATTTTGGTGACTTAACTGATATCGTATTTTCCTCAATTGCGAATTGTAGTTGTATTTGACGCTGGCGCTGCTGTGCCCATCGCACTCTCACTCACAGTACGGCGGCAGGAATTCCCTTGCAGCGTCAAGCGCAAATTGTTTGTGTTATACA
The DNA here is from genome assembly GCA_018150935.1 of Drosophila pruinosa. Taxonomy (NCBI): domain Eukaryota; kingdom Metazoa; phylum Arthropoda; class Insecta; order Diptera; family Drosophilidae; genus Drosophila; species Drosophila pruinosa. The sequence continues at coordinate 16,533,235 of JAECWR010000194.1, read as the reverse complement.
CAGGACGTGGCAGCATACCACGACGGTGACGAGCCGCTAGCTTGCGCCCACGCAGAGGCGAATGCGAGAGCAGAGAGATAGCACGAGCAGGCGAACACGAGAGAGCACAGTTCTTATGCAGAGGCACAGTGGTGCGAATTTACCAACATGATGACTAATCCGTTACCCAATCCAGCTGGACACACTATTTGAATAAGAGTGAGAGAGGCCAAAAGGAACACAACAAAACGTGCAATACAAAAAAGCACCGTTGATCGGCACGCCATCCTAAGAGAGCTTTCGCAAAATAAAGCTTTCCATATCGCCTGACGATCTGTTATGAAAAGCTCATTGGCATAATGAGCGTTCACTGTTGCCTATTTAGTAGCGTGTGTTAAGCAAACGAGAATAGTCAAATTCGCGCTTATTAACTTTGCTGTCTCATAATAGTCCCTTGCACTTGCTTTACAACGGAGTTGAGCGCCATCTTTACCCACTGTAAGAAACGAAGCAGCAGAAAAAAACAAAAAAAACAACTTGACAACGCCAACAAATGCGTCGCTTTGGTTGCAATCGTGCCGTTAAACTCTCCTGCTTTACTTTCCGTGTGCCAGTGCCTGTGCCTGTATGTGTGTGTATGTGTTTTTTTTGCGCTCTTCTCTCATTACTAACGCAAAATTAGACAAAACGTGAAATGTGTGTCGTTCGGTGTCGTCGTTGCCGTTCCCGTTGCCATTGACGCTGTCGTCGCAGTTT
>JAECWR010000194.1:15207500-15235000 GCA_018150935.1 Drosophila pruinosa | reverse complement strand
GGGAAGGCAGAAACAGCGAGCGGACGTTGAAAAACTTTGTGCCGAAGTGAAAATGATAAACATCTTTGTGAAATTCTGTGATTTTCCTTTTATGCTACAGCTCAAGCAGCTGACACAGTTCCACAACAACAACAACAACAACAACTACAGTAGCAGTAGCAGCGGGAAGAGGGGAAGAGGGGAAGAGGGGCAACCACTAACCATAGCTCTGGCAAAGATTTCATGCTCAAGCAAAAAACTCTTTGGCCACAACTGCTCGACTATTTCTGCGGCTTGTACGGTTCGTTCCTGGACACTAGATATTGGTACGGGTTTTGTGTTGGGGTTTGGGTTTGGGTTCGGGTTCGGTTCTGGTTCGACTGGTGCGGGTTCGGGTTCGATTTGGGTCCCTTGGACTCCATCAATGCTTGGTGTGAAATGTAACAGCCACTTATTGTGATTGTGGTGTTGGGCAGTAGAAGTGGTGGAGCAAGATTGACTAAGGCAAAGGCAGACGTATCAGATAGCATGCAACCACGCCCCCTGCCCCACCAGCTACCATATCTTGCATCTCCCTCTTGCCACAGTTTTATAACAATTTTTTGTTTCCTCCTCCTTTTTTTCATTTCTTTTGACGATGTCGTTGATGGTTTTTGTTGCCTTGTCTTGTAATTCCTGATGTCCCTTATTTCGATTGCAACATCATTTACACACACACACACACACATACATAGTGCGCCGTATTTATCAATCAAATTGAAATCTATTTGTTGTTGCTTTGTTATCTCAGACGTGTTTTTTTTGGACCCTATATCAAGACTAGCAACTACGCTACTTTTACAACTTCTGCATGCTCTACCCAACCCTCTCTCTCATTCTGCACTTAGTGCCTGCCTTTTGCACTGCATGCGGTAGCACATAATTGAAAAAAGCTGCACTTGAAGGTGTTGCAAGTAGTTTATCAAGTCAACGACAAGTGTTAACTCTTTTTTAAATTGCACAATTAAAATTTCCATCACAGTTTTAGAGCAAGACTCTTTTAAAATTACTTTACAATTTTGGTATTAAAAGTGTACAAAAATTGTATAATTAATTGCATAGTGTTTATCTAATTATTTTATTTATTTAAGCTGCAAATAATATTTATAAATGTTACAACAGTTCCATAGCTAGCATATTTCCTCGTCTCCAACTCCTCGTCATAATTGTGTATGCTCGCAGAGTTTTGGGCGCTGTTGGAGACACGGAAATAAAATTGCCCTTTTTCTTGGCATTTCCCAACAACAACAACAACAACAACAACAACGACATATTGTGTAGCTGGCTTTCAACTTGCCTTGCCTTTTTCATTTTTTTCTTTTTTTATTTGCTGCTCTCTTGGTGGAAAAAGTATTTTCATAATTTAATTAATTTGCTCAATTGGAAAAATAAATATAATTATACGAAGCGTTGCAGCGTTTGGCGTAAATTACGTATACGCCCTGAAGGGCGCACAGAACAGTGAGTGAAAATGAGCGTAAAAGTTGCTTATTATGAGTGTGGAAAAATATGTTAAAAAGAAATTAAAAGCTCTGAACTACACATGCTGCCTGCTTAAGGAAGTCGTTGGGGAATCAGAGCAAATTTTGGATAAACCTTTGTTCTGTATTGTGTATGTATGTAAATATTTGTTTAGCAATTGACATTTAAAATTAAAAAGTGTCATGCGAAATAAACCGAAAAGTAATTTTAAAGGCTGCTAAAATCGTCGGACGGACAGTAAAATCAACTCAAATGAAGCCTAGCAATTTGCTGGCACTCGAAATGCTTGCCGAAGTGTCTGGTTGATCGTTTGGTGAGGACACATGGCCAGGACATTCAGGGTTAATGTGACAAACGCATTGGTGGGCAGTTGCAGGCAATGCCAGTGGCATAGCCGCAATGGCTTTTGCCATTATTTAAACGAAGCGAAAGAGTGGGAAAGTGGGCGGGGGAGGGGGAGAGGGAGAGGGAGTGAGTGTGGGAGTGGAACAGACAGATAGACAGACAGGGACATTCAGGACGTTGGCGCATATCCTGCAGCACAATTGAATTAGGTTAGTCATGCTTTAATGCACATCAACATACGTGCAACCAGGCAGCACATGCATGTGTATGTGTGTGTGGGTGTGTTGGTGTACAAGTATTGGGGTTCTCTCATAAATCTTATTGTCAGTGTTTAACTTTCTTGTTGGTTTTACTTAACTTGAATCAGCAGCAGCAGCAAAGGCAAAGGCAAAGGCAGAGGCCAAAGCAAAAGCAAAAGTCATTTGTCATTTCTGTTGGCATCACACACACTACCCAACACACACACACACACACACACACACACACACACACACACACAGACTCACAGTGAACTTAACACACAGTCGCATGCATATGCATTTGTATATTGTATCTAATATGCTTGCCACAAATAGAACACACCAGCTACAGCATTAGACTTGCAACATGACTTGGCGAAAAACTATCGTTGGACAAAACTGAATACAATAATGAAGTTTAGTTTGATTATATTTTATCGCAAGTGGTAGAAAATCAATAAATTAAATGGCAAATTTATTGAGAGTAACAATTAATACTATCGCAAATGTTTAACACAAGAAGTAGCATTTATTTAAAGTGATCAATGTATAAAACTAAAGAATACAAGACAAAGATAATAATACACAATATTATGTAATTTATAAAAATTAAAAACAAAATATACAATTATTTAGTTGGCAACAAAAAACTCGTCTGGTCTTAAGTAATATTTAATTGTTTCTTTTGCAGCAAATTCGTGAAATGCTTTCTGTCTCAAAGTAAGCAATTAAAGAAGTTTGTACTTTATTTTTATAGAATTAACTAGCAAAGTTATCCATTTCTTTTTTGAATACAAAACAAAGTTTCAATAATTTTTTTAAATATTTTTATGATAAATATTTATATATATATATATATATATATATGGCTTTCACATCAACTACATTTTTTGTGCTTTTATTATGACTAATATTATCACTGCAATATTTTCTGGCTTTCACATCAACTCCATTTGTTGTGCTTTTATTGTTATTAATTTAATAACTTCAATACTCGTAGTGTATTTCTAATTCGTTTTTGTTACATTTGTGGTTAGGTTTATTGTTCTTTTGGATATGGTTGTTGTTGTTTGTGGCCTGTTTGCTCGACATGCAGTCAACTGCAATAAACATTAAGTTAAAAGGATATTTGCCAGTTATTCTTTGGCATTTGCAAATCCATAATTCCAGTGTGCTGAAAAATGCAAAAGCCTTGTGAACTTTATGCAACTCTTACCACTTTATGTCTCATTTGTCTCTCTCTCTCTCTCTCTCTCTCTCAACATTTGAGAGCTACTTGAGTTAATTAGCAGCAAATTACTTAGCTCTCTTATCATATTAGTTTAATCATCATCAACATTTCATTCGGCATGTGTTGTCTTGCGGTTGCTTACTGTGGTTGCCCCTTGCTACTCTATTCCCCCCTCTTCACAACTTATCATATTCGTATTATGTTTATTAATGATTTCTTAAATGCATCTCCTGCCCCTTGCCACTGCAACTTATGTTGCAAGCACCTTGTAACATTTTCCAGCAAGTTGAACGTGGTTTCAATTGCAAATTATGCTCAGATTGAGAGCTGTATCATATTAAATGAAAAGTATATTGAAATCAGCTACAAATCAAGTTGAGGTAGAGTAGGAAATACACATCACATATTTAAATATATTTAAAGTGTTAAAATGTTCTTTACCCTATCATTAAATTCCCAAACTATTGCTAATAAATTAAAGCATTAGTTTTCTATTTTTATATGCACATACATATATAATGTTTGTGGCATATATCAGCTATGCAATCAATTGCCTAAATTCACAATGAATTTCTATAAATTGGGAAGCAGCTAAAATTAGGCTATTCAGTGGGCCAACATTGTTTGTTTTTCTTTGGCTATTTTTTGTCAACTCGTATGCCTTTGTTATCTTAACTTTGGGATCTTAGTTTTGTGTTCCATTGCAGTGTTATTTTTATCAGAATGGGGCAAGAGAAAAGGGAGGACAAAAAGGCATACCCAATGGGTATTTCAATCATGTAATTGAGCCACAACAAAGTGGAACAATGGAAAACATTTGTATATGCCAATCAGAGGCCATTGTGTTTGGCCAATTCAACATTCAACACAATGCCCCAGCTCAATGCCAATTCTAATGCTTGTGATCCATTTGGGGCGACTATCACCAGACTGGTCTATGAATTTGGGAGGAGGCGACAGGTGCATGACAATTCACAATAGGCGCATATTTGGCGTGTTAATTACCTGGGAACACATGAAAAGCTAAAGGATGTGCGCAAAAGTGAGAGCAGACCACACAGACTGATGGCAGAAGCGAAAAGAAGAAGTAGAAGAAGCATCCGGCACTTGAATGTCAACACGAAGCTCAAGTTTCAATGTAGTATCTACTATCTAGTATCTGTAACTCTGTGGGGTGTGGGCGGGTGAAACTTTTTCGATTATATGCTCGTAAAAGTTTTGCGATGTTTGTGCAAAAAAGGCAACAACAGCCACACAGCTGGGCATAACCACAATTTAACCGCAGAACAAGAACAGCGAGCCAGCACCACCAACAATGGCCACTAAACCACTCTGTTTGTTGTTGCTCTTGTTATTGGAAGTGCGAGCTAGAGAGAGAGAGAGAGAGAGAGAGCGAGCGGTGGCAAAGTAAACCAACAAAAAACATGAAGCGGACAAAGTGAAGTAAAGTAAACTCGAAAAGCAGCTCGTAAACAAGCAATAAAATTGTAAAAAGGACAACCGGCAACCGTTGCCACCAATTGGCATTGTCAAAGGGGGTAACACACACACACACACACACACTCTTTTGTGTGTGTGTGTGCAGAGGACGCACTTTGGCTTCGGAGACCTCGTTGGCCTTTCGATAGTTTTCGCTTTCGCATAGTTTGTGGGGTCAAAAGGCAACAAGGACAGCAGCTACAACAACAACAACTAAAACAACAACAACAACTAAAAACAACAACAGCATCAGCATCGAAATGCCAAGTACAGTGGTTGAAAATGCCCTTAAAAGCGATCAACTTATATTGAATTATTGCAAATTTAAACTTCTTTCTCTCTATCTCTCTCTCTCTCTCTCTCTCTCTCTCTCTCTCTCTTTGCGCTATCTTCTTTTCCTCAGGCCTTTATTCTCACTTTTTAAAGTGCTATAATGTTTCTAGAGATTTCAAATTTGGCACCTATATTAGTTGCTGTTAAACTTGACTGTAAGCAATTTAATTAATTAACAAGTGGATGTACTGATTTAATATATTTTATAATTTAAGTTTTTATATATATTTAAATGTCTTTTTAAATACTTTATTAAATATTTTAAATATTGAGAGAATATACAGTGTTATCCAATTGTTTTTAACTAACAGTATTGGCATTGTCTGGCTCCATTGAAGACGCCTTTCAGTTTCTTACTGGATTACCAGATTCAGCACAAGTCTTGAATATACTGAGTGTTACCTGCAATTGTATTTCGTTTGGTGGGCAACCCTTTTTATTGCTATGCCAATACACTTATTAGACTCAAAATGGTAATAGCTTAAGTAAATAATGTTGAATAGATTGAGTGTATATATATATAGCAAAGTCTGTCTATCCCTCTGACTGTCTGTCATTATATACAACTTAGATTCTCAGTTTTAGCCTCACTGTGCGGCATCTTGCGTTTTGCTCACATGTGAAAACTTTTATTAAAAGTGTTTTCTTTGCTTATCTGTCATTCACAAATGCACACACACTCCTTTCTTTACGGTCAATGTATGAGACCCTTGGGGTTTTCCTCTTAGGGTTCGCCTCGTTGTGTGCTGTCCACTCTTGTGCTCTTGTGAGAGTCGCGTTCGATTTTAGCATGCCAACGGCGTGCGCTTAAATATTTTAATCAAAGACACGCCTCGATAGCCAAGTTAATGGCAGTGCTGCACAACCTGCCTGCCTGCGATTTGACTGGGCTACTTCGAGAGTGTGTCGAAGCGGGGGAAGTGGGGGGAGTGGCAAGTTGCTGCTGCTGTCAGCATTGCTTAATTGATTAACACCTGAAAATCGCTCCATTATGAATTCCCCGTCGGGCAGCTTGATGCGCATCTTGGTCTGCGACTCCGACTCCGACTCTGTCTTCGTTTCCGATTCGCCACTTATAGAAATTAGACATCACCTCTCTCTTTCTCTTCATCTGCCTGTCACTGACGTTGTCTCTATCCATTCAGCTGTCGCTGGCCACAAATCAAGGCGAAACTTGCGTTCGCCTCGGGCATTTGAGTGCTGCTTCTTCCCTTTCCTCCATCTCTCCTTATCTCTTTCTCTCTTAATGTGTCATTAAAAAATTAAAAGCAAATTCCTGCACGAAAGATGGCAGCGACAACATTGTTGAAAGCGCCTGGTCGTGGCAACTGGATTTAAAGGTCGCGCAATGCTCCTTGCCGAGGGATCAGCTGCGCATCCTTCCAACCTGGCCATAAAGCGACCGCAAAATGCTGCCAAAGGACCCCACACATTGTGCCACATTGCAATGCGGCAATTTAGCCACAACTTGCAGCACAAATTAAATACTACTATTTTCTCTAGAGTTTTAGATGTAGATATAGATATAGATATAGATAAAGATATAGATATAGATATAGATATAGATATAGATATAGATATAGATATAGATATAGATATAGATATAGATATAGATATAGATATAGATATAGATATAGATATAGATATAGATATAGATATAGATATAGATATAGATATAGATATAGATATAGATATAGATATAGATATAGATATAGATATAGATATAGATATAGATATAGATATAGATATAGATATAGATATAGATATAGATATAGATATAGATATAGATATAGATATAGATATAGATATAGATATAGATATAGATATAGATATAGATATAGATATAGATATAGATATAGATATAGATATAGATATAGATATAGATATAGATATAGATATAGATATAGATATAGATATAGATATAGATATAGATATAGATATAGATATAGATATAGATATAGATATAGATATAGATATAGATATAGATATAGATATAGATATAGATATAGATATAGATATAGATATAGATATAGATATAGATATAGATATAGATATAGATATAGATATAGATATAGATATAGATATAGATATAGATATAGATATAGATATAGATATAGATATAGATATAGATATAGATATAGATATAGATATAGATATAGATATAGATATAGATATAGATATAGATATAGATATAGATATAGATATAGATATAGATATAGATATAGATATAGATATAGATATAGATATAGATATAGATATAGATATAGATATAGATATAGATATAGATATAGATATAGATATAGATATAGATATAGATATAGATATAGATATAGATATAGATATAGATATAGATATATAGATATAGATATAGATATAGATATAGATATAGATATAGATATAGATATAGATATAGATATAGATATAGATATAGATATAGATATAGATATAGATATAGATATAGATATAGATATAGATATAGATATAGATATAGATATAGATATAGATATAGATATAGATATAGATATAGATATAGATATAGATATAGATATAGATATAGATATAGATATAGATATAGATATAGATATAGTTATAGATATAGATATAGATATAGTTATAGATATAGATATAGATATAGATATAGATATAGATATAGATATGTAGATACAGATATAGAAAGATTTAAACAAATGAATCTGTATGTTCATTATGCAACTATGAATCATATTCATTGGCGATTCATTGGCCATTCATTGAGCCTGTTTGTTGTTTACATGAAGAGCAGCTGACCACAAAATGTATAATTAATTCGATTAATAAAATATTTTACATTCATAAAAGCTGACGGGGACTGTGGCCAGGACTCTGGGACAACCACGACCGACACCATTTGAAATCAACGCAATTCCTTCCTCTCTTACAGTAATTCGAGTCCATGGACCACCGCAGTTTGACTAAAAGCAATCAATGTCAAAGCGACTACGAGTGTAGATTGATGGGGGAATTCATCGGGGAATACAGAATGCAGAACAGGAAGGAAGGGCAGATAGGCAAATTGACTGAGCGACAGTTACAGGTAATTTGATTTTGGATGACACACTCATTTAACAGACCCTTAATGATCGACCATTACACAAGTGAGGGCGCCGTCTGCCTCTGTTGCATTCCCGTGTATTATATTGTCATTAAAATCATATTCAATGCGCTTTAATTTATTATTATTCATAATGTGTTTGAAACTCGGAAATATTTTATTATATGAAACAAAGTGCAATTGTTGGCTGCTATTTCTAAGTAGAGAATTAAAAGAAATTCCAATTGCCGACAGAGTATTTAATTTCAGCAAGTGACTTTGAAGAAAGTCTATAATATTTTCAGACAGATTAAATATAAATATATTTGAAATATTAAGCAGAATTCTGTACAGAAATATATTTGAACCTTTCCTAATTTGTATAAGCGAACTTTAAGTAACCTTTTAATGTTCAACTTAAGCATGTTGAACAATTTAAATTTGTATTAAATTGGCATGGCGTGAATTTAATTTACTTGCAACATTGCGAAAGACAAAATCGCTGAAAGTGTCGAAAAGTGCGAGTCGAAAACAGGCGACAGTCCGACATGACAAGACGGAGCAAGCGGGGGGATTGGAAAATGGGGTAACTTTTTTTGCAGTTGACAAAGTGTCGCCGGAAGTTTCGATTTATAATTAGCATGACACACACTCCAAGTGCAAAACTGTAAAGAAGTCTGGCGAAAAATGCAAAACTTTAGTCACATTCCCTTGCCCCCGCTCAGACGCTGTCGACAGCTCCCTTGGTCTGACTTTCGGACAGACAGACAGACAGACAGACAGAGAGACAGACAGACGGACAGACAGACAGACAGACAGAGAGATATACGGAAAGACAGACGAACGGAAGTTGCGAGATAGCGGCATGAATGAAACTGCCAAAGGTGGAAGCAACAGCAGTGGCATGAAGCAAGAAGTATGCGTTGCAAAGGCGAAAAGGGGCGTGGCGGGGCGGGACGGGTGAGAGCTAGACTAGAATCAATATTTCCGCAGGGCATTGGCGTTGGCGTAGACAAAGTTTGCAATTTTCGTACCTCAATTGGTTTTGTGCTGGTGACGACAACAACTCGAAGATGCCACGTTAAAGAGCAACAACTAACGTGCTAAACGACTGGGAAATACCCTAGAAATTTACATAGCGTTAACCAAACATGTTAACAAATTACTGTTTAAATTAATTACTAGAATTACTTCTAAATTAATGCAAAACCAAAACACAGTTGACAATCTATATTTGTTATATTTTTAGCCATCCCTGAAGAAATATCTCTTGAAACTATTTTTAAAGTCTTAGTTCCAATAAATGAAGTTTAATTTAATTGTTAAAGCAACTAAAGCAAATTCAAAATTATTTTCATTTATTCAATAATAACAATTTAACATTTTTTCAATAATAACAAAATACTCCAAGAGACAGTCTCTAAATTGTAGCTAAGTTACCAAGAAAATATGTTTAATATGGCAGACAAATTCGACTAAAATATATTTAATAAAGCAAACAAATATTGAACATAGCCAAACCGAGACTTGAGTACATTAGACTTTATTTTCTTGTTGTCTCTTATTAAGCTAAGACTTGTGCAGGATGTGGTCTTTTGCTATGCGTAATGGAGTCTTTTTCGGCTTGTTGGCTTCAAGGTTTTAATTACAATTTTCGAACGCATTTCGCGGGACAATTCGTCGACGGAAATCAATGAGTATCAAGTGCAGATAACCCCCCCAAGAAGCCCAGATGGAGAACCTGGGGGTATCTTGGGAACACACATACACAGTGCTGACCTCTGGTCTAAGACAAAATCGAGCGTAAACTTTATCTGGGCAAAGTCGTCTTCAAGTGCACCAAAGATTTTTGGCTTTTTATGTTAGTTTTAAGTTGCTTTGCAGGCAGTCTGTTGTCCCGCCTGTCTTCATGGCTAGTTTCTTAGTGCCTTAGTTTCAATCTCTTCTCTGCTGTTGCTTCCCCTTCACACCTCCCCCCACCCTCCTGCTGGTCGGCGAGCATTTAAAAGTTTTTCTGGCGCGGAACTGCGACTGGGACTGAGGCTTTATAGCATTTGCTTGGGAATTTCCCTTAGCTTTGCTTTTGGCAAAAATAATTTTATTACTTCTTTCACTTCTTTGCTGCTTCGCATTTACAGTTATTTTTCTCGCTTTCTTTTCTCGCATTTTCATTTTCATTTTCCTTTTCTTATTTGACTTTTTACTGTGCTTTACAGCAAACTTTGCTCAAGCAACTCAAATTGAGGAAGTACTTAGATTACAGCAACGACACTAAACTTGTTGCCAGAGCGAGGGAGGGAGGGAGGTAAGGGAGGGGACTAAACAGCACACTCTGAGCCGATGAATTGGCAAATCATTTATAATTCGCTTCAGCTGATAGATCGAATCGACAATGAGAGCTTTTAATATCACTTAACAGACAACATGTATCTTTTCCACACCTTGTGCACAATACTAATGAAGGTATTAAATAAATTGAATGCGATTATAAAATGATGTCTTATATTGTTTATTGCATTTTAAGTACTTGGTTTTTCTATATATTTTTTAATACAGTATTTTTTGCAATAAAGTGCTGTAATTACGCTTACAATCATAAAAAGCTATTGGCTTTGCATATTCAATGTGTTTTGCATAAATTATAATGATTTTAAAATGCAATTAAATAGCTAATTAAAGACTTAATTTAAAATGCTTAACAAAAAGCTGCGAAATATGTTTATTATTAATTTATATACAGAACTACAAGTATATATTTAGGATAATTAATTTCCTTTCAAATGAGTAGTTTGTCAAATATAACCAGGAGGAGCACTCTATTCAGCTGAAAAGTGCTGATGAAGATTGGCTTATGAAGATCCTTAATGGTAGCCTCCCTTTGCTAGCCAGCTCATTAATTGGCGTCTGTCTGTCTACTGTTCACGTATTGAGTTCTATACCCATTAAATGATATCGTGGTAATTAGCTGACTGGGTATTTTGCTGCATCTTTTTTTTGCCCCAAGCAAACACTCACACACTGGTATTTGCACAAATACACACATGCAGAAGCACGCAGTCCAGTCCAGTGATTTCTGGCCAGTAAATTCCCTGACAGTATTGCCCTATCAGTAAACAAAATCAACGAGCAGCGCATTTTCATTGAGCAATTGCCGTGGAGAGAGAGAGAGAGGGGAGAGGGGCATATGGCAGGGAATAACAACAAAAATGGCCAGCTTGGGAGCCTTAGAGGGTAAACAAAAACGAAGCGCGTGAAGAAATCTATTATGACATTTGCGCCTTGACAACTTGACGAAAGTCATTAAGGATTTGGAAAAGCGACAAGCGAAATTATTGTGTACTAAAATTAGATCTTACTTGCAACTCCTCTCTTCCCCTCTGCTTCGCGCGGGACAAACAAATCATGAACTAGCCATAGCGCAAACAGCAACGAGGCGTGAAAATCAACACGACAACACAAAATCGACACGAAATCATATATAATAGCAAGCAAGTAGGAAAGTAAGAACAAAACTACAAGATACCCTGTACAAAGTCTTATCACACTTTTGTTTTAAAACCGAGTTGCCATTTTAGGGAATTTAGTAAAACAGAAGTGTGAGCACTTAAATGTAATACTTATCGAAAAATATACCGAAAAATATACCGCAATATACTGCATTCAATTAATAGCTTATTGCTCGAGTAACTTCTAAGCTGTGCGTTTTATGCGATTGTTAATAATTGAAAACAAATATGAATGGTGATTATTGTATAATCCATAAATTACCTGTCTAGTTTCAAATTAAATATTTCTGTTGATTTGCGGAGGCGAAAGGGGGCGTGGCAAATTTACAAAATAAGCTTTAGCTGCCTTTAATATATTTATCAGGACTAAACATACAGTTGTGGTCAAATCGATGACTGCTAATGCTGATCAGGAATATATAATATATAATTTATAGGGTCGGAAATGCATCCACATATTATACCCTTTATTCAATACGCACAGAGTATAATAAGCTCAAGTCTACTGGGATAAATGGAATGCGAGCTAGAGAGCAGAACTTAATGGAGAATTGTTAAATGTTAAATAACTTATTGAGTAGTTTGTGTTATATCATAATATAGTTGATCTTATTATTATCCAATTGGATATATTTTTTCCAATTAGGCCTTACTTTTAGCAGCTAAATGTAGTTAAAATATCAACCATATAACACTCCGATCCATTTTGTAGAAGGGCACTTGTTTTTGTTTGTAATTAATTAAAGTCTTAGAAATAAAACATTCAGTCTTCAGTAGCAAAATAATTAAAATTTATAAATTGCATTTCGTTAACTTCTCTATAAAGTTTCATAAATGTGGACTGAAAACGTTGCCAGATTTATGTTTTGCTTGACGTAAACTCGGCCAATTTGAGCTGGCAACTATTTAAGAAGGTCGCCACCTGGAGGCGGGGGGCGCAACTTCAAAGGCTTTGATTTGTTGTTGATGGCGTGCGTGAAGTTCTTTGGCACTCAGCAAATTGAATCCTTTCGCTTTCCATCATTGAGAGTAGGGCCAGGGCCAGGGCCAGGGCCACGGTCGGGGTCGGGGTTAGGGTCGAGGTCGGGGCAGAGACCGTGCTGGAGTCATGGGAAAGAATGAGCGGCCACACGTGATGCGACGTTGTCTTAAGATTGAATACGCTGCAAGTTTTTGATCTTTTGTAAAACTCTTTGCTTCCACACACACACACACACACACGGGCACACACAAATACAAATACAAACATGCGAGAGAACAGGGGTGACTGCTACTTTTTTTATAGTAAAAAAAATGCTGAAAACTTAATCGGATTTGGCGTGTGCATGTTTTTATTCCTCCATTTTTTATTACGCTAAAAACGAGCATATCGGTTTCAAGAGTCTTTTCGTTCAATATGTGCTTAAAGATTGCGTACATTTATTATTTGCTTAAAAGTGCGGCTTGGACTTTATATAATTACAGTTAATAGTTAATCACTAAAGAATTATTAAAGAATTAGAAGAATTAAAGAATTAAAATTGAACTAGTTTTTTTTATATTAGTAGTTTAAAGAGAATGATCATAAAAAAACAATTTTTTTTAAAAGAATATTTTATCTATTTCTTTATTTATTTAATACAACTACTAGTTTAGTTTCACCAATATAAAATATATCTATATAAAAAAAAATATTGCAATTTTAGTCGCATTTATTTTCAAACTGTTGAATATTATGCTTTAAAATATTTAGATATTTTTTGCAATATTTTGCAAAGAAAGTAACTTATTTTAGCTATTTTGCTAGTTAACTCTAATCACTTTGCATTCATATTTAGTGCGCATGTTAATAAATGTATTTCAATATTGGCACAGCAAGGTCATAAGAGTTGTTCGAATATTTGCCATCCATCATACGTAAGAGCGTAGGGTATTTCAATTTCGTCATATTGATAAATGGTTTTAGTTGCTTTCAATTGTTGTTGTTGTTGTTTTTGTTGTTGTTGTTGCTGCTTGGGCCAAAAGAAAGAATTTTAAAATTCAACCGGCATAAATCAAACACTGAGAACGGCAGTTTTCGTGCGCTGGCTAAAAAGTGTGCCGCGCATAAAGGATAAACAGATCCAGCTCGAGTCGCAGCAGCAGCAGCCAGCAGCCAGCAGCTTTTGGTCCTTGGGTCGGGTCCTTTTTGGAGGATGCCAGGATGGATTCCAGCCAGGCTGCCGCAAAATATTTACGCCTCAGAAAACTTTTTTCCAAACTCATATTTAAACTTTGCGTGTGGGTTACGTGGCGCGAAAGGGGGTGTAAAGAGGGGGAGGGGGAGGGGGAAGCTTCATGACTTTCACTAATGTTGTTGTAGTCAGCCATGTGTGTGTGTGTGTGTGTGTGTGTGTGTGTGTGCCTTGTATTGTTGATTTTGAAAATCTAATTTTGACTTAAATTGATTTTTACTTGCACATTTTTGGCCCTTTCCCCAACCTCAACCTAAGCCAACAAAATGGACACGCGTGTAGGCGAAAGGGTCGTTGGAGCGAGAGCGGAAGGAGGTGCGGGTATGGAAGGGTTTTAAGAGGGAGAGAAGCAGCAGAAAGAAATTCAAAAATTTGGCAGGCATATTTATGAACTATTTGGCGATTTTACAATATTCTAAATTATTCTCTAAAACAAACCTTCTGAGAAACAAGGTATTTATGATATACCCGGCAATTATTATAGCTAAATGGCTATTATAAGCTGTGCAGAATAAAAAACAGCTGCAACCTTAACAACTTTAATAAATTTGCTGAACATCAAAGCTTAAAACGATGTACTTACATCTATCTGTCCGTCTGTCTGTCTGTCCATCACTTTAGTTTCCTATATGTTTGAAACTTGAAGAACTAAAATGATCAAATTTGCAGACCAAATTCTGTGAGTGTAAAAGCACTTGTCATTAAAATTATGCTCATTTGAAGTATACCCTATCTTTCGTATAGATAAAATGATTATTAATGCAATATTTTCACACAGAAGACATAATCAGTTTCTTGGTGCGAGCTTGCTTTGATTTTTGTGACAGACTTGAGCAAGAATTGTGAATGCTTTAGATTGCAATCAAGTTTGATAAAATGACAGCATATTGAAGCACAGAGAGCAGTCGCAATAAAAATTTGAAACTGCTGCCAACTGCGTGTTTTATTATGCTCAATTGATATTGTCTTTTATGCAGAGGAGTTTAGACTTCATTTTAAAGACAAGAGCATAAAAAAAGCTGAATACATTTGAGGTGAGTTATGAAGTGAATATTAGCACAGTCTTAGGCCTAGGTGCGAGTAGTCATTTCAGTGGAAATAAAAAAGAGAGAAGAAAAAAAGAATGTGAAAATGAATAATTGAAGAGTTTTTGTAGGATTTGCTTTAAAAGTGCACAAAAGGTGCAAATAATGAAATTCTTGGCTTGTGGCGTATGGTTCTTGTGTTATGTTGTTGCTGCGGCATGTGGCGTGTGGCGTGTGGCGTGTGGCAAGCGACCGACCTGCGCTTTGAATACCAAATAAATAAATGAAATGAATACAACACCCAAAAAGTGGGTTGCCAATTTTAAAGGCATCCCAGGTCCCCAGTTGCCATTGCTGTTGCTTTTGTTGCAATACTATACATCTCGGCTCGCACAGGACGTTCAAATTTTAGCAGCCACAATTTGAAATATTTCTCTAGCATATTTGACAGACAGCTAAAGTTGCGGTCGCCTCCCGTCCACGACAATAGAGGGCAGAATCCTGCAGGCACCACGAATGACAGGACACACACATTGCAATGCGCAAGGTAGCATTACCAGCATTCAGTTTCAGCTCTAGCAACAACTCCAACTACAACTCCAACTCCAACTACAACTACAACTACAACTACAACTCCAACTCCAACTCCAACCACAACTACAACTTTAGCTACAACTAAGACTCTTGCTGCCTCTCTTGCTTTTGTTTTGCTGCGAATGTGTGAAAAGAGAATGTGAAGGACAACAAATGAAATGTTGGTTCATTCCATTGGCGCCCATCTCTTTCCCATACAGCTGTCTCGCTCATTGCACAACAGCTCATTTCTTGTTGCTTTAGATAATATCTCTGTGCTAGCCTAGAGATGGTTACGTGCTCAGCTAAGCACGCAGCAATTTGTTAGCAATTTGCAATATATTAGTCGATTAAAAAAAAGAATAATAAAATTGAAAATATGTGCCTTAAACACAGTTAATATATTTACAACTAGGACTAGATATTTTGTTGATTTTATTTGCAGAAAATATTACTAATAAAGTAAACTGAGTTCCTCAATAAATATGTCAACTAATCCAGCTTAAGTCAGCATGAAGTAGGTAAATAGATCAATAAGCGGGATAAAGTTTTGTTCAAGTCATATACATAAGTAAGTTGTTATGTTGTTGTGCCAAACACAACTTTTACGCAAACTCAATCATTGTGACATTAGCTTTGACTTAGTGCGACCATGACATTTTTTCAATTCATATGCATTGATTAAAGTTGAAGTGGAAGGCAAGCAGTTAGCAGTTAGCAGGCTTAGAGGGACGTCTCAAGTTGCCAAACATGAGAAGGAAGAGAACACCTTTAATACACTCGTATTCAAGTGTTTTTGCCAGTGTTTCGTGTCACGACTTTGAAGCAGAGACCTTAACACCTGAGAGCACTTTGGAACAAGGCGTACACAAATCGAGCGTGATAATGAAGTAGGTTTTTGATGGCAGCACAATTGAAGGAGTCACTGCCTCAAAGGTGTGTGTGTGTGAGGAGTGGATGGCAACAATGGGTTAATGTGGGCGTGTCACACAAGTGAGAGCACTACACAATGGCTCTAACGAGTTGGTCCAGGGGACACTCAGTTTATGTGATTTTCGAGTTAAAATTCTTGCAACCAAACCCACGATACACCTTGGCCAAGTCCCCCTTCCCCCTTCCCACTTCCCTGTCCCCTTCATGCTTTCTCCTCTCATTCATCTCCCACTTGTTGCCCTCCACACATTTTGCCACCCACAGTTTGCTGCTGTCATGCTGTGCCACATTTTTTGGTTTATTTTGTTGACTGCTCGTTTCGTTTCGTTTCGTATTGTTTGTTTGTTTGCCTGTTTATTTGTTGGCTTATTTGCTCATCCTCCATCATTCACAATCACATGGGGCTAAGGTTGTATGTGTGTGTGGTGCAGAGAGAGAGAGAGAGAGAGAGGGGGGAGTGGGGAGAAGGACTTTTGCTTGGTTCACAATGTGTGAAATTCCTTGCTTCCACTTCATTTGGCATTTGGTGCCAGGGACACTCAACAAATTCACTCGACTTGACCAACATAGAAAATATTTGCGTTTTTGCCAGCTACCTCAACCTATTCTCCTCCCTCCCTTCCCCTTCTCCCCACTATCACCGTGTAACATTTCGTGTGTAACAAATAAGCCAAATACCAGATTTATTCCAACTCTGTCTGCTGCTCTTCACTTGCTGATTTCGCCAACCTAAGCACTTTTTACTTGCTCACTTATTTGCAATCCTTAATATCTATCACATTAAGTTTAAATACTGATTAAAGATGGTTCTGTATTTGTTCATATGTTTTATTAAATGTGCCTTACTTTTACAACAATGAAAGAAGCAATTTAACATTACAGTCGAACATATTTGCCAACCTTAGTTAGGTTCGATTAAGCCTCTACTTGATCTAATATTGAAATGGTTATTCCAACTAGACTTAGCCTTGTCCATTTTTCCTTTCGTTTATCGATATAAGTTCCTTGAACTTGGATTTATATCAATTCATATATATTTAACGGCTAATTTGCAAATATATAGTGGATTAACTTTGTTATTAACTGCTCCAATATTTTATATTATTTACAGATTCACAAGTGGTAATTTCGTTGAGATTTGGGTAAGTCAATTAACAATTTATTTCGTTAGCTTATACACTGAAATAGTTGGTCGAATTTAAGCAATCCATCAGCAGATTTTGACGAATGCGGGTCAAAATACTTTGGTGAAGGAATGAAATGAAAATAAAATGGGGAAAAATGGGAGAAAAAGCGGAGGAAACAAGTTGGAAAATGAGAGAAAGAATAAAGTGAGTTTGGGGAATCTGCAGAGTTCGCGTCATGGTGGCAAATGGCGAATGGTGGCAGCCAGATATGTGCTCAAAGAATTTGCAGCAAAAATGTGGCAGCTGCTGAAGGTCAAAGGGCAGGCCATACATCGTCTGCCGTGGGTTGGTGGAAAGGACGAGGGGATAAAGAGGAAAACACCAAGATGAGCCGCATTTTGCGCCAGACAAGAGACATGAGTTTCCGTTGAAGTTGCAACCGCTCAACGATGCCCGTGTATGTGTGTGTGTGTGTATGTAATATGAGCAAATGAATTTTTAATAAAAGCGCCACATGTTGCCAATAGAAGTGCAAATACAAATGGAAATGGGCAGACCATGTCATAGCACTTCATTTCGCCATCTCTTGCTCTCTCCAACCATAGACCTTCTCCCTCTCTATCTCTCCCTTTAGCCATAGGCCTTCTCTCTCTCTCGCTCTCGCTCTCTCTTCATATTTAGCCATTCAGTCGTCGCTGCACTGACGAGCCATTAGTGAATGACTTTTTATGGGCAACGCCACCCAGCGGCAGGTGACGCCACTGTGAGTCCCAGCACATACTATACTGCAACCTGACTGGAGGCGCATCGTTGCCTTTTTAATGTTGCCTCAAAGCGTTTTGTGCTCCATTTATCTTATGCACATTTTGCAACCCAATCCCAATCTCAATCCATTGCCAGGGCTCACTTTTTAGGCTGGTGAAAGTCTGTTAAGACACAACCTCTGCTGCGGCAACAACCTCTCGCGAATGGAGAACAGTGGAGCAAGTAGAGAGAAGAGGGAGAGGGATGCCCAGCACAAATGCAATATGTAAGTATAATAAGCTTTAAAAGCATTTACATTGTTTGCCAAAACTTTGCAACAATTTGTGGGATTTACAAGCCCAGAAACATCTAAAGATGATGACAGAAATGCAGCAGACATTTTGTATACATTAATAAGATTTTACTGCATTTATTTGATAGTATCTGAGACAGACTTGTGTATAAACTTTGCTGATTCTTAGGTGCACTTAATAAATAATTGTATTCAAATCAAATCGGACGCTTTATATAAATTTTGACAAGGCTTCACATTTAATTTAAATTCTTGGTAAGTAATCCAAAGAAATTAAGGGACTTCAACTGCTTATGGATATCTTGGAGCGTAATTGTACTTGAACTACTTATTGCCTGGATTATATTTAAAATAAAGTGGAAATACTTGGTATCTCGTAATTGAATTGATTCTTTTGGCTGCCCAGCTCATTGCCGATTGCACTTGAGTAGCTGTGAATCGGAGAGAAGAGAAGACAAGGCAAGGCAAGGGAGGGCAAGGCAAGGCAAGGCAAGGCATTGTGTCCTGCCACTGTTGCAACAAGAATATTTTGCCGCTTGTTGGGCTCGATGCTGCGTTAAGGATGTGCTTGAGCGTAAAGAGCGAACGGTTCTGTTTGCATTGTTGCCCACTTTTTTTTTTTATTCAGCTCATTTTCCTTACACTTTTATTGCTGAGCGCAATTTCCGCCAAGTGGTTTTTCCGGGCGGCATCTTTCGATTTTATTTTTTTACGGCATTCTTCCAAGCGATTTGCATTACGAATAGTTGAACAGTAGTTGACCCCCCTGAGCGAAATGAATATAAAGGAAAAATGTCAGCAAATTGTGTGTGTTCATGTTCAGTAAAGGGTAAGGGGGGTTCGTTTTTTGTGGGGGTGTGGGGGTGCGGTGCAATGGGGACATGAGCTTTTAATTTGCGTTTTTGTATAATGAACAAATTGTTTGAAACTACAGAAATTATGATTAGATCGAGGGGCCGTTCTTATACGTCCCATAAAGGGAAAGAGGGGGGTGAAGTGATTTTAACTATAACGATATCTCTGTGGGCTGCTAACTGCTAGTTGAGGCGCGGAATTGTCTGACGCAAAAAGTAGCCGACACGCATCCAGAAGGACATGCGACGATGCAGCTTGGTGTCCGTTTGCTCCTCGGATCCGGCCGGGCAATTGGAGCCCGGCTGTTCGCCATCGGACATGGCGTGTGCCAAATTGCCACAAATAAATTCCAGGGCCTCCTGCTGATTCCTATTGTATGTGGTCAATTGCATGGATGGCTTTCGCTGCTTCTTCTTGAGCATGTTGGCCTTGTCCTTGTCCAGTTCGTCATCCACATCGACGAGACGTTGCTCCAACTCGTCAATCGACTCTAGCTCCTCTTGTGCAGTTCTCTCAGCAGTCGATGCCGTTGCCGATGACGATGACGATGCTGTTGCCGTTGCCGTTGCCGATGACGATGACGATGACGATACTGATGTCGATGCCGATGCCGATGCCGATGCCGATACTGATGCCAATGCCAATGCCGATGCCAAACGATTAATCATTTCGTCTTCGTCCAGCACGCATTCTTGACCAGTGGCTGCTCGCGACTCCACAGCGTAGACGTGTATGTGTATGCTCTGCAGCTGCTGGACCAAAACGCGCCCATTATCCTGCATCAGGACATTGTAGGTGGGACGACCCAGCACCACATCCACACCGATGCCCGCCTCCGACTTGATTTCGATGCGTTGCAATGATGTCGTCAAACTGTTTAACAGCTCCAAATCATTAATGCGCTGCTGCAGCATCGCTTCACCCATGGCCTGCTCCATGGGCATCAGCTGGCCGAGCAGCTGCCAATCGAAGATCGAGGGCAACAGGCCGCTCTGCATCAGCGACATGGGCACCTCGATGGGAAACTTGCGCGCCTTCCATGTGGATCGCAGTTGATCCACCTCGACTATGCCATACAGTTTGCCGTTCTCCTCCATTTGGTTGAGCAAAGAAAATGCATTGTTCATGACTGCAAAGGGAGGGGAAAATGGATTGGAGAATGAATAATAAGGGTGAATACATGGAAAGAGCTTAGTCAAATTGTAATATATATTGTCAAGAATGTTAGTTAGAGATCCAAATGTTTATATGAGCAGACAGCCAGACAGACGGCTAGATTGGTCAACAGATCTGGCTGTTGATAATGATCTAGGCTTGTTTTTGTTATATTAAAGAGGGGGAAGTGAAGTGGAAGCTACAGATAAAATAAAGCAGCAATAAAAGAAAGGATTAAATAAAGAGAACCTCGGAAAGACATAACTATTCTAGCTTTATGCTAACATATGCACATTTGCTTAGATTTTTAGATATTGTTTCGCAAGAAAGAAGAGAAATTTTCGTCTATTTTAATAGACAATACATTTGAGAACAGTTGAAAATAAAAATGTGGACAGTTTAATGTTGACAATGCATTAAAGAAGGACAATTAGCATGCCAGGCTGAAGAGTTAATAAGGTACTCTCAACAACTGCATACAGTTTACGTTTAAAGTGTGTACAAAGTTACACTATATCTGTATCTGTCGGATATAAACCACTTTAAGAGTATCTTTTGGCTCTAAGTAGTTGCGTTAATGTTTCGATTACAGTTGCTGTCCAATGCAGCGTTGACAGCTTCAATTGTGTTTATTATATTTAAATTAACTTATTTATTGTTATTGCCACAGGGCGAGTGTCCAAAAAGCGACAGCAACAACGAGAAATCAGGCTACAAGAGAGAGAGAGAGAGAGAGAGAGAGAGGGGGAGGGACCAGTGGGATGACCAAACAGAAGTTGACAACGAAAGTAATAAAAACTGAAATTTGTCGCCGCTTGTAAATGGAATTGTTTTTAAGGTGAAAGCGACAACGGCAACGGCAAACAAATAAACAAATTAAGAGGCTGCAGAGGCGTCAAGGGGGGGAGGGGTGGGGGGAGGGTGGTGGAGACTGGCAGAGGGAATCCGCAACGGATACGTATTATTTTTGCCAGGCCAACGAACAGGAGCCTCAGGAAGAAACTGACGCCGCAACAATAAGCCAAAAACCCCAATACAACTACACACAAAAAAGGGTAGGCAAAAGGTGGACAAGGCAGAGGAATTGGGAAGGGGGAATGAGAATGAGAATGAGAATTGACGGAGGGAGGAAAACGTCTGGGAATTGCAGACGACGTCGACTGCGGCTCATGGCGATTTAATCTTTGCAGACATTTTTATTCAAATTTATTTTAATATTTTCTTTTTGTGTTGCGGATGCGAATTGCGAGAGTTTCGAATGCACGGGAATTATGGAAAAAAAAGGAAAATGGCAGAGATCGAGGGAGAGAGAGAGAGGGGGGTACATACTGCGACAATGTGGTTGGCCATTTTATCGGGCAATTCACCTTTAAACTTTTAAGTATCTTCAAAATACTTTCACTTACCGTTGTTTTTCACTTGCTCTGTGCTTCCTGCGCGAACATAAAATGTACAATCTCTGGTTGGCAATGTTAACTTAAAATTTGGAATAGTTAATTGTTAAAAATGTGATATTAGCGTAATGTTGTTAACTCCATCAAATCATGAATTGCACTCTTTGCTCTTTGCTTTAGACTCTCCACTCACTCTTTGCCTTGTTAGCAACAAGATACAGATACAGTTAGAAAACACAAGCACACTCGGTACACACTGAAGTCAGCTCTCCTGTCTTTTGGCTTTGTTCTTGTTTTGTGGTTGTTGTTGTTTTAGTTTTTGTCAAGAAAGATATGTAAATAGCAACTTATTAGGTGAGTCCCGATCGAGACGCACTGGAACTCTAAATGAATTTTGATATGATTGAATAACTAGTTCAATGCCAAGTTGATGCTGAGAAATTGGGATTGTGCAAGGCGTGTTTTGGTTGCTAGGATATTGCGATACTTCTGTGTCTCTTGAAAATGCTGTATGGGCATAAATATATTAACATATAATTGCTGTTGTTATTTCTTCAAGATGAAGCAAATGTGATGAGAAAGCTGATAGTGTTGCCAAAGCTATTGCTAAAGCTAATGATAATGCTAATGCTTAAAACAATGCTACTGCTAATGCCCTTGCTAATATTAATGCTGAAGTAAATATCTTGTATAAACGGTATTGATAATGATATTTATAGTTCTAATGCCAAAGCTTACTCTAATGTTGATTGCAAGCAGATATCGAATGCAATTGTTAAAAAGTAAACAACAACTAACCCCATTTATAATGCTTATTTCAATCAATACTTAGACTTGTAAAAATGCTAATTAAAATAACAATATCAATGTCAATTTTCGATGGCAATTGCCAATGATCGCATTAGCCTTACCAATATCAAGAGTATTTGTAGTTGGCAGATATTAACTTTATTTCTATTAATGTAATTCCTAATGACAATTGGCAAAGACTAATTTGAATCTGTCTTTAAGAGCAGCCACATTAACTAACTGACTCTTAGTATTTTGTGCTCCAATTAAATTTGTTTAATTTTCGTGCCGCAAACAGCGACTGCAGTTGCATCAAATGTCGGCCATAATGCGCTTAAGTGTGTGACAGTTGCCTGAGCCAGCACAAGGCAGCTGCAAGCTGCAAACACCAAAGATTTTTATAAGCTTGCCTGGCACAAAAACAAAACCAAAGCAAAATCAAAAGGCAACCAACTACATTGTAATACTCTAGCATAATGTCAGTGAAGCGGCATATTAAAAAACATATACATTTTTGCTCAAGTTTGGAAAAGGCCAAAATCATATTATATATTATATATAAAATGATCTCTCTCGATTCCGCTTGGGCAAAAGAGTGCTTGTACTTACGTCTTTCGTTTATCAGAATGTGTGGCAGCAATATTTTTGGGATTTTCAAAGGTCAAATAAAAAGATGTATAAAGTTTCAGATTTGTTTGCCGACATGACAATTTTAAAAAAGAAAACTGTGCTCAGAGTATGCCAGAATCGTAGAGCACTATCCCAAAAAAAAAAGGATTCAGAAAGAGCGAAGGGGGGAAAAGGGTGGGACAGTTGAACTCTTGGTCAGACATGTTGTCAACTCGGCAAAAAGCGGAAGTTGAAAATTTCACAGTGCGCTGTGTTGCGGCTACTGTTGTTGTTGTTGTTGTTGTTGTTGTTGCAACATAGAATTCATTACGGCGGAAAATGTAAAAGGCATAAACAGCATCGCACAACATCCGCATGTCCAGTCGCACACACACATACACACACATTGAAACACATGTACTTGTACACATATAGTACACAAGTACATATCCGGGTGCACGACAGCGAGACGAGAAACAGAACGACTCAGACAAGCTGGGAGAATCTGAGAAAGAGTGGCACAGAGAATAAGAGTGAGAGCGAGAGTGAGAGCGAGAAAGAGAATGTCCGGATTTATTGTCCAGTTCGACTTCAGTGCCCCCATTTAATATGCTAAATGTTGAAATGTGCACAACTTGTGAATGCATTTAATGCCAACTAGAAACTCGACTACTACAGTATACAAGTATTTGTAGATGAGGTCGAAAGGCCATTGGACGTCACAGTTCAAAGTGTCGGCTACCAAATACAAATCTAAACTTATTAAACGCTTTGAAAATTCCATAAATACAATTATTGTGTATTTTGAGAGCAGACGTCTGGCATACTGAGTGTGTTAGAAAAGCTTTTATATGTCTATACTATCGATCAACTATTGTCTTAATTTAGACACGATATTAAGCAGATTATTTTATACCTGTCTAGAAGGTGACTTTGCTATATGGTATTCATTAAGCCTAATAAAGTGCAAACAAGTGAATAATTTAGCTATTAGTATATTTTTGGTATATTCTCGATAAATAATATATTTTAGGGCCCGCTCTTGACTTTTTGTATCTCACAATCGAGTGGAATTTAATTAAACTTTCTTATTATGTTTCATTTAAAAGTATTTCTTATAAAACTCATTTTTGCGCGACACAAATTTATATTTGCTACGTAACATTAAGTTTCAACCATTTTAAGCCAATTAATTATACTCGTACTTGCTTTTATGCCCACTCTCCTCAGCAGTTTCTACTGCATGTTGCATGCAACTTATGCAACAGAAATTCTATCGGCATACTATCGATTACCTCCACTTACATTTAAAACTGTGATTATGGCTCTTCACAAAGCAACTGGGAGTCAAGCTCTCGAGCGCTTTGAAGAGCTGATTATGTTAAGTAAATGCTAAAAGCTATTTATCGATTGCAGTTCGAGTAGCTGATGTCGCGCACAGGCATCGAAAACAAGCCATAAACGTGGCAAGCATCGATAGTCGAGCTGCACAAGTTGCATATGGAAGCACAATTACGAATAAACCTCTTGGCCTCTCTCTCTCTCTCTCTCTCTTTCTCAGTTGCTATGCAAATGCTAGCAATTTGCGGATGGAGAGCAGGGAAGTCAGGGAGTTGGCGAGAAAGTCAAATCCAAATCGAAATCGAAATGA
The DNA here is from genome assembly GCA_018150935.1 of Drosophila pruinosa. Taxonomy (NCBI): domain Eukaryota; kingdom Metazoa; phylum Arthropoda; class Insecta; order Diptera; family Drosophilidae; genus Drosophila; species Drosophila pruinosa. The sequence continues at coordinate 15,209,916 of JAECWR010000194.1, read as the reverse complement.
AAATCTACAACTTGTTGGTGGCAAAGGCGAAAAAATTGTTAAAGCCAATATCCTTCCTGCTGTTGAGAGGACGACGAGAAGTTGGTGAGAGGGCGGGGAAGGGGACGCGAAGCCTGTTGTTATCGATGCCGCTATTGTCAGACTAATTCATGTGTCGCCTGCAGCAAGGGAAGCTGCTAAATCGATTAAAGAGTCAACAGATTCCAGATTCCAAATGCAGAGCTGCCGCAGGACATGAAATATGCATAGAGATTGCCACTCCTATCTCTCTCTCTCTCTCTCTATGTCTTGCTCTCTCCCTCTCACTCATTGTCAGCGCTGTGGTTTTCTTGTGGGTGCGCAACCAGTTGGTAAGTCTTGTATAGAGATTAGGCGCCAGTTAATTGCCACATCTGACCCCATTAGAAGACCCAAATAAATATAATGACATTTGCACGAAATAAACAAATGAAAGCGACCTTTGAAATATATTTCAATTACCATAAACAAACCGCAACAATTGAATGTAAATGTCACAAACAGTAATAAGATTAAATACATAAATGCAGTATACCAGAACTTATATTATACATATAATTGCAACTGTTTATCCGCACAATTATCTCGTGTGAATGATTATTGCAAATGTCACAATTTAATTACTTAATAGCCACATTTCATATGAAACTTAGTGTCTCTCACCCGCCCAGTCAGGCCGCACTTGCCACAACAATGTAATATAATATTTTGTGAGCTGGAAATCAATGTACGTAGAAATATTGCTAATACCTATTTATGTATTTAAATATACATATGTATTATACATTGTCACATTGAAAATAGTAAATGATAATGATAATGAAAATGATAATGATAATGATAATGATAATGATAATGATAATGATAATGATAATTATAATGATAACGATAATGATAATGATAATGATAATGATAATGATAATGATAATGATAATGATAATGATAATGATAATGATAATGATAATGATAATGATAATGATAATGATAATGATAATGATAATGATAATGATAATGATAATGATAATGATAATGATAATGATAATGATAATGATAATGATAATGATAATGATAATTATAGTGATAATGATAATGATAATGATAATGATAATGATAATGATAATGATAATGATAATGATAATGATAATGATAATGATAATGATAATGATAATGATAATGATAATGAAAATGATAAGTGTGTCACATAAAGTACAGTTTTAAAATATGACTTACAAACATAAAGCTTCTCTACTTAATTCTTTATTTGTATGTTGAGCATACTCTCAGGTCAACACACACACAAAGACACTCATACCACATTAAATAACATCAAGTTGAGCCCGACAACGTTTCTCTTACTCTGCTTTAAAGTTGTTGGTATTGTCACTGTTGCTTTGGTTTTATTCCTCTGGCCCATTCAAAGGGGCACATAAGAGCGGAGCTCTTGAAAAGCAGCACACACCTAGTACACACACACACACCACACACACACGTATGTAAGTGTGCGGCAGGTAAAAGTATAAATCCGCAGCTTTTGTGCGCGTCAACAACATTTTTAACATACTAATTAGTCTTTTGTAAGATTCATTATCATAATTGTAATTAACAACAAAAACGCGCACAACAGCGGCTGAGGTGCTGCTTGTGGCTGAGGGGGTGACTGTGTATATGTATTTGTGTGTGTGGGTGTGTGTGTGTGTGTAGACGGAGGGGACAGAGCGGTACAAGCGGTTGGCTTATTCGTGTTTGTGGCCATGTCAACAAAAACGATTCGAAAGAGGACTACAACAAAAAGCGAGGGAAGGCAGAAAAAGCAGAGCAGAGCACTGTTGTCACTTCCCGCTCTGCTTCCCCTCCCCCTTCCTGGGAGACTACCTGTATTTATTCTGTTGGTGTGGTCGCCTAATCCCAGTCAGCACACTCTTTTCATTCGATGTAATGCTACCTCGTAACTAACAAATCACATTAATCCATTGATTGCGCAGTCTGTGAGCAGCAAAATGAACTTTAAGTTACAATTTTTATGCCCAGCTTCAACGGGGCACGTCATTGAGCTGCTCTCTCACTCTTTTTCAACTCTCCTCTCTTCTCCCCTCACACCTCTGGATTTGCTTAAGCACTTTACCGCTTTAATTTCGTGTTGCGGCTACAACGCCTTTGTTTATCTATGCCACATTTTTTCTGCAGCTTCAAGCGGTCCCCAATTGCCTTAGAGCGGGGCGGGGCAGGACGAGTGGACGTGTTGTCGACAGCAAATTGCAAGTTTTATAAGCTACAGTTTTATTAATGTTTGTGTTTCTCTGGATTGGTTGTGAATGACGCGATGGGTATCGAAGTTGAGCGATGGAAAAACTAAAAATGATAATAGATTTCTATAGTGAAAATTAAAGGAATACACAAT